>JZKD02S1672828.1:864103-898268 GCA_000966675.3 Picea glauca | reverse complement strand
TCTAGTTAGTTACAATAATGCTTATTTTTTGGTTTATTGTGAATAGTTAATTACAATAATGTTATTTATAGTAAATTTGTTATTTTTTTAAAATTGAATAATTCATTTCTATTTTTTTTTCAATAGGAAAATTCCCAATTATATATATTTATATAATTTGTGCTCTTTATAAGAATATTACAGTCTCACAATGTTACTAGAAAGTTGTACTTTAACTAGTGGTTGTCTTTCGATCAACATGGGGTGAAAGTCAAGTTCAAATGGAGGAGAAAGTGCAGAGAAGTTCATGTCGCTGCTGCAAAATGTCAATAGAAGTTGCCAAGAATGAGGAGGAAGAGGATGTGTAGTATGAGCCTACTGATCAATGATTTGCCTAGCTTTACATCTAGAAAGCCTATTAAGGATGCTGAATAGTTTGATCTTAGAGCAGGGATAGAAAGAGGGGGGGGCCCTCGTGTCCTTCTATCCAAAGATTATATGAAATGACTTCAGCTGGTTTTAAGAGCGCTGCCTTTGATAGTTGATCAACAGAGTTGTTGTACTCATGATGAATATGTGTATAGCTGAGTTTATTGAAGGTGGACTGTAGTTGTTTGATTCTATCTTTCCAGGCTAATAGTGAGACTACTTGTAGTTCTCCCCTACTGCTCAACCACTGAATGACGATTCATTTCTATTTATTATGTCTAGTAACTCATAAAATGATTATTTATTGTAACAATAGTTTATTATTTTATACAATTCAAAGTGTTAACCTCGAGTAGGGACAAATAATAAAGATTATTTTGCAGAAAATAAATTTAAAAACATTAAAAACAAACTTTAATCTTAAATATAACCATAATGGTTGATATTAATTATGGATAGATAATCTAAAGCACTAACTTCAACTATGACTCTACCTAGTACCAATCTATCTATACAATGAAGGGAAAGAGCAAGTGAAAGAGCAACTACGACAACTATGACAAAAATGAGACATGGTCAAGTGCAGGGGAGTAGAGCATCAACAAAAAAGAGACATGGTCAAGTGCAGGGGAGTAGAGCATCAACAAAAAAGAGACATGGGCAAGTGCAAAGAAGTAGAGATGAAATTCATGGCACCCTCTATTTTGCAGGTGCATGTAAAGAAAATCCACGAAACAAAAGCATTGGGCTTGTTATTTACAATGCCCATGATAACAATATTATGGAGTAGTTTCTAATATATTGGCTCCTCCATCATAACAAGTAATGCAGTCCATTATAGAGCTCTAATTGCAGGACTCCAACATGTATTGTCTCATGGCATCACTTGCATTACTGCATATGGACATAGTGAACTCATTTGCACACAGGTAAAAAACCAAGTCTCTTTTCATATATATATATATATATATTCAACGATAAAAAAGAACTTCCATGCCATTCATAGTATGTTTATTTGTAGGTGACGAGTGAGTATAGAGCGAAGGATCGAACACTAAAAATACATTGTACCAAGTTTCATGAACTCGCTAGGAAATTTGATAGGTTTAAAATAGAGCACATCTATTTTGAGAATAACTCTCTTGCACAATCACTAGCCCAACAAGTGTTTATTGACACATCTAATCAATTGAATATTTGTAGAGGAGTTTTTCAATTGCTAGATATCATGTTCCTTCTAGCTTTATTGCCATAATGGTTCTTGGCTGGAATGAAGATAATTATGGTTTGTTATTTGGGTGCTAGTACCTCTGAATTGGATCTTGTTGCCCTATTTATTTTGTATTTATTTGTTCTTATGTAACCAAATCAGTCACATGCATCTTAGATATGAAGTATGAAATCTATCGTGTCCTTCCAATGCTTCGAATTCACAATATGGAAGGCATTTGAGCCCTTTCAAGAGGACGTTTATGTTTTGGAAAATGAGTAAATATCTTCTATATTTTCAACTTTAAGCTAATTCTATGTGAAGAAATATCTAGTCCGATACATTTTAAAGGATGTGTACAAGGCTTGGGAAAATTAGGCTCGTGATTTCTTTAATGTAGATTTTGACTAGCATTTTATTAGTAACATTGTTAATGTTAAGATGGGGTTTTATCTTGTTTTATCGTGCGAATAAAATATTCTCAAGTAATTTATAGAACAGATTTTTCAAGTAGCGTGTAATTTCTAGCATTGAGTTGTTAAGTAGCATGCAATTTCTAGAACTGCGTTTTCAAGTAGCATGTATTTTTTAGCTTATGTTTTATTCTTTGAAGTTAATGTCATTATATTCAATTTTAAGTAATCTCTCTCTCTCTCTCTCTCTCATGTATAAGTATTTCATTTTTTCCAATGCAAAATGAAGGTTTTTTACACAATTTAATTTTTTGATTTGTTTGTGCTTGTGTGATGAGAAGATTGCTTATTTGGCTAAGCTGCTGTGATATGAGGTACTATTCCGTCAATACATATGACTTGCATTTGGTCCCAACTACTTATTTAAGTTTTGAGTTTTGGAGGGAATTAAGTCTTGTTGGGATACCTATCATGCCATTGACTTCACTAACCACAAATCCATTGACAAAGAAACCACTGTTTGGCTAAGCTATTGTGATATGAGGTACTATTCTGTCAATATTCAAGACTTGTATTTGGTCTCAACCTCGTTGGGTAACTTGATGGCCCAATTAGATTGTAGGAATAAAGCACTCCAAGGACACATAAGATTGACATTGTCATGCCTTGGAGAGAACATATTGACCAGGCATGAAATAAACAATGCTCAATCCCTTTGTTGTAATGTAATATGTGATAGAGGTAGAGGAATGAGGTAAATAGTGCTTGTTGACATGATTAAAATGGAACTTTTGTTTGATGAACACACTTTTACAATGATATAGAGGCCACAACAATTCTGGGCATGAATACTTATTTAGATGAGCCGCCCTGCATTTACTGGACCGACAGGAAGATTGTCAACATATGTAGTTATTTAAAAGCATAAATATTTCCAATAGATTATTCAGTAGCAAACAGAGCACCATACACTGGAAGGAAGCACATTCAACAAAGGATAAAAGGCATCATTTCTATTCATAACCATAAAATGACAGTTAATATAGAACAATGCACAAGTGGTGTGAAGAATCCATGCTCTGCTACTCTAGCTCCATTGTCAAGTTATCTGTATAGTGACACTCACAACTAACATATGCTAACAATGCAAAATGAGTCCTTTTATAGGCTTTAGAGTATGATGTTCACTTTTTAAAATTAGGCTCTTATTTTTCCCTCCTAAGTTCTTTGTAAGATAACACTCTTTATACACCACCAATTTAGTTTTAAGTGACACAAGTTGTTGGATTGGATCACATCTACCACAATGAGCTACTTCATACATTTGTATAAGCAATTTATTATAGCAGTCTGTGTGCTCTTCATTTTTTGTTATGTTCTAGTTGCGTACTTTGAACTTTTACTCCTCAAAGGATTTTTCACTATGACATTTATCGTTTCTTTAAGGCATGTTTGTTTCTTTTTGGCTTCTACTAGTGCATTTGTATTCTCCAATTTACTGAGTTTGTGCCATTGATTGTAAAAATATTTCCATTCATTGTTTTTGATAGGATTTTATCAAGTTCGTTATGGTGGTAATTGGATCTCACTCGGTTGCTTGTAATCAAAGTATTGATAGTAAAGATCAAAGGTACTAAACCTTCTTTTACAACATATATTCTTTATCCTCTATTGATTGTATGTTAGATGGATTTTTTTCTACACAAAACGTTAAGGGTTTTAATATGTACATGTTGCATATACTTATAACATACATGCTAACATTCTAGATTAGGTAAAGCTAACAATGCTTTATCTAGAGGTCATTTCACACAATATTTGCAACACTAAGAAATAGTGACTTAACAATGTTTCACTCTACCTAGGATATCATATTGAAACATGTTAAGTAGGAGACATGAAAAAAAATTGTGCCATCGTCCTATTGTATTGTCAAATTTTACAGATTAAGGGATAATGTTCATATGGTTGTACGACTTGTTGAAAACGTCATAAACAAATTTGTTTGAATAACTTGCTAGAAATCAACAAGCATAGTTGTCTCAAGATATGTATGGGAAATTTAAGAAAAGTTATCCTACTGGGTAGGTCCATGTATGGTTAAGGATTGTTAGGTTCGTTTGCATTTGTTTCCAACAATTCTTGTCTACAAAACACCTGTTTTAGTTGGCCAAGGTTATTGGTAGTTATTTCTATATTATGTATTGACAATCATCTTACCCTTAAAAACATACATGTCCTACAAACTAATGGAAATATGGAGGTCTACCACTTTGGCATTATGCTGTTCGAGATTATCTTAGGAAGAAATTCTATAGGTCAAGTTTATGCCCAAATGAAGTTGACTTACTTGACTTAGTTGACTTGATGGAATTTGATTGAAACCTCCACAAGGTTGAAGAAACATAAGTTAGTGGAAGTAGCAGATAAGAAACTAATGATGAGATACAAGGTAGATTAATTTTAAATTCTTGGCAAGAGCGGGGATTTTGAGCACCCATATTGATCCAAGATCCTAGCTTACAATGGCAAAAATTATTTAGTAAATAATGGAGATGTTCCATTCCATCCTCTACCTACTTGTAGACATGTTTCCTTCTTTTAATATCAAATTGTTCCCCAAATCTATATGAAAGCATACTGACCAACAAGCCTCCAAATTTTGGGTTACAAGACAAGCAAGTAATTGCCTATGCCTTGTCAATATTAACATCCTTTAGGTCTAAAGTGTTATGAATTTTTTTTGGATTGACTAGGAAAGGGATAAGTGGGTTTAAAATACCATGCATTTGAAGGTTAAAACGTTGACTTGCCTCACTCTTTCATCTTCAAATTTTGTTTGGAGAGACAAATCAATGACCAGGGATGTCTTTCTCCCATTGACAACTTTTACCTATGAACTATGTTCATCGATCTACTTTTGAAAGGATTGTTGTTGGTTTACAATTATTTGCTTTAAGTTTCTTCTCTTCTGTGAGTATCTATGTCTACTTCTTTTTTATGTCTAATATTTCTACATGAAAGAGTTGCATGCCTTTATTTAGGGGAGTGTGGGACTACTCCAAGGTAGATATCTTATGTTCCAAGCTAAAAACTTGGGTGTTCTTAGGTCAAGATAAGGTTCTCTCTTTTGGACACCTAACCTCATGATTTTTTGTCTAGAAGTAGGAGTTCAATCCCTTATTTCTACAGATCAAAGACACTACAAAAAAAACATTTAAATTTTACGCTATCCAAAAAGGAAACTCAAAAGAAGACTACCTAATTTAGGGTCAGAGTAATGAAGCAAGAAGATAGACAATGAAAAGAAGGTTACTTATAACTAGAAAATTTTACTCTCCCAATAAAGACTCACCAGGACACTCCCCTGGTCTCTAAAAGGTTTCTATGATTTTTCCATTGTGAAAGTACGCAAGGAACATGAAAGAATAACACCACAAGGTTAGCCGTAATTTAACAAATGGAATCCCTATCCAAACTATAGGGCCATTGCTACAACAATTGAATATCATTGTCTGCCTTGGACATGTTGTTGATTTTTGTAGCTTCGAGAGGTATTCCCACAAGAGGTCGGGGTGTCATGCATGTGGGAATATTCGTTGGCATTAGATTAACCTTTCATTTAAGTGAAATCGGCCCCGAAATGAGGCTAGGGCCTCATGGGAAAGTTGACGGGCCTTGCGGGTTTGTGATGGCGTGTCACACCCACAAAGAGGAATAAAATATTCAAATTAATTGTTGAGTTTAGGAAGGGCTCCTAAACTCACTCATTAGACTTGTATATAAAGGAGAGAAGTCATTGTGACATTTTATCATTGTGGCATCATGGAGTTAGCATAAGTGAGTAAACACTTGTGCTAGAGAGTATGACAATAGTGGCAAGGAGATTTCTCCACCTAGGCGATCTAGCCTAGGGTTTTTGGATCAAATGTCGAAAGTGAGGACAGATGCACGTGCAAAGGAAGTCAATTTTTTTGTGCATGTACATGGGTTTGAGTGGGAACAATTGTGTATGTACGCGGGTTGCAATGGGAATAGTCGCGTATGTACGCAGGTTGTAATGGGAATAGTTGTGCACATCTGTACAAAGTTTATCTGGGCAGGTACAGGTCTGTACAAGTTGATAGGTGACGTCAGCAGGTCGTACATGTAGTCTACAAAAGATTTGTGGGCAGAAGATATTTATCGAGGTTTTTTTTTTTTGATTTGTATGGTTATTGGAGGACAAGGTTGCCCTCATATTTTTGTGATATATGTATTGGCTGAGAGGACAAGGATGTTGTCAAATTTGGTGACATTGTACTGGTTTGGAGGGTTGTTTTTTCCCTTAGAATTTCTGAAGTTAACAAGGTTACAAAACTTAATTTGTGTCTCATATGTGTTGATGATTCATCTCTAATCCTTTGTGTTTCCGCTGCATATAATTTCAGTCAATATTTTTTAGTGTTAAATTGTTCCGTGATAACAACTAGGGTTTTAATGTTAGATCACTAGGAAGCAATTTTCAGATCTGAAAATTAGTCACATAGAGTTGCATGTGAAAATCGACATGGTATCAAAGCTTGGGATTTGAAGAGAAGGGGATCATCTTGAGACACATTTGTTGGCTACAACACTAGAGGAGTGTTGTTCTTGTTCTTGTTTTTGTTTCGGGTAGGTCACCATGGAGACTTGACTGGTGGATAGTGGAGCTTCTCGTCATATGACAAGGTCACATAAATGACTCACCAGTCTAATAGAGAAGAACTCATGATTTGATCCGAAATCGGATTCAGAAGCCTGTCAGGGCATGAAAAATGCTCAAAAATGAAAGTGCTCAGAATCCGACGAAACCAACACCATTACGTCTGTCTCGTCTTCCTGATTCCGTTGGTATAATTTTTTTGTCAAACAGAGTCCGTATGAAAAAGATATCGCATTCTGTCCACCAAGCCAAATAGGGAAAATTTTTGGATGCTGACTGTACCTGTCCGTACAGGACACGTTTCAGTCCGTACAGGACAGGTGGCAGGTCCGTACGCTGACACGTGGAAGATTCTGTACAGGACATGTGGCGGCTCCAGAGCGTGACACGTGTCAGGCAGATTTGGCATTTATGGCATACGGTTGGACCAATCCCGAGGTGACACGTGGCACAGGATGACGTCAGCATCATACGGAGGATGACGTGGCAAGGTACGGAAGCTGACATGGAAAAGTGACGTGGCAGTACAGCTTGACAAGTGGCAAGACACGTGGACCAATCAGAAGCCGACACATGTCAAGGTTTGATTGGTGGTTAAGGTGCCACATGGCCCAATCACGGGCTGCCACGTGGCACCCCGGGTTTAACCAATGAGGGCTATGTCAAAAGTTTTTGGGGCCCGGGGGATTTGAACCCCGGACCTCCTCCACACTGTGCCTTCGTGTAAAGTCTCGGACCAACGGGCCACTGGGTGGTTCTTGTTACCATGACGCGCGAATTTGTATTTGAATTTGCGTGTGGTATTAAAACGCGGGGGGTCGGGCCGAAGCTTAGCCCCGACCTCGGTTCCATTGTGCCCGCATATGAACATTGGCGCGGAGGGTTGTATATTGTGCGTGGGAATATACCGTTTGGGTGGTTTAAGCCATAGACCCAACAACCACGGTTCCATTACATGCAGCCATATGACCTTTATGCCAATGCGCGAGAGGGCTAGGGGCCAGCGCTTGGCCCTATGGTGCCCATATGACCATTTGAAAAGGTGTGCGCGCCCAGGCTTGGGGGGCTAAAGCCCAATTAAAACTATAATATGGTTATAAGTGGGTTTTATAACCACTTTAGTTATTTTAAATGTAATTAACTGCTTTTTTAATGTAATTGGGGGTTATTGGGCTTTTTTAGAGCCTAATTTTTGGGAGGAAGTTGGGGATGGATAACCAACTTCCCCACTATTTAACCAAGGCCATTTTGAGGCCAAGGAGTTAGATTTTGGACAGCTTTTGGATGGTTTTGGAGAGCAGAGATGCTGAGGCAAAGCCAAGTCAAAGCCAGTTTGAGGCAGGGAAGCTGTTGAGGAGGAGATGCTGTCGGACGATTTCTGAGAGCTTCGGATATCCGTTTCAGGTGCCGTCTTTTGTGAAAGATTCTAGAGATCTGGACGAACATGACCAGATCATTCTGGAAGCCATTCAGAATTGTAATGATGTACCATTAAGCTTTAGAACATAAATAAAGAATCCTCCCTCAGAGAGAAAAGGCCTGGAGACGTAGGCAAAGTTGTGCCGAACTCTGTTATCAACCTGTGTATTATGGTTTGCTGTTTTTCATTGCATTTCAGATCTGCAATTATGTTAATGGATATATAATTCATTCTCTTTTCTCGTTCTTTCGTTAAGTTTCCCAATGGTCAATTAATTCATGCAAATAAAAACTCAACCATAAGTCATTCGAAAAATCCTGACGGATCATGATTGCAAATAGAACTTGGGGATAATGCAAAGTATGTAGTCAAGGGAGTTGGAACAACTTCGTTTAAGATAAAATCCAAAAAGCCTCTCAATATGAGTGAAGTGTTGTATGTACCTAGACTGAAGAAGAACTCAATTTCTATCTTTGCCATGGAGGACAAAGGGTATGCAATGACATTTTTTGATGGGAAGGTTCTTGCTTGGCCAAAGAGATTAAGTCTTGACACAACATAAGTCATTGGGACTCACGATGCCAGTGTCTACAAACTGACAAGTCAACCAACTTAGGCCCCAGTGCATGACAATGACAATCTGTGTGAACTTTGGCATAGGATATTTTGACACTTACATCACCCGGCACTGCCAGTATTGAGGAACATGGTTACAGGTCTTCCAAAGTTCAGAACTGAAGACCAAAGAGTATGTAGAGGTTATGCACTTGGAAAGAATGTGAAAGTTTATTTTTGAAGCAGTGATAGTAGGTCCAAGAAGATCTTGGATCTGGTACATTCAGATGTGTGTGGACCAATTTCAGTTCCATCCACAAGTGGTTGCCGATATCACGTGACCTTTATTGATGATTATTCTAGGAGGACATGGATTTACTTCATAAATACCAAGGATGAAGTCTTTAATCAATTCAAGGAGTTTAAAGCTCTGGTGTAGAATCAAACATGAAATAAGATCAAAGTTTTGAGGTCAAACAATGGAGGTGAGTATACCTCCAATGCATTCAAGAAGTTTTGTAAGGAAGTAGGGATTAAGAGGGAGCTGGCAGTGCCTTTGAACCCACAACAGAATGGGGTTACAGAGTGAAAGAACTGGACCATAACCGAAGTTTCCAAGGAAATATCAAATGATTGAGATCTACCCATGATGCTTTGGATATAAGCATGCAACATTGCAGTTTATGTTTAGAACAAGAGTCCTCATAGGATATTAGAGGACAAGACTCTTGAGGAATCCTTCACATGAGTGAAACCTGAGATAGGGAATTAGAGGATTTTCGATTGTCCAGTCTACTTTCATCCTCACAAGGAGAAGAAAACAAAGTTGGAACCTTCCACTAGAAAGAGCATGTTTGTAGGATACAACGAGACTTTGAAGGCCTACTGTATCTAAATTCCAGAACAATGATATGTTGAGGTTAGTTAGGATGTCAGGTTTGAGGAGGACTTGAACTTCAATAGGTCCCTTGACATTACAACACATGGTGAGGAGTAGGAGGCTCCAAAGATTGAGGAATGTACAAATGCTTTTAGTACAAAGGAGTTGACCTCAAATCACGAGGGGGAGTCAGAGGAGTTTGTGGATCCTCTAGAAATGAGACCTAGATGGGTTCGAGAGAAATTGAAGGATGCCAAGGGACATACATCCCCCAGAGACACCTGTAGAGAGAGAAGACCTCCGAAAAGATTTGGCTCATATGTGGCTCTTATGAGCAATATAATTGATTCCGAGTCTTCAATTTTAAGGAAGCAACAAGCCAACAGGTTTGGAAGGATTCCATGATGGAGGGATACCAATTCATCATGAACAATAATGTATGGGATATAATTCTGAGATCGAAAGAGAAGTCGGTATTGAATTCTAAGTGGATCTACAAGATAAAGCATACCGCAGATGGAAGTATTGAGAAGTATAAGGCAAGGTTCATAGAAAGAGGGTTCTCCCAAAAAGAGGGAGTATACTATGAGGATACCTTTGATCCAATAGGTAGGTATACTCTATCATGCTCATTATTTCTCTCGCTTCAGTTATGAAGTGGAAGATCCATCAGATGGATGTGAAGACAATGTTTCTTAGCGGAGTGATCGATGAGGAGCTATACATAGAGAAACCTCAAGGCTTTGAGGTACATGGGAGGAAAAATCATGTGTGCAGGTTGAAGAAGGTTTTGTATGAACTCAAGCAGGCACCTAATGCATGATACTTGAGGATTGATGGGTATTTGCAGAGCTAGGGCTTCACCAAGAGTGACACAGACCCTAAACTATATCTTCTATAGGTTGGTAAGTATCCTCTCATATTGGTGTTATATGTTGATGATTTGTTTCTCACAGGGGCTGAGAAACTCATTACGAGGTGCAAAAGGGAATTGGCCTGTGATTTTGAGAAGAATGATATTGGATTGATGCATTACTTCTTGGAATTAGAGGTGTGGCAACCACCAAGAGAGATCTTCCTCGAACAGGGGAAGTATGTAGTTGAGATACTGAAGATATTTGGGATGATGGACTGTAAGTCCATGGCCACACCTATGACCACCAATATGAATATGCTCAGGGATTCAGATTCAGACTTGGTGGATCCCACAATGTACAAATAATTGATTGGGTTATTGATGTATCTAGTCAGCCCCAAACCAAATATCTGTTTTGCTGTCAACACCTTGAGTTAGTTCATGGTAGAACTAAGGCAGGTGCATTGGGTTGCAACAAAATGTGTTATCAAGTACCTTCGAGGTACAGTTGGATTTGGTCTGAGATATGTTGGATATGATGGAGTGAGGTTGCATGGATATTCAGACTCATATTGTGTAGTTAGTGCAGTTAACGAGAAGAGCACTTATCGTGGTTGTTTTAGCCTATCATTAGTGGTTTCCTGGTACAATAGGAAACATGATTCTGTGGCATTGAGCTCAACAGAGGCAGAGTATATGGTAGCCAATTTGGCGAGTTGTGAGGCTATCCGACTTCACAAAATTCTTGCAGGATTATTTGGCCAAGAGTTGGAGCCCACCATGATTTACTACGACAATCATAGTTGTATCAATCTCCCAGAGAACCCAATATTTTACAATAGGTCAAAACACATTGAGATAAGATATTACTTAATCAGAGATAGAGTATAGAAGGGAGTAGTGAAGTTCTAGCACATTTCTATAGATGAATAGACTGCATATATTCTCACCAAACCCCTAGTAAAAGGGAAGTTTGTCTACTTTAGAAACAGACTAGAAGTGGTGGAGAATACCTCCCTCACTAAGAGGGAGTGTTTATTTTTGTAGCTTCGGGAGGTATTTCCACAAGAGGCCAGGGTGTCATGCATGTGGGAATCTCCGATGGCACCAGATCATCCTTTCGTTTTAGTGAAATTGGCTCCGGAATGGGGCTAGGGCCTCATGGGAAAGTTGATGAGCCTTGTGGGCTTATGATGGGGTGTCATACCACAAAGAGGATTAAAATATTCAAATTAATTTTTGAGTTTATGAAGGGATCCTAAACTCACTCATTAGACTTGTATATAAAGGAGAGAAGCCATTGTGGCATTTAATCAGTGTGGCATCATGGAGTGCACCAAGGTGATCTAGCCTAGTGTTTCTGGATCAAATGTGGTAAGTGAGGAAGGACACATGTCCGAAGGAAGACAAATTTTTCATGCATGTACACGGGTTTCAATGGGAATGATGCAACCCCCCTCCCTCAATAGGGTCTGTCGACCTCTTGACCACTGGATCGTCACTAAACTGAGCTGGATTAGCTCTTTCAGGTCTCAACTGGAACCTCTTTTAAACAAATCCACAGGTCCTTGGTGAACCACACCCACGCGAACATGCACTGGGTGTGAGTTCCCTCCACGCGACCACCGACTGTAACCGCATACCTCATAAAAGGTGTTTCACAATTTTGTGTATCGGGTGTTTTGTACACGAGTCACCCCAACTCTCCCGACCTCCGAAATTCCAACAGGGGCTTAGCACTTTCTATCTCCTCCGTTATCCTTCTACGATGTGTGTGGATCTACACCATATGTCACCCCAGATCAGACAGCTGGAATAATTTCGCGAGTTCGGGTTTCACGAATTCTCACAAATCTGCCTTTGACTTTTTTGCTCTGCGAGTCAGCGAAATGTTGATCTGCTGCCGCATGTCCTTTGAATCCAAAGACCCAATTATTATTCCAGGACTTTGGGTCTTCGTGCTCTGGCATTTTCAGTTCTCAAACTAAAAACTTACTTTAGCTTTTTTCGGAGTACGAGATCTGCTGACAAGTGTCTCCTCACAGATCAATGACTCATGGCCCTTCGGTTGTCCGTGCTTTGAGTATTTCAAGTCTCAACTTCCGCCTTCCTCTAGATCTTTGACACGTACCCTCCTGGCTTCAACGGTCCTGATATGCTCCGGCTTTCCGACTCTCCGCGCTCTAGGAGTTTCAAGTCTCAAACTTGGCTCCTTGTGCGCCCATGATATTTGACGGCTCACGCTTGATCAATCAGACAACTGAGATTCCACTTCGGAGTTTCGACACTCCGGACTTAGGGAATCTCAAGTTTCAAGCTGCTCTCCCTCCTGAGCTTACAACAACCAATGACTGTGATTCCTCCTGGCGATCCAACACTTAGTCTTCACCTCCAATGATTTGACGGCTCAGATATATCTCACTGATCGGATGGTCGAGATTCTATTCCGGGTCTTCGGACTCCGGAAATCTCAAGTTTCAACCCCAATAACTTCTCTCCTCGGCACGCGAAGTACTAAGGTTCGATCACTTCCTTCTGATCTGACGACTGTCGATCTTCTTCCCTATGATCCAACGGTCACGATCGTTCTTCCTCCTGAGCTTCCAATATCTCTCCGCCTTGGAAGATTTATCCTCTTTCAAAGGTTCCAAACCTTTGTTCTCTCGACGAATCCATCTCAGAGATCTCGTCAACACTCGAGAAAGTGTTATCTCTTCTAAGCTTCTATCCTTAAAAGGATTTCGATCTCCCACGTGCACTTTGCGTTCTCGAGATTTCGAATAACTCAGTTCGAAGGACTTTATTGAAAAGAAAATGCTTCTCGCCCACTTGGTGTTCTTCTGTGCTGGTTCTTCGAATCTTGTTGGCTTCTTGACGCTGTGCACACCTTTCACCTGGTCTGAGTTTCTTTGATTCTCTCTGAGTCAATTCGAGACTCAGTCGACACACTCCTTGCATTCGAGATGCACACCTTGCATACAAGTATCAGAAGAGAAACGATTGAAACTCAACCAGCTTCGTCACGAACTCATACAATCAATCTCTCTCTAACAATTTATACATGAACAAAGTAATAATCATACACACACAGAATAACATTCATTCAACCACACATGAAATGAACACAGTCCAAGGATTTGGGACAATTTCTGTTTTTTCTATTCATTCATGAAAAACAAAATACATAGTGTTCTCTGCTACTCTACTATGCTCTACTCTGCTCTCTATTCCATCTTCTGTTCTATCTGTTACAATACAATATTGAAAAACTATCTGAGGACTGGCTCCACGAGCTCTCTCATCCTGTTCTGAAATATATCATTTCAAATTCAAAGCTATTACCTACTCTGTCCTATTACAATAACTAATAGCTATTGCCAAATAGAGTCGACACTCCATATCTGCATTTCTTACAGTCCTTCAAGACTTTACAAACAAGTTACATTTTAAAATGTTGTTTACAAAAATATCTCAACAACCGATTAAATTCTGAGTTAAATACTTGATTTGAAACTTTGTCATTGCTGAGATGTCATTCGTTTGCCTCCACGTGTGCGCTGTTGAATTTGAAGGCGATGCTCCTGCATCATATTCCTCTGGTTAAAAATTTTCATGGACTCATGTCCATGAGCTCCTGCACTGTCTTTCCATGCTTCAAAATATCAAGTTCTATGACCCAACTTGCATCTTCCATTGGATGATATTTCCACTTCACTAAATATTCAGGATATGTCTTTCTCCTGGTTTTCTTTCCATCCCTATGTTCAATAATTTTCTCCATCTGAGGTTTTTCTGCTGTGGGCAATTGCTCTTCCCTCTTAATTTCTTTCCGATCATCTGATTCTCCTGCTTCATCTCTCCTGTAAGGATAAAGGTCTGCAACATTGAATATCGGTGATATCCCAACATTGTTTGGCAACTCAATCTCATAAGCATTGGCTGCGAATTTTCTGAGAATCCTGCATATCTTTTTCATCTTCAATTTGTTATACATTCCCCTTGGAAACCTCTCTTTTCTCAATTGAGGTAAAACTTCATCTCCCACTTCGAATTGAACTTCTCTTCTCTTTTGATCAACTCTTCTCTTGTATTTCTGACTGTTGTTTTGTAGATGGTCTCTGGTTCTGTCATGGAGTTTCTGCATTTCTATTGCAAAATCCTCTGCTCCAACACTTATGAACTCATCTTGATTCAAATCTCTCAACTCTGTAATCCCTCTTGGCTGTATACTGTACACAATTTCAAATGGACTTTTTCTTGTGCTCCTATTCACTGAATTCTTGAATGCAAATTCTGCTTGTGCCAAAATATGATCCCATTGTCGACCTTGCACAGTGACTAAACTTCTCAATAAGTTTATGAGACTTCTATTTACTACTTCAGTCTGTCCATCTGTCTGAGGGTGATATCCTGAACTAAAGGATAAGTTCGTTCCCAACCTCTTCCATAGAGTCCTCCAAAAGTGTCCTACAAATTTGGTGCCTCTGTCTAAAACTATGCACCTCGACAATCCATGTAGTCTCACGACTTCTCTGAAAAATAAATTGGCGTTGTGTGTGGCATTGCTTGTCTTCTGGCATGGTATTAAATGTGCCATTTTCGAAAATCTGTCCACCACAACAAATATGTGGTCGCTCCCTTTTTGAGTTCCGGGCAATCCCAAAACAAAATTCATACTGATTACATCCCACGACCTTTCTAGAATTGGTAATGGCTGATACAAACCAGTGTTATGTTGTCTTCCTTTTGCATACTGACAAATTTTGCATTTGTTCACGAACTTTTTCACTTCTGCTCTCATGCCTGGCCAATAATACGGATTGCTCAACTGTGCAAGTGTCGTATAGCGACCAAAGTGTCCAACTAAACCTCCACTGTGTTTCTCTTTCAGTAGGTTGTCTCTCATTGAGCACTTCAGAATGCATAATTGGCTTCCCTTGAATAGTAATCCATCCTAGATCAAATATTCAGTCCATGGGCTTCTGTCTCCCAACAAAGGATTCTTGCATGCCTCATAAGCTTCTTTGAAATCTGCATCTTCTTTATACATCTCCTTGAGGTGTTCGAACCCCAAAGTCTCCACCTGGAATTCGTGTACAATCAAACCCCTCCTGCTCAAAGCATCTGGGACTTTGTTAGTAGTTCCAACAATGTGTTTAATAAGAAAAGTAAAATTCTGCATAAATTCTACCTATTTTTCATGTTTCTGATTCAACTTTTCTTGTTTAGTAATAAATTGCAAAGCTTGATTATCACTTTACAAGACAAATTCTTTAGGAATTAGATAGTGCCTCCATTTTTTCAAAGCTTGAATCACTGCATAAAATTCCTTGTCATACGTGGAATACTTTTTCTTGGCATCATTCAATTTCTCATTGAAATAAGCAACTGGCCTATTGTCATGACTCAAGACTACTCCAATAGATAATCCACTTGCGTCACATCTCACCTGAAATGTTTTTCCAAAGTCTGGTAAGACCAAAATTGGCTGCTCTGTGATCTTCTCTTTCAACACTTTGAAACTTTTTTCAGCTTCCTCTGTCCAAATAAAGGACTTGTGTTTCTTCTTCACAGTGTCTAGCATGGGTGCACATATGCCACTAAAATTTATGATGAATTTTCTATAAAATCTCACTAACCCATGCAAACTTCTTACCTCAAATATGGTGCTTGGCGATGACCATTCTTTGATCACTCTCACTTTTTCTGGGTCCATCTTCAATTCATTTGAAGAGAATACAAAACCCAAATATATGAGCTCCTTCTTCATAAAATAACTCTTCTTTAGATTTATCAACAATTTCTCTTGCTGCAACCTTTCCATCACTGATGTCAAATATCTTAAATGTTCTTCCTTTGTCTTGCTGAAGATTAGTATGTCATCCAGATATACTATGAAATTTTTTCCTATGAAGTCTTTCAACACTTCATTCATCAACCTCATAAATGTGCTTGGTGCATTTGTCAACCCAAATGGCATGACCAACCATTCAAACAATCCTTCATTTGTCTTGAATGTTGTTTTCCATTCATCTCCCTCTCTCATTCTTATTTGATGATATCCGCTCTTCAAGTCTATCTTGGAAAAATAGCTCGTGCCACTCAAACAGTCCATCAAATCATCCATCCTCAGTAAAGGAAATCTGTACCTAATGGTTATCTTGTTGATGGCTCGAGAATCTATACACATTCTCCATCCTCCATCCTTTTTTGGACTTAATACAGTCGGTACTTCACATGGGCTTAGGATTTCCCTGACTAACCCTTTATCCAAAAACTCCTGGACTTGATTCTTGACCTCCTCATTCTCTCTAAGTGTCAACCTATAAGCTTCTTTGTTTGGTAAACTAGCTCCTAGAATAAGGTTAATATGATGGCTTATGCTCCTAATGGGTGGAAATGAGTGTGGTAACTCATCCACGACTATATCAACAATTTTTTCTAACAGTTCCTCGATTTCTATAGGCAAGTCTTCTACATAAGTATTCATAAGGATAACTCTAGGCTCCCTTACTACAACAAACTGCATTTCTTTCTCCTTCTTGACTTCTTTTAAGAGCTCCTTCCCACTCATGAGAAGTATGCTTGAACTAGCTTCTCTCTTTTGGTCTTTGTCTTCTAAGGGTAACAACATATGTGTTCTACCGTTCTTTTCTAGGGTATAGGTATTCTTTCTTCCATCATGAATAACTTTTCGGTCATACTGCCACGGTCTCCCCAATAAAATATGATAGACATCCATAGGAATTACATCACATAATATTTCATCTTTGTAACCTCCTATTTTAAATTCAACTTGGCATTGTTGACTTACAATGACTTGATGTCCTTTTTTCAACCATGATACCTTGTATGGCTTTGGATGTGCAGTTGTCTTCAGCTCCAGCTTTTCCACCATCTCCATGGATACTAGATTGTCAGTGCTCCCACTCTCTATGATTACCTTGCAAACTCTGTCTTTTGACTTGCCAACAGTTCTGAATAGGCTTTTTCGCTGAATTGGTTCCTCTAGTTCCTTTTCTGGTTTAAGAAGAATCTTCCTAATCATGAGGTTTCTTCCTCCTTCTACTGCTTCTGCTTCCACATGTTTTTGTGCTTCGACAATGTGTGCTTCTCCGCCTCCTTATATTTTTCTGTCGAGACATTCCCATGATTTGTGTCCTTCTTTTCCACAGGTATAGCATTTAACTACACCTCCTCTGGCTCTTTCTCTCCTCTACCTCTAGAAAAAGAACCTCTTCCTCCATGCTGTCCTTCTTTAGAACTTCCACCCTTCTCATGGTGACTATGCTGTTTGTTAGCTTCAGGATTCAACTTCTGGAACTTTTCTTTGTTGGTTCCCTTGCTTCTGCTTGAATTTCCTCCTCTGCTTTGTTGACTTTGCTTCCTGGCCAATTTTTCCTCAGCTTTTTAGGCTGCTTGATAGGCATCCTTGACTTTACTGACAGACATCATGCTGATCTCCTCTTGTATTTCATATCTCAACCCATTGATGTATCTGACTGTCTTGTCATATTCATTCTCCTTCTGTCCTGCCCTGATGTTCAGTTGGTAAAATTCTCTAGTGTACTCCTTCACTGATAAACTCCTCTGTTTCAGGTTCTGCAATCTTCTGTAAATATTGATTTGGTAATCCTTCAGGATAAATTTTGCTTTCAACTTAGCTACCATCCTATCCCATTTTTAATTTTTTTCTTACCATTTCTCCTGCATTCGACTTGTAGTTCATCCCACCATAACACTGCCTGACCTGTTAGTCTTGTCATTGCATGCTTCACTATCTTTTCTTCTTCAATATCTTCATAATCGAAGTAATTTTCCATAGCACGTACCCAATCCAACAATTCTTCAACTTCTAAATTGCCTTCATATATAGGTACCTCTATTCTTGCTCTGGCTCCTATCTTTGAAACAACTTTTATCAAGCGATCTTGTGCATCATCCTCCACATCATTTTCTTCGACCTCAACTTCACTGATATCACCAACGTCTAGTTCTCTTCTCTGTGTTGTTTCCATGGCATCCAATCTCATTCGAAGTCACCTCAATTCTTCTTCCATTTCTGGATTCACTCTCCGCCTTCTAGGTGGCATAATTTCATTGCCTCACCTACAAATAGAAATCAAACTTTCTTTGATATCATAAATGACACCAACTTTCCTCCTTTCTCCTTTTGTCTGCTGTCTACAAACAAACTTAAAATCTTGCTTTGATACCACCTGATGCAGTCCCCCTCCCTCAACAGGGTCTGCCAACCTCCTGGCCACTGGATCGTCACTAAAATGAGCTAGATTAGCTCTTTCGGGTCCCTACTGAAACCTCTATTAAACAAATCCATAGGTCCTCGGTGAACTGCACCCACACAAATAAGCACTGGGCGCAAGTTCCCTCCATGCGACCACCGACTATGATCGCATGCCTCTCAAAAGGTGTTTCACGATTTCGTGTATCGGGTGTTTTGTACGCGAGTCACCTCACTCTCTCGACCTTAGAAATTCTGACAGGGGCTTAACACTTGCTAGCTCCTCCCTTATCCTTCTCCACGTGACCACTACCTCTGGCCAAAGCTAAATCAAAAGGCACGTCGTGAAATCCCGTATCGGACCTTTGCGTGTGAGTCAACCTTGACTCCTTCCGACTCCCAAAACTCTGAAAAGAGCTTAACGAGTGTTAGCTCCTTTCCCTATCTCTGCTCATGTGAGAATTTACCATGACCTGGGGCTCATCCTTTGAGCGCGTCGGGATTTTGCAGATCGAGGGTTTATGATACAAATTATCTCCCTTCGCCCGATACCCAAAAGACCGATACTCCTTTTCCATAGATCAAAGACTCCAATGCTCCTACGATATGATGGTCCAGATCGCGTCGACAATTATCCCTCCGAGAGTTTCCACCGTCCGTTCAAATTCTCCCAATGCTTGAATCTCCGATGTGTGTGGATCTATGCCACCTGTCACCCCAGATCCAATGACTAGAATGATTTTGCGAGTTCACATTTCACGAATTCTCCCAAATCTGCCTTTGGCTTTTCCACTCTATGAGTCAGCAAAATGCTGATTTGCTGCCGCGTGTCCTCTGAATCCAATGACCCAAATATTATTCTGGGACTTCGGGTCTCCGTGCTTTGGCGTTTTCAGTTCTTAAACTGAAAACTTACTTCAGATTTTCCTAGAGTAGGAGATCTACTGACAAGTGTCTCCTCATAGATCAACGACTCACAACCCTTTGGCTGTCTGTGCACCGGGTATTTCAAGTCTCAACTTCCACCTTCCTCCAGATCTTCCGAGTTGCTGACACGTACCATCCTAGCTTTAACGGTCCTAATATGCTTCGGCTCTCTGGCTCTCCACGCTCTGGGAGTTTCAAGTCTGAAACTTGGCTCCTTGTGTGCCTGTGATATCTGACGGCTCATGCTTGATCAATCGGACGACTGAGATTCCACTTTGGCGTTCCGACACTTCAGACTTCGGGAATCTCAAGTTTCAAGCTGCTCTCCTTTCTGAGCTTACAATAACCAACGAATGTGATTCCTCCTGGCGATCCAACGCTTAGTCTTCGCCTCGAGTCATCTGACGGCTCAGATCTATCTCACTTATTAGATGGTCGAGATTCTATTCCGGGTCTCCGAACTCCGAAAATCTAAAGTTTCAACCTCGATAACTTCTTTCCTCGGCACGAGAAGTACTAAGGTTCGAGCACTTCCTTTTGATCTGACAACTGTCGATCTTCTTCCCTATGATCCAACAATCACGATCGTTCTTCCTCCTGAGCTTCTGATATCTCTCCTCCTTGGAAGATTTATCCGCTTTCAAAGGTTCCAAACCTTTGTTCTCTTGACGAATCCGTCTCTGGGATCTCGTCAACACTCGAGAAAGTCTTATCTCTTCTGAGCTTCTATCCTTAAAAGGATTTCGATCTCCCACACACACTTTGCATTCTTGAGATTTCGAATAACTCAGTTCGAAGGACTTTCTTGAAAAGAAAATGCTTCTCGCCCACTTGGCATTCTTTTGCACTGGTTCTTCGAATCTTGTTGGCTTATTGACGTTGTGCACACATTGCACTTGGTCTGAGTTTCTCTGATTCTCTCTGAACTTCTCTTCGAGTCAATCTGAGACTCAATCGATGCACTCCTTGCGTTCGTGATGCACACCTTGCATACAAGTATCAAAAGATAAACGATTGAAACTCAACCAACTTCGTCACGAACTCATACAATCAATCTCTCTCTAACAATAATACATGAACGAAGTAATAATAATACACACACATAATAAAATTCATTCAACCACACATGAAATGAACACAGTCCAAGGATTTGGGACAATTTCTGTCTGTTCTATTCATTCATGAAAAACAAAATACATAGTGTTCTCTGCTACTCTACTCTGCCCCTCTATTCTGTCTTCTGTTCTATCTGTTACAATACAATACTGAAAAAATATCTAAGGATTGGCTCCATGAGCTCTCTCGTCATGTTTTGAAATCTATCATTTCAAATTCAAAGCTATTACCTACTATGTCCTATTACAAGAACTACTAGTTATTGCCAGATAGAGTCGACACTCCATATCTGCATTTCTTACAGTCCTTCAAGACTTTACAAACAAGTTACATTTTAAAATGTTGTTTACAAAAATATCTCAACAACTGATTAAATTCTTATTTACATGCTTGATTTGAATCTCTGTCATTGCTGAGATGTCATTCATCTGCCTCCACGCGTGCGCTATTGACTTTGAAGGCGATGCTCTTGCATCAGGGAATAGTCGCGTACGTATGCAGGTTGCAGTGGGAACAATCATGTACATACATGGGTTGTAGTGGGAATAATTATGTACATTTGTACAATGTTTATCTGGGTAGGTAAAGGTCCGTTCATGCTGGCAGGTGACGTCGGTAGGTCGTACAAGTAGTCTGTAAAATATTTGAGGGCAAAAGATATTTGTTGATTTTTTTTCTCTTCTGATTTGTATGGTTATTGAAGGATAAGGCTGTCCTAAGATGTAACATATCCATCCTCCTAGCTAGGTCTTGCCTCCTGGTTGGGTCTCATTACCACATTGTAAATTCTCCACTACTGCAACTCGCTAAATAAAGCTTTGATATCAATTCTTTCTTCCATGGAAGCAACTCATTAAAACCAACAGTGTGCACAACTGGCCTTATGCTACACACAACTACTTTTTCCTAGTGCGTGCAAATTGGTCTCGTACTGCACGTAACAACTATATCTTAGAAATTCTATGTGCTCAATTGCCATTATGTCAGCCGTGTCGACTGTCCCTCAACACACACAACATTTCTAGCTTCATGCTAGAACCCATACGATTATCACTGCAGTTACTTAACATATAGCGACTATAACAACATAATGAACTCATAATATAATTATGCATGAAACCATTCCTATGACGCATGTGGGTTCTATCCCATTTGTGTACGCGAATTGATTTCCCTGCGTGCGCGTGATGACTTAGGCCTTGTCTCATAATCCCATGACCATTACCACAAAATTATCCAAAATGAAACACTTAATAACTACCATGCTCTACATATGCAATAATTATGCAGAATTAACAATACACGCACAACCCAACATAATTATGTACCAATTCCATAAGAGAAATAACATAAGCATTCACATGTTAAACAATATATAAACACATATAAACTATCATTGCTCATGCCTTGCATATGCAACAAACATGCAGTTCTACAACATATATAATCCACACACACACACACACACATATATGTCGATAACACATAATATATTTAACATGTATATGCACATTACTCAGAGATTAATACACATAAGAAGACACTTATCATTTGTTGTAATCCGCCTACTACGTGCAGATCTCAGACGTTCCTCCCAACCATAGACTCTGTGGCTCATAAATTCTTAGCAACAGGTCATCCTTGAGCTGAGGCTTAAACTCTACCAAGTCAAATGATTCCTAAGCCAAGCTAAGGTCTATCATTAGTCAAAACACTCAGACAAAGGTGCCAACCCCAGTAAACAGACTACAGTCCCTCATTCCCCACATGCATGTCCCACACCAAGAAGTGTGCCCCTTCTCTTCTCAACAGTCCTTTGGCTGCCCCACTTCCCTTCCAGGGCTTCAACAAAATGTCGGACATGAAGTCTCATAGCCCTGTAGCTACACCTGGGCACCTTGGGAAAGAAATTCCCAATAGTTCTCTCACTTGGAGAGAATGCTTACGGGCCTGAAAACCCGCTTCTTCCATAGCACACGGGCTTGACAAACCGCCTCTTCAATAACACACGAGCTTGACAACCTACCTCTTCAATAGTACACGAGCTTGACAACCTACCTCTTCAACATTACACGGGTCTGACAACCCACGTCTTCAATAGTACACAGGCCTGGCAACCCACCTCTTCAATAGCACACATGCCTTCCCAAGTATAGGGGTTATGTGATGGGGACAAGTTACAACAAGATACATATGCTTAACAGAAGAAAGTTGGTCTACATGCTGAAGGAATGAGTGAATCCCCCCCGAAATACACTAAAGCCCAATAATATATTTGCATGACTAAAACTAGACTCTTGTCACCTTAAGAACTATAAATTTTTATTTATAAAGCATTAATAGGCAAACTCACTTTTGAATCATTACTAGGCAAAAACAATTTCAATTTTATTTTCACCTTTATAATATAATTATGCTTCAAAATCAATAAATTTTTCATCAAATGTAAATGTACTACAAAAAGTTAATTTAGAATGAATTTGAGTAGTTTGAATAAAATATCTATGATTGATTTTTATTGTGGTATTATTGTGAAATTATGTTAGTGTACAACAAAAACTAATTTGAATGCAATTTGAGTAGTTTAAATATAATATATATGATTGGGTGTAATTAGGTCTAAATAGTTATATATATATATATATATATATATATATATATATATATATATATATAATTTAATGATCACTTGTTTATTTAGTGTGTCTAGTTAGTTATACTAATGATTTTTTTTTTTGGTTTATTGTGAATAGTTAATTACAATAATGTTATTTATAGTAAATTTGTTATTTCTTTTAAATTTAATAATTCATTTTTATTTATTATGTCTAATAACTCATAAAAATGATTATTTATTGTAACAATAGTTTATTATTTTATACAATTCAAAGTGTTAACCTCGAATAGGGACAAATTATAAAGATTATTTTGCAGAAAATAAATTTAAAAACATTAAAAAAACATTAATCTTAAGTATAACCTTAATGATCAATATTAATTATGGATAGATAATCTAAAGCACTAACCTCAACTATGACTCTACCTAGTACCAATCTATCTATACAACAAAGGGAAAGAGCAAGTGAAAGAGCAACTACGACAACTATGACAAAAATGAGACATGGTCAAGTGCAGGGGAGTAGAACATCAACAAAAAAGAGACATGGTCAAGTGCAAAGAAGTAGAGATGAAATTCATGGCACCCTCTATTTTGTAGGTGCATGTAAAGAAAATCCACGAAACAAAAGCATTTGGCTTGTTATTTACAATGCCCATGATAACAATATTATGGAGTAGTTTCTAATATCTTGGCTCCTCCATCATAACAAGTAATGTAGTCCATTATAGAGCTCTAATTGCAGGACTCCAACATGTATTGTCTCATGGCATCACTTGCATTACTGCATATGGACATAGTGAACTCATTTGCACATAGGTAAAAACCAAGTCTCTTTGCATATATATATATATATATATATATATATATATTCGACGATAAAAAATAACTTCTATTCCATTCATAGTATGTTTATTTGTAGGTGATAGGTGAGTATAGAACGAAGGTTTGAACGCTAAAAATGCATTGTACCAAGGTTCATGAACTCGCTAGAAAATTTGATAGGTTTAAAATAGAGGACATCTATTTTGAAAATAACTCTCTTGCACAATCACTAGCACAACAAGGGTTTAATAACACATCTAATTAATTGAATATTTGTAGAGGAGTTTTTGAATTGCTAGATATCATGTTCCTTCCAGCTTTATTGCTATAGTGGTTCTTGGCTGAAATGAAGATAATTATGGTTTGTTGTTTGGGTGCTAGTACCTCTGAATTGGATCTCGTTGCCCTATTTGTTTTGTATTTATTTGTTCTTATGTAACCAACTCGGTCACATGCATCTTAGATATGAAGTATGAAATCTATGGTGTCCTTCCAATGCTTTGAATTCACAGTATGGAAGGCATCTGAGCCCTTTCAAGAGGACGTTTATGTTTTGGAAAATGAGTAAATATCTTCTATATTTTCAACTTTAAGCTAATTCTATGTGAAGAAATATCTAGTCCGATACATTTTAAAGGATGTGTACAGGGCCTGGGAAAATTAGGCTCGTGATTTCTTAAATGTATCTTTTGACTAGCATTTTATTAGTAACACTGTTAATGTTAAGATGGGGTTTTATCTTGTTTTATCGTGCAAATAAAATATTCTCAAGTAATTTATAGAACCGAGTTTTCAAGTAGCGTGTAATTTCTAGCACTGAGTTGTTAAGTAGCATGTAATTTCTAGAACTGATTTTTCAAGTAACATGTATTTTTCAGCTTATGTTTTATTCTTTGAAGTTAATGTCATTATATTCAATTTTAAGTAATCTCTCTCTCTCTCTCTCTCTCTCTCTCTCTCTCTCTCTCTCTCTCTCTCTCTCTCTCTCTCTCATGTATAAGTATTTCATTTTTTCCAATGCAAAATGAAGGTTTTTTACACAATTTAATTTTTTGACATTGCATTTATTGATTTCTTTGCGCTAGTGTGTTGAGAATATTGCTTATTTGGCTAAGCTGTTGTGATATGAGGTACTATTCCGTCAATACATATGACTTGCATTTGGTCCCAACTACTTATTTGAGTTTTGAGTTTTGGAGGGAATTAAGTCTTGTTGGGATACCTATCATGCCATTGACTTCACTACTTAACCAAAACTTCATTGACAAAGAAGCCACTATTTGGCTAAGCTGTTGTGATATGAGGTACTATTTTGTCAATATTCAAGACTCGTATTTGGTATCAACATTGTTGGGTAACTTGATGGCCCAATTAGATTGTAGGAATAAAGCACTCCAAGGACACATAAGATTGACACTGTCATGCCTTGGAGAGAACAGATTGACTAGACATGAAATAAACAATGCTCAATCCCTTTGTTGTAATGTAATATGTGATAGAGGTGGAGGAATGAGGTAAATAATGCTTGTTGACATGATTTAAATGGAACTTTTGTTCGATGAACACACTTTTCCAATTGATATAGAGGCCACAACAATTATGGGCATGAATATTTATTTATATGAGCCGCCCTGCATTTACTGGACCAATAGGAAGATTGTCAACAGATGTAGTTATTTAAAAGCATAAATATTTCCAATAGATTATTCAGTAGCAAACAGAGCACCATACACTGGAAGGAAGCACATTCAACAAAGGATAAAAGGCATCATTTCTATTCATAACCATAAAATGACAGTTAATATAGAACAATGCACAAGTGGTGTGAAGAATCCATGCTCTGCTACTCTAGCTCCATTGTCAAGTTATCTGTATAGTGACACTCACAACTAACATATGCTAACAATGCAAAATGAGTCCTTTTATAGGCTTTAGAGTATGATGTTCACTTTTTAAAATTAGGCTCTTATTTTTCCCTCCTAAGTTCTTTGTAAGATAACACTCTTTATACACCACCAATTTAGTTTTAAGAGATGCAAGTTGTTGTATTGGATCACATCTACCACAATGAGATACTTCATACATTTGTATAAGCAATTTATTTTAGGAGTGTGTGTGCTCTTCATTTTTTGTTATGTTCTAGTTGCGTACTTCGAACTTTTACTCCTCAAAGGATTTTTCACTATGACATTTATCGTTTCTTTAAGGCATATTTGTTTCTTTTTGGCTTCTACTAGTGCATCCGTATTCTCCGATTTACTGAGTTTGTGCTGTTGATTGTAAAAATATTTCCATTCATTGTTTGTGATTGGATTTTATCAAGTTCGTTATGGTGGTAATTGGATCTCGCTCGGTTGCTTGTAATCAAAGTATTGATAGTAAAGATCAAAGGTACTAAACCTTCTTTTACAACATATATTCTTTATCCTCTATTGATTCTATGTTAGATGAAATCTTTTCTACACAAAATGTTAAGGGTTTTAATATGTACATGTTGTATATATTTATAACATACATGCTAACATTCTAGATTAGTTAAAGCCAACAATGCTTTATCTAGAGGTCATTTCACACAATCTTCGCAACACTAAGAAATAATGACTTAACAATGTTTCACTCTACCTAGGATATCATATTGAAACATTTTAAGTAGGAGACATGAAAAAAAATTGTGCCATCATCCTGTTGTATTGTCAAATTTTACAAATTAAGGGATAATGTTCATATGGTTGTACGACTTGTTGAACATGTCATAATTAAAATTGTGTGAATAACTTGCCGTAAATCAATAAGCATAGTTGTCTCAAGATATGTATGGGAAATTTAACAAAAGTTATCCTAAAGGGTAGATCCATGTATGGTTAAGGATTGTTAGGTTCGTTTGCATTTGTTTCCAACAATTCTTGTCTACCAAACACCTGTTTTAGTTGGCCGAGGTTATTGGTAGTTATTTCTATATTATGTATTGACATTCATCTTACCCTTAAAAGCATACATGTCCTGCAAACTAATGAAAATATGGAGGTCTACCACTTTGGCATTATGTTGTTTGAGATTATCTTCGGAAGAAAGTCTATAGGTCAAGATTATGTCCAAACGAAGTTGACTTTGCTGACTTGGTGGACTTTGATTGAAACCTCCACAAGGTTGAAGAAACATAAGTTAGTGGAAGTAGAATATAAGAAACTAATGATTAGATACAAGCTAGATTAATTTTAAATTCTTGGCAACAACGAGGATTTTGAGCACCCATATTGATCCAAGATCCTAGCCTACAATGGCAAAAATTATTTAGTACATAATGGAGATGTTCCATTCCCTCCTCTACCTACTTGTAGACATGTTTCCTTCTTTTAATATCCAATTGCTCCCCAACTCTATATGAATGTCTACTCACCAACAAGCCTCCAAATGTTGGGTTACAAGACAAGCAAGCAATTGCCTATGCCTTGTCAAGATTAACATCCTTTAGGTCTAAAGTGTTATGAACAAAAGCTTGATTGACTAGTAAAGGGGTAAGTGGGCTTAAAATAACATGCATATGAAGGTTAAAACTTTGACTTGCCTCACTCTTTCATCTTCAAATTTTGTTTGGAGAGACAAATCAATGACCAAGGATGTCTTTCTCCCATCGACAACTTTTACCTATGAACTATGTTCATCGATCTACTTTTGAAAGGATTGTTGTTGGTCTACAATTATTTGCTTTAAGTTTCTTCTCTTGGATGAGTATCTATGTCTACTTCTTTTTTATGTCCAATATTTCTACATGAAAGAGTTGCATGCCTTTATTTAGGGGAGTGTGGGACTACTCCATGGTAGATATCTTATGTTCCAAGAGAAAAATTAAGGTGTTCTTAGGTCAGGATAAGGTTCTCTCTTTTGGACACATAACCTCATTATTTTTGGTCTAGAAGTAGTAGTTCAATCCCTTATTTCTACAGATCAAAGACACTACAAAAAAAAAAAAAAATTAAATTTTACGCTATCCAAAAAAGGAAACTCAAAAGAAGACTACCTAATTTAGGGTCAGAGTAATGAAGAAAGAAGATAGACAATGAAAAGAAGGTTACTTATAACTGGAAAATTTTACTCTCCCAATAAAGACTCACTAGGACACTCCCATGGTCTCTAAAATGTTTCTATGATTTTTCCATTGTGAAAGTATGCAAGGAACATGATAGAATAACACTACAAGGTTAGCCGTAATTTAGCAAATGCAATCCCTATCCAAACTATAGGGCCATTGCTACAACAATTGAATATCATTGTCTGCCTTGGACATGTTGTTGATTTTTGTAGCTTTGAGAGGTATTCCCACAAGAGGTTGGGGTGTCAGGCATGTTGGAATCTACGTTGGCACTAGATTAGCTTTTCGTTTAAGTGAAATCGGCCCTGAAATGAGGCTAGGGCCTCATGGGCAAGTTGATGGGCCTTGCGGTCTTGTGATGGGGTGTCACACCCACAAAGAGGAATAACATCTTCAAATTAATTGTTGAATTTAGGAAGGGATCCTAAACTCACTCATTAAACTTGTATATAAAGGAGAGAAGTCATTGTGACATTTTATCATTGTGGCATCATGAAGTTAGCATAAGTGAGTAAACACTTGTGCTAGGGAGTATGACAATAGTGGCAAGAAGACTTCTGCACCTAGGCGGTCTAGCCTAGGGTTTCTGAATCAAATGTGGAAAGTGAGGACGGATACACGTGTAAAGGAAGTCAAGTTTTTCGTGCATGTACATGGGTTTTAGTGGGAACAATCACGTATGTACGCAGGTGGCAATGGGAACAATCACGTATGTATGCAGGTTGTAATGGGAATAGTTGCACACATCTATACAATGTTTATATGGGTAGGTACAGGTCTGTACAAGCTTATAGGTGACATCGACAGGTTGTACCTGTAGTCTACAGAAGATTTGTGGGCATAAGATATTTATTGAGGTTTTTTTTTTCTGATTTGTATGGTTATTGGAGGACAAGGTTGCCCTTATATTTTGGTGATATTTGTATTAGCTGAGAGGACAACGTTGTTCTCAAATTTGGTGACATTGTACTGGTTGGGAGGGTTGTTTTTTCCCTTAGAATTTATGAAGTTCACAAGGTTACAGAACTGAATTTGTGTCTCATATGTGTTGATGATTCATCTCTAATCCTTTATGTTTCCCCTGCATATAATTTCAGTCAATAATTTTTGGTGTTAAATTGTTCCGTGATAACAGCTAGGGTTTTAATGTTAGATCATTAGGAATCAATTTTCAGATCTAAAAATTAGTCACATAGAGTTGCATGTGAAAATCAACATGGTATCAAAGCTTGGGATTTGAAGAGAAGGGGATCATCTTGAGACACATTTGTTGGCTACAACACTAGAGGAGTGTTGTTCTTGTTTTGTTTTTTTTGTTTTTGTTTCGGGTAGGTCACCATGGAGACTTGACTGGTGGATAATGGAGCTTCTCGTCATATGACAGGGTCATATAAATGATTCACTAGTCTAACTGAGCAGAACTCATGATTGCAAATAGAAATTGGGGATAATGCAAAGTATGTAGTCAAGGGAGTTGGAACAACTTTGTTTAAGCTAAAATACGAAAAGAATCTCAAGAGAAGTGAAGTGTTGTATGTACCTAGACTGAAGAAGAACTCACTTTCTATCTCTGCCATGGAGGACAAAGGGTATGTAGTGGCATTTTTTGATGGGAAGGTTCTTTCTTGGCCAATGTGATTAAGTCTTGATGCAACATAAGTCATTGGGACTTGTGATGGCAGTGTCTACAAACTGACAAGTCAACCAACTTAGGCCCCAATGCATGATAGTGACAATCTGTGTGAACTTTGGCATAGGATATTGGGACACTTACATCACCAAGCACCGCCATCATTGAGGAAAAATATTACAGGTCTTATAAATTTCGGAACTGAACACCAAAGAGTATGCAGAGGTTGTGCACTTGGAAAAAATGCGAAAGTTGATTTTTCAAGCAGTGATAGTAGGTCCAAGAAGATCTTGGATCTGGTACATTCAGATGTGTGTGGGCCAGTTTCAATTCCATCTGCAAGTGCTTGCCGAATTACATGACCTTTATTTATGATTATTCCAGGAGGACATGGATTTACTTCATAAAGACCAAGCATGAAGTCTTCAATCAATTCAGGGATTTTAAAGCTCTGTTGTATAATCAAACATGAAATAAAATCAAAGTTTTGAGGTCGGACAATGGAGGTGAGTATACTTCCAACGCATTCAAGAAGTTTTGTAAGGAAGTAGGGATTAAGAGGGAGCTGGTAGTGCCTTTGAACCCACAACAAAATGGGGTTACAAAGAGAAAGAACTAGACCATAACCGAAGTCTCCAAGACAATATCAAATGACCGAGATCTGCCCATGATGATTTGGATATAAGCATGCAACATTGCAGTTTATGTTTAGAAAAAGAGTCCTCATAGGATCTTGGAGGACAATACTTCCGAGGAATCATTGACATGAGTGAAACCTGAGATAGGGAATCTGAGGATCTTCGTTTGTCCAGTCTACTTTCATGCTGCCAAGGAGAAGAGAATGAAGTTGGAACCTTCCACTAGAAAGCAGGGATGATTTTAAGGATATAAATTTATTTTGAAATGTAGAAACCTTGGTGAATCTTACTAATCCTTCATATGTCAACTATAAATGTTTGGCGATATTTTTGTAAAAATATTCAAATTTCTAAGTACTTTATATAGTTTTTATAAAATTTTGGCAATTTTTAAGGTAAAATAATTTTATCCTATAGAATTTGGGTGAATCATTTTTAAAATAATGAATCTCGTTTTATGAAAAACCATGGAAAATTAGCACATGAGCGAAATTTAGCCCCTAAAATCATCCATGCTAGAAAGGGCATGCTTTTAGGATACAACGAGACTTTGAAGGCCTATTGTATCTACATTCTAGGACAACGATATGTTGAGGTTAGTCAGGATGTTAGGTTTGAGGAGGACTTGGCCTTCGGGAGGTCCCTTGAGATTACAACAGATGGCGAGGAGTAGGAGGCTCCAAAGATTGAGGAATGTACAAACCCTTTTAGTACATAGGAGTTGACCTCAAATCACGAGGAGGAGTTAGAAGAGTTTGTGGATCTAATGGATCCTCTTGAAATGAGACCTGGATGGCTTCGAGAGAAATTAAAGGCTGCCAAGGGACATACATCCCCCAGAGACACCTATAAAGAGAGAAGACCTTCGGAGAGATTTGGCTTATATGTGGCTCTTATGAGCAATATCATTGATTCTGAGCCTTCAAGTTTTAAGGAAGCAACATGCCAATAGGTTTGGAAGGATGCCATGATGGAGGAATACCAATTCAACATGAACAATAACGTATGGGATATAGTTATGAGACCAAAAGAGAAGTCGATATTGACTTCCAAGTGGATCTACAAGATCAAGCATACCACAGATGGAAGTATTGAGAAGTATAAGGCAAGGTTCGTAGCAAGAGGGTTCTCCCAAAAAGGGGGAGTAGACTATGGGGATACCTTTTCTCTAATAGGTAGGTATACTCTATCATGATCATTATTTCTCTCGCTTCAATTATGAAGTGGAAGATCCATCAGATGGATGTGAAGACAATGTTTCTCATTGGAGTGATAAATGAGGAGCTATACATAGAGAAACCTCAAGGCTTTGAGGTACATGGGAGGAAAAATCATGTGTGTAGGTTGAAGAAGGTTTTGTATGGACTCAAGCAGGAACCTAGGGCATGATACTTGAGGATTGATGGGTATTTGCAGAGCTTGGGATTCACCAAGAGTGACATAAACCCTAAACTATATCTTCTATAGGTTGGTAAGGATACTCTCATATTGGTGTTATATGTTGATGATTTTTTTCTCACAGGGGCTGAGAAACTCATTACCAGGTGCAAAAGGGAATTGACCCGAGAGTTCGAGAAGAATGATATTGGATTGATGCATTACTTCTTGGGATTAGAGGTGTGTCAACAACCAAGAGAGATCTTCCTCGAACAGGGGAAGTATGTAGTTGAGATACTGAAGATATTTGGGATGATGTACTGTAAGTCCATGGCCACACATATGACCACCAATCTGAATATGCTCAGAGATTCAGATTCAGACTTGGTGGATCCCACAATGTACAGACAATTGATTGGGCTATTGATGTATCTGATCAATCCCATACCATATATCTGTTTTGCTGTCAACACCTTGAGTCAGTTCATGGTAGAACCGAGGCAAGTGCATTGGTTTGGAGAAAAATGTGTGCTCAATTACCTTTTCGAGATCAGGTTAAATGTTGGTTTGAATCTTTTCCAGCTAATTCGATTCATTCTTTGTATGAGTTTGTAATTGAGTTTTTATTAGACTTTAACAATTATGATTATGATGAATTAAGTTATTTAAGGAAAGAAAACGGTGAATCATTCAATGATTTTGCAATTAGGTTCATTCATGTTTGTACTAGGCTCGCTTTGAAAGAAATGTCGCTTATTAATGAGTGGTTTAAATATCTCGTTTCTCTCTCAGATGAGCAAGATCAATTAATTGTTAACCAATCTGAATTGAGCACTAACACTCAATCTCAAGATGGTTCAAATTTTGATGTTGATCTTGAAGATTTTGAAGCACCACAATTTTTGTCAACTTCTTTCATTTTGGAAAATCATGAGCAACATCATCCTTTACGAAATGTAATTGTCACATCTAATCATTCTTCGCAAACAATGTCTCCTCTCGTCAAAGAAGGAACCTTGACTTTAAAAGACGACAGTTGTCACACTCTCATAGATTTTATAACTATCTCTAAAGTAAAAGAGGTCGAGTGTAAAGTTGATAATCAGATAGACGATAAATCTGCCCCTAATTTTGTTGAACAGATCCATGATCAATCAATAGGAGACAAAATCATTAGTCACACTATTAATCAACCTTCTATCTCTAGTGATTTGCCCTCAATTTCCCCCCTACATAATGAACCAAATTGTCTCTTAGAAATTGTCTCGTATTCTTTGAAAGAGAATACAAAAGAGGTTGACCAGTTTATACAAGGAGAGGGGACAAAACCAGATTTCGAAACGCTTATACCTATGATTTCAAGAGATGCATTTCGTCTCCTCAATTCTTCTACATATTATTCCTTGTACCCCGATATTTTTGATCCTAATGTTGTGCAATTGCATGTTTCATATTTCCTTGGAGAGAATTCAACATTATGTAATCAGGTACAAAGAGATTACCAAATAGAAGATAAATAGGGAAATAATTCTACCCATGAACATATCAATTCTTATTCTCATCAATTATCCGTGGGTAAATCAAGAAATGATTTGAAAGAGTCTTAAATTGCATCTTCTGTTGATTCATCTCAATTTGTGTTTCGAGAAGGATCTAAAATTTTCCATGATCAATTTGAGGTTTGAGAGTATAATTGACCAAATATTATTATCATTGATGATTATTCAAAAATATTGGTCATTTCGTCTAGTTCACCTCAAATAGTTAACCATGAAATATCTAAACTCAACGGAAAGTTTCAAGAGAATGAAACACTTATTTTCCAATCGAGAATCATGATAAGTTCTCGCCATCTTGGTCCACCCTTTTTACAAGATTCTTTCCTTGATAATATAATACTTTATTCTCACTAGGAATATTTGTGTCATGTGAATTCTTTCAAACAATCCCATGTCAGTAAATGCATATATCATGATAGTATTGCAGATTGGCTGGAGGATTCATACAATAAGAATGTTCAGGGGAATGGTAAGATCATGCTTGCCTTGTTTTTAAATGATGATGATAAAGGTGAGTATGATATGTTTTTGTCATTTTTCAATATACTACCATTCTTGTTAGTAATATGTGATTTTGTTTCTATTGTAGGATTGGAGTTACTTCGATGGCTACATTGGAAGCATGCCTTCACGTAGTATTCTGATTTGTTTAGTAGTTAGAGTAGGTTTAGGAGTAGGTTTTCTTTTATTTTTATTTCTCACTGTTTGTCTTTGTATT
>JZKD02S1672828.1:842167-860057 GCA_000966675.3 Picea glauca | reverse complement strand
TGTTAATACTGAAGTCTCTGTTTGAGAGTAAGGGTCCTGTTCTCTGATTGCAGAATAGTTGTTCTTTTCCATTGCAAGTATTATTTTAATGTAATCCAGGATTCTTAGATTGATCCTTAAGGACTGCAATAGGGAGATTACTTTCTTGTGATTTAATTCAGAGCTTCAGTTCATTTAAGCAAGTATAGTTAGTATAGATTTCTTTACTACAACACTAAATTGCTTTTGGGATTGAGCATATACTGTGCGTGGCTATCTTTGAAACAAAAGACTTCCCTGGGTTGATAATTTATGTTTCACTTGGTTGTTTAAAATTAATTAAGCAATTATAGTGACCAACACTCACTAACAAGTTAGCTCATTTACATTTTTTTGTCGTTTACTTGTCACGGAAAATTGAATGTATGGTTTGGCTTTTGACTATCCACACATTTTTGTTTCATAGTATTTTATTTATATTAGTTTAGATTTATTAAAGAAAAATACACAAAAAATATTTTTATGTGCTTTCTTTATCTGCTTCCTCGAAGCAAATCATTTTCACATTGAGTTTTGTAAGTTTAGATTAAAACTTGCAGTTTGTATATCATGTACATAAGTAATGATTAAATTTTCCTTTTAAATATATCTACAATAATTATATTATATGTATTTACATATATATACAATGATTAGTAATTAGTTAGTTAGTTCATTTATTTTATTTGTTTCTTTTAGGACTTTTAGATTAGCTAACAAAGCCATTAAACCCATCGAAACGAGTTACACTAAATGACTTGGGTTATTTAGACAACCTCGGACCGGACTCGTTCTTCCATTTGATGAACGATCAATTTCGCCCATCAACAAATTGTGCTAGAAGGAGGGATGACTGACAAGATGGCCTTGTAGGAGCCTTTATTTTGAATGTATTCAATTTCCCCATGGCTCCCCAAATCACTGTGTTGGAACATGCTTTCCAGTTCTCACTACCAATTATTCCCAACAAGACAACTAACCTCTTTTCAGAACTCACCTTTGATGGTGAAAGGAACACATCTGTAGTAGACCATATTTCTATTTTTTTTTTATAAATGTTTAAGACATAAGATCATTGATCCTAATGTTACATGCAGATTGTTTTCTCTCACTTTCCGAGATCGGATTAAATGTTGGTTTGAATCTTTTCCAGCTAATTCGATTCATTCTTTGTCTGAGTTTGTAATTGATTTTTTATCAGACTTTAACAATTATGATTATGAAGAATTAAGTTACTTAAGGAAAGAAAACGATGAATCATTCAATGATTTTGCAATTAGGTTCATTCATGTTTGTACTAGGTTCCCTTTGAAAGAAATGCCACTTATTAATGAGTGGTTTAAATATCTCATTTCTCTCTCAGATGAGCAAGATCAATTAATTGTTAACCAATCTGAATTGAGCACTAACACTCAATCTCAAGATGGTTCAAATTTTGATGTTGATCTTGAAGATTTTGAAGCACCACAAATTTTGTCAACTTCTTTCATTTTGGAAAATCATGAGCAACATCATCCTTTAAGAAATGCAATTGTCACATCTAATCATTCTTTGCAAACAATGTCTCCTCTCGTCGAAGAAGGAACCTTGACTCTAAAAGACAACAATTGTCACACTCTCATAGATTTTATAACTGTCTCTAAAGTAAAAGAGGTCGAGTGTAAAGTTGATAATCATATAGACGATAAATCTGCCCCTAATTTTGTTGAACAGATCCATGATCAATCAATAGGAGACAAAATCATTAGTAACACTATTAATCAACCTTCTATCTCTAGTGATTTTCCCTCAATTTCCCCCCTACATAATTGACCAAATTGTCTCTTAGAAACTATCTCGTATTCTTTGAAAGAGAATACAAAAGAGGTTGATCAATTTATACAAGGAGAGGGGACAAAACCAGATTTCGAAACGCTTATACCTATCATTTCAAGAGATGCATTTCGTCTCCTCAATTCTTCTACATATTATTCCTTGTACCCCGATATTTTTGATCCTAATGTTGTGCAATTGCATGTTCCATATTTCCTTGGAGAGAATTCAACATTAGATAATCAGGTACAAAGAGATTACCGAATAGAAGATAAAGAGGGAAATAATTCTACCCATGAACATATCAATTCTTATTCTCATCAATTATCCATGGGTAAATCAAGAAATGATTTGAAAGAGTCTCAAATTGCATCTTCCGTTGATTCATCTCAATTTGTGTTTCGAGAAGGATCTAAATTTTTCCATGATCAATTTGAGGTTTAAGAGTATAATCGACCAAATATTATTATCATTGATGATTATTCAAAAATATTGGTCATTTCGTCTAGTTCACCTCAAATAGTTAACCATGAAATATCTAAACTCAATGGAAAGTTTCAAGAGAATGAAACACTTATTTTCCAATCGAGAATCATGATAAGTTCTCGCCATCTTGGTCCACCCTTTTTACAAGATTCTTTCCTTGATAATATAATACTTTATTCTCACTAGGAATATTTGTGTCATGTGAATTCTTTCAAACAATCCCATGTCAGTAAATGCATATATCATGATAGTATTGCAGATTGGCTGGAGGATTCATACAATAAGAATGTTCAGGGGAATGGTAAGATCATGCTTGCCTTGTTTTTAAATGATGATGATAAAGGTGAGTATGATATATTTTTGTCATTTTTCAATATACTACCATTCTTGTTAGTAATATGTGATTTTGTTTCTATTGTAGGATTGGAGTTACTCCGATGGCTACATTGGAAGCATGCCTTCACGTAGTATTCTGATTTGTTTAGTAGTTAGAGTAGGTTTTCTTTTATTTTTATTTCTCACTGTTTCTCTTTGTATTAATGCAGTCATGAACACAAGTGGGTGCACCAATAGAACCATAATATGACTGTTGTCAGGGAAGTTTGCTTGATCCTTTTCTCTTTGCTTTTCGTTGAGTATTTCTTTTCAAAGCCGCAATATTATTATGAAAATTCTAAATGGAAAGTAAAGAGATAAATAAATCTGAACTGTAAATTCAACCCTGACCCAAGGTACCAGGAGTAGGACTGCATTCACATCAATGAGGATTTTTCTATTTTCTTTCAGTCTCTCAAGAGATATTTCGCGTGATGTTTTTAGATCCACCTTTGTACATATTTTTGTTGTTTTGATTTACTTTTATTTTCTGATTTTGGTTCTTTTCATTTTTGCTTTTTTTCGCTGCTTCTTGGTTAAACTTATGCCCGTGTCACCTTTTAGTTCGTGAAGGGAAACCATAATGCCTTATTATGAAGCAACAATTAAGGTCCTTTTAGACTATCAATGCTGTAAATTGCTGAAACACAGAGCAGCTAAAGAAAATTTTTGTTTGAAACAGATTTCCTGGTCTCACTTTATAATTATGAGCAGACACGACCATCTTTAAAGCTTTTTACGCTGTCCCTGCTTTTAAAGAAAGCAACTCAAGTATGCCTTCCTGTCCTCAAAAATTAGTTTCATCAAGAAACTAATCTCAGATCATAATTAAGGTGATTAAGCAGAAAATTAAACGCTGGAAAATGACAAGTGTTCTAAAGTCTGAAATTTTCAGCATCACCCCGCTCTTCTGAGTATCTTTAAACTTATATCAGATTGTAAATAATTTCTCGAGAGTTGTGGAAAGTGTTTGTAAACCCGCCGGGATACTGAATAGGTCTGCTGGCAGCGGGTAAATGCATGCATGATGCCAAGACAACTTTGCCGGGGTACTGAATAGGCCCGCTGGTAGCGAAGCAATGTCAGGTTCAAGAAAGTTATCAGGTATAAATTTTGATGTTGGTCATAAGTGCTCTTCATTTTGATTTGAAAATTCTTGGACATGATAGAGGCGTCAGAGTGGGTTAATTGGCATCCCTGTCGAGACTATGGACGCCTGCTGGCAACAATTGCCCTGTCAAAAGTATTAGAGCCATTGACTTGAACATTGTTGCTCTCATTTTTAAAATTTGTCACCAGATTTCATTTGAACAGGAAGATATCTAAAGTTGGACTATGTAATGGTTGCTGAAATTTGATTGAGATGGTTGATGTCCTTAAGCTGTTATTTGAGCTGTAATCATTCTAAAGCAGTCCTAACATGAACATGTCGGTGACACAAAGATAACTATTTCTCCCAGTAAGTCGCCATTGTTGGCAGCCCTACATAATTTTTTCCTTTTAAAGTGACAAATGACAATTCTTGTAGCTGCCAGCACCTCATCCTGTAAATATTGTTATTTGAAGGTGACTTGTTGGTTGTAAAAATATGTTTTGATTGTTTCTATTTATTTTATTTTGCGTTTTCATACATCATTCATGACTGAAAGCATGAATGAAGCATTAAAATTTGTAATCGTATTGCAATTGTATCTAAGGATTGGTTTTTGGAAGGGTCATTGTGCTTTCAACTCTTTGAATGATTGTTGTTTTGTTTTGGAGCTTATCACATATCGATGAAACATTTGTTTTGAGTTGCTATTGGACTGTAAGCCTATATTTTTGGAGCCTTTATATACCAAGTATCGATTGGCAAAAGGACCATAGGCTTGTTTCATTTAAAACTCTTGGTAAATCGATTTTGATTTAAATGTTCGATATGCTTTGGCTTGGAAAACACACCTTCTCCTAACCTTGGCAAATCAAGGTACCTATTACATATGATGAGATTTAAAAACTCATGGGACGTACCCTATAATTGGCTTCAGTTGTCATTTTTGAACCGACAGTTCCCTCATTACGAGCTAGGGTCTTGAGCCATGCTCTGTACTCTAAACATTCATTACCAGAAATGCCCAAATTTCATGACCGAAACCCCCATTGTTTATGTTATGGTTGCCCTGATGTGTTCCTAGTATTGTTTCCATCATTTTAGCTCAGGATTACTTCCTACCACTACCATCTAAACCCACAGTTAGTTCGATTCTCTCTTGTTACAGTCTGTTCAATCCCGTTTTTGCCTGCTAGAGACACATTTTTGTGGGAGCGTTTCTGAGCAAACCGTGACGAATTAGATCAAACCCTTGAAAACCCAGAATGGAAATGAGTCGTTTTACCTTCATCTAGGGAAGTTTCTCCAGAAACTGGATCATTGCAGAGATATGTCTCAATCTTTGGAGGTAAATTTCTCATATTTTTCGTCCCGATTGAGATAAAAGTTTTTTTATTTTTTATTTTGCTACAACAATTCCTATAGAGATTTATGTGGTAGATAAGATTATGCTAGATCTCTTATGCGAAAAAACCTATTAAAGGGCTACGTCTGATCAGGCTATATTCGAGCGTGAGAAGTATGTTTTCCCTGATACCATTGCAAAGAACATCAATAAACACTCACACAAACTGTCAAAGAAGAATCCATACATAAATTTAAATAACAAAAGGGCTGGGAGATTAATCTCGAGGAGCCTACGAAATAGATCAAAAGCTCATGTGAGATTGATCGAATCGATTGAGGTCCATGAAAGCTCTGACTGCGATATCAAAAAGTTCCTGGCAGATGAAGACCCGAATTACCCTAAACGGGATCTCAGTCAGACTTATGATTTTGTAGATAACCTGCCACCATGCCTGAAACATAACAAACATTTTTGAGGAATCAAACTCAGTCAAAAAATCACAGTGGATAGTGGTAGTGTTTTGACGCACAGTCATGTGTTTCCTCAACCAACTGTCCCAACTCCACAGTGTGAGGCATGTTTACATTGGATAGGCCAACATTACATAGATGCCCCAGTTCTTCAAGCGAAGATGAAGACCCTTACGACTCATAATGACTTATTAACAATTGAAAACCGTGAGCTCAAGATCAGTGCACAAAGGTAAGGAAAACGTTTCAAAAGGACCGATAATATCATAATAAAAAATGTTGAGTGTGTCAAAGCAATGATTAACTCTGAGATTCTATGATTCGAATTTAGTATTCGGTTGAAAGGTAAGATTTGTTGTTTATCTTAGTTATGATTTTATTGTTATTTTATAATTAGTATGGATTGATTTAGATTTCTGTTGGTTAAAATAAGACTAGCTACAGAATCAACAGATTCTGTAGCCAGTCAATTCTCATGTAAAATTTTGGAAAATATTAGTTAAATAAATGTCTAATTTCTTCATTTTGTTTTTCTTTCAGGATATCATGTATCTTGTGGTGATCTCAAAAGATGGAGTATTTCTGGACTTAGTTAATTAGCCATTTCTTTTGGCTCATTTTGTAAAACAAAAGCAAAACTTTTATAATTTTGGGAGATACAGTTTGATATTGAGTGGTTTTATGACCCTCTATTTTTGTAACTAGTAAATCATCTTGAGATTTGATCCTATCCTACAAGATAGGATGTTTAGTTTACAAGAGCTCTTTAAATACTACAGATTTTTGTAATGAAGGCATCTTGGCTTGGTGCTGAATATGGATGATTAATTCACAAAATTTAATGGAACAACAATTTGCATTTTAGCTTTAGCTTCTTGTAAATGGTGTTCTCATTTATGCTTTGTTTATCCTGATATACTTATAGATTTTGATAGCTTTAGACTTCACAATCTGTTGTGTTTTGGGATAATTTTTTTATAAATACCATCCATATTTGATGCTCTAGATATTAACAATGTGATCATCTATCCAGTTCAAATGATAGGATTTATCTTTAATTTCTAGCTGAATGATTAAATGCAACATTGTTACAATCAGATTTATATTAATGTAATTGCTTGCAATCATAAGATCACAACACCTATTCGTATCATCTATTCTGTTATTAAACTCAACTGCCAACACATTGTTCTGAATTTATTTAGAACAACCTTAAGGTTCCTTACAAGTTTCCCTCTTGGACATGGTAGTTGGATGTTCTCTGATCGTGCAGATGCTTGGATACATATTGTTAAACTCACTAATAGGTTAGCTCATTTACATTTTTCTGTCGTTTACTTGTCACTGAAACTCGAATGTATGGTTTGGATTTCGACTATCCACACGTTTCTATTTCATAGTATTTTCTTTATATTAGTTTAGATTTATAAAAGAAAAATACACAAAAATTATTTTTATGTGCTTTCTTTATCTGCTTCCTCGAAGCAAATCATTTTCACATTGATTTTTGTAAGTTTAGATTAAAACTTGTAGTTTGTATATCATGTACATAAGTAATGATTAAATTTTCCTTGTAAATATATCTACAATAGTTACATTATATGTATACACACACACACACACACACACACACACACACACACACACACACACACACACACACACACACACACACACATATAGTGATTATTAATTAGTTAGTTAGTTCATTTCTTTTATTTGTTTCTTTTAGGACTTTTAGATTGGCTAACAGAGCCATTAAACCCGTCAGAACGAGTTACACCAAACAACTTGGGTTATTTAGATAACCTCGGACCAGACTCGTTCTTCCAGTTGACAGACGATCAATTTCGCCCGTCAACACAACCCACCTCTTTAATAGCACACATGCCTTCCCAAGTATAGGGGTTATGTGATGGCGACAAGTTACAACAATATACATATGCTTAACAGAGGAAAGTTGGTCTACATGTTGAAGGAATTAGTGAATCCCCCTTGAAATACACTAAGGCCCAATAATATATTTGCATGACTAAACTAGACTCTTGTCAGCATAAGAACTAGGTTCGCTCCATTTGGTGACTCATTCCCATCCCTTGGGAACTTAGGATATATATATATCCCATAATTTATATTTTTGGAAATATTGTTAAAATATTCCCTCTTCCTAACTCTTAGCCCCTTTTTCCTTTTCTAGTGGAGTTTAAGCCCTCCATCTCTTTTTTTTTTGATTGGTTTGCGTGCATTGATATGTTTTCATTAATTATCTGAATGTCATTATATTTTTACAAAGATAGGCTCCTTGGCCTTTTAGTCTCACAATGCACTTATTCGAGTGCACACAAAACTCAACACTTTGTCGCACTAATCTATACAAGTAATCCAACCTGAAAATATTTATATACAAAGGCTCTCTAGCCCCAAAATATGCTGGCTACAAATCTCGATCTGATGTGAACTTCAAGACAATCCTTGTGCACTTCCTCAGGTGCGTGCAAAATATGAAATGAGCACACACTTCACCTTTTGGGTGTGCACGCACAAAAACAGAACCTAAAACTTAGTGCTGACAACTCACCAGCCTATATGTACATTTACATTTACAATTGGGGTTCAGGCTAGGGTATTACATCATATTTTGATGATATTTGTATTGGCTAAGAGGACAAGGTTGTCCTCAGATTTGGTGACATTGTATTGGTTGGAAGGGTTGGTTTTGCCCTCATAATTTTCGAAGTTAACAAGGTTACAAAACTAAAATTTGTGTCTCATATGTGTTGATGATTCATCTATGATCCTTTGTTCTTCCGCTGCATATAATATCAGTCAATAATTTTCAGTGTAAAATTGTTCAGTGATAACAACTAGGGTTTTACTGTTAGATCACTAGGAAGCAATTTTCAGATCTGAAAATTTGTCACATAGAGTTGCATGTGAAAATTGACACATGTCTGGTGTGAATCAACATGCTTAAATTCTCTAGGAAGTATCTCAACGAATGAAAACCTTCATATTGTGCAACCAAAAATCACCACTCTAATCCCAATGATCATTCATAATATGTGACAACTTTTACATCCCAAAATTGAACAAAATTCACACAAGTCTACATGAATGTTGCCTCTAGAACTTTGAAATCAACTTCTTCTATTTCCAATGGATGGGACATGGAAGACAAGTATGTTAAATTGTGGTCTAGTGGTTAATATTCCAGTCACCAAACTTGAGCAGAGGTGCGCTTCTGTCAGGTTGCACCATAAGAAAAGAACCCAAATATTGACAATCCAACTAACACATAGACTTGCAATCTTGAATACTTCAACGAAAGTAATTAAATTTTTTGGATTAGGCTGCCAAACTGCCTCAAACAAAAATCCACCTCACCAGAAAATTGCATGTTAGGATTACTACAAACTTGTAAAGATGTGTCCTTAAAATCTTATTGAAAGACATGTATCTCAATAATTATGCAGAAAGATGAAGAATTGTAAACAATATGTTGGAGTCCTAATGTATATTTATGGCCTCAAACATCTAAACACAAACCACACTACAATAATAAAAGATGAAGAAAAACAAGCTTTTATTTGATTGTGAACATCTGTTTCTCAATTAACAAGGGAAGATATATCTTGGATCCGTATCTATAAAACTCAAAGGAAAAAAAACTGTATCCAATTTATTATTATAAGAATAGTTTCATAATCTTGAGTTATAGAAACAATATTCAATATGTATTACTATGTTGATAATATTCAAGTTCATGTTCAGAAAAAATGAGATTTCAAGGATGAACCAAAGTTAGGTTCTTAAGAAAACATTCACACTATTAGTATGAGCTATTATCATAGTCACATGACTCACACAAGAACAACCAGGAAAAAGATGAAGAATAAGAGTATGACTTGGAACTATAAGAAACTTAGGAACAAATTGGAACAAAATTTGATTAAAACAACTTAAATCCATCTTGGATATATTAAGCACCTAGAGGGATAAAAAATAAATGGAGGCGCAAATTTATGGGTTAAGATGCTTAAAATATCCCAGCTAAGATGATTCTATGAAGGTTTATTTTATTATTTTATTATTTTTTATTCTTATGGTCCACTTTTTTTATATTGTTTTTAATATTATGGTTAACTTTTGTTTTTCATTCATTTTTACATTACAGACCTCAACTTTTCTTTTTAGTTTTGTTGAATCTTCCAAATTCATAAAGGTCAGGTGAATTTGATCAATTTGAGAGGGTAAGTGGGTAATCAAATCCTTCTTTACAACTCCAAACTCTATTGCTTTGGCGATTATTATTATTCGAGTAACGATTGAATAGAATTTTGATATTTCCAACATGATCACTGTATTTCAGAATTTTTACCTTGGAGGCCCCAGTTACACTTCCACCACATTTTCTTCTACAATATCAAACATCATTGTTGTTTTTGTATTCGTGATGGCCACAACACTTGGGTACTCATACTATTTTTTAAACCCTCAATGGTATATTAGTAATGAGGGATGCCTTTATTGAGATACCTTTTGATTTTGTGTCAATCAAATTTCAAAGTAGATAGTGTATACAACCCCCACATCTAGAGTATATAACTAAACTCACAAAGCTTTGCATTGAATATTTTTTTACAGATCTGGTAGCTCACATTTTTATTTCGATAAAAAAATAATAGTCATGCCCGTTTAAAAATAGCTTTTGTAGACTTCTGTAAAAGATAATACCTTACACACTTTGAAGAGAAAATGAATAAAGATTCATAGTGCTTTTCTCCGCGACTTGTTTTTAAATTTTTTATGCATATGGAAAATTGTTCAGAATGGAAAAAGTTGATATGGAGAGCAAGTATGGCCAACCCAAAGTTGGGGGTACCATTGTGTGTGTTGGTGGTGCAATGATTATGACCTTATACAAGGGTCATGTAGTCCTCATAGGTCCTAATGGGATTAGACTCAATACATGGATGTTAGGGGCCATGATGTTGTTTGTGGGTTGTTTCTTTTGGTCTTGATGGTTATTTTTCAGGTGTTTATCGATCTCCTTGAATGTATGTACATAGGCAAATGGAGACAAAACTTCGTGTAAATATTCTATTATAGCAAGGCACTCCCTCAATATTTGAAAGATCGAGAATGGAAGTGCTTCTTGATGTTGATGAAATCAATGAATGAAACAACCACATAATGTATGATAGTTATTGGGTTGGCACAATAAGATCTTTGACAGTCTTTTAAATGCAATGCATTATACTGCTCCAAGGCCAAAGCATGCAATCACACAACCCTCTCATTCTTAACAATTCCCTTCGAAAACAAGTCCTGGAAGGTTGTATATTTTGCATGAAATTGTAACGACGAATTTCATTGCTCCAAAAATATCTTCCACTACAAAGAAAATGCAGTAACCATGCATGTCAATCACCTTCCTCCATTCATAAAGTATATCGATTAGAGAATTATAAGAAAAAATGTTTGTTGCCAGAGTTTTTTCTCAATGTTTCCACATAGATAACGCCTTTGAGTGCTTTGACCGTGGTGAGGGCGTTAGTTTTTTTCTTTTCTCCCTTGAAACAAAGATTCCATAAATGTTGTTAAAATTGACATCTACTTGGACCTCATGAACATAAATCCCCTTGATTATTACTAATTCTATTATGAGTGAGAACATATGTAGAAATTCCCACGATCCATTTGAAAAATATCCTCTAGTGCTTGACCTAGGTTCAAATCGAGGAACAAGTAAAGCATGAGCTCATTATTTTAAGATCCTAGCATCTGATGTTTTCATGGCTTAAATCAATCAACGATTATCCCCATTTCGGGCTTAGACATGCATGAGATTTAATCCTCTACTTTACATCAGAAAGATCCAAATGTTTAGAGTTGCTTTTGATCGATGGTTAATAGCATTTTTGGGCTCATACTTGCCTGAGCTTTAAACTTTCCCTTAATCTTGAAGTGCATCTCTTCCATCCATGCTTAGGATACCTTTTTTTCTCTTTCCTAGCCCTTGTCCATCATATTCCACATAAATTAGCAATTTCTAACCAATTCCTCTTGTATTCTTTCCAAATTCACCGAAATGATATTGAGAAAGGTTTGAAAAGGGTGAACTTACCATGCTTGACTCCTTCATGGTGTTGGATTTGACAATGACCATGGAAGGTGACTTTGCTTCCATATGATCTTGGATATATACCTATATATTTTCCAATGCCTTCTCCTTATACCAACTTTTGGTGTAGTTGAGCCATCATCTAAGTGAGCTTTTCCTCCTGCGAGCTATCCATCTAGATGACCTTCTGTTCCAATTATACAAGTTGGACTCTGCTCTTGTCCCAATCTTCCATGACATTTGCAAGGGATTCTTAATGTTCATCAAATTGATTCTTGGATATAGATTGGATAATTATATTATTTTTTATCTATCTCGATGCTTATGGGTGAAAAAAAATTGGAGGAATCAACTTGCAGAGCCATTTTAGTAGCTGGTCCAAAAAACTGTCTGAAATATTTGAGAGCCATTTTGAGGCATCAAATGACACTTTTTTGTGGTTCAAAAATTACCATGGAGACATTGTCTATATTATACACAATGAGACCTTTCCAACGATGCAAGAATCGCCTCAATCAGAGTTTGTATGAGAAAATTATGCGTCCCGCAAGTTGAGTTACTGTATTGATCACCATGGTGCGAATGGATGCCACATCAACACCCATTACTTAAACGTGTGGGGATAGCCATGTAGTGGATTTTCTAGAACATTCTATAATGTCCAAACCCAATCACTAATTGAGGGTTTAGGAAGTCAATTTCCTAACCCTAGACGATTATCGAGCTATGTTAAATACTTGGTCATTAGGAGGAGAAAGGGTTCCATTCTATGTTATTGTATTTTGTTCCATAGTATAGTAGACCAACTGGGAGTGGGAAAATTAGAGAGCATAATCTAGGGGGTTAATGTTTTGTAGTAGCCTAATAGGCCATAGGTCTCAGGTGATTCCATAAAGAATGCCCTCTCCTTTGTACTTGCATTTTTTCCATACAAGAGAAAAGAAAGCAAAGAAACCTCACCTTCTAGTTGGGTTTTCTCCCATAAGGGTTTACCAGAGAAAAACTTCATGTTTTTTTGTGGATGGTGTGTTGTTTTATTTTACTATTCTCTATTTTTCACATTTCTTATATTTCATGCATAATTAAAAAACCAGTAACAAAAGATTCTAGAATCTAAAGGAATTTATCCTTCATAGTGTAGATTTCGGTTTTATTTATCATATTTGTTGTGATGAATTGATCCAATGAAATATCCACAGTAGTTTACTAATCATTATTTAACAATGGAAATAATCTTGTCGAGGTCTCAAGGTTATTCTCCATCTCTACAATCCTCTAGTCATATATTCAGACCTTCTCCTTCAAGTGTTTGTTCTCTTCTCAAAGATGAACAATGATGGCCTGCATGTATTCCAACATTTCACAGAATTGCATTCTCTTCAAAGAAACTTCATGGTCAAATATTCCATTGCTTTGATACCTTATGATATGTAAACAAGGGAATTATATCTTAATTTCTTCACGAACACAAATACTTTGTATAATTTAGTTTTCGTATTTGTTCTCAGGGATGAAAGAGATCTTTGTCTTCTGAATGGATACAAGGCCTTTGTTCTTGATGCAATTCTAAGTGCAAACCTTCTTATTTTCTCATCATAAATAGGAAAAAAATGCTCTTTTCTAAGATTGAATCACTACTTAGTTTAATTTCTATGGAAACCCAGACTAATCAATAAAAAAAATCATTTTTTCACAACTCCTATTGTACCCACTACAACCTAGTAGTTATTGAAATATAATAGTAGTTGTAATAATACTCAGTTTCTTGTTTACAAGTGCTTACAAAGCACTTCAAATTTGTTTTCAATCTCTTCCAAGCACTCTATTTAGATTGGTAATTGAACGTAATTCTACCAACCAAACAAAACTTTGGTTAGCGCATACACACAATTGTAACTCTAACCATTCATTTAGCTTTATTCAAGAAAATAAGGACTCCATTATGCGAGCATTACACGGTATTATTTTTTCACACATAGCTCCAAAGATAAACATGTCTATCTACACATTTGTTCATTCCTTCTCTAAATCCTTGATATAGCGTTTATGGATTGCACAGTCTCAAGACTCGTTTCCACGCAGAATGCACAATGCTACTAGCTTTCTATGTAATGTTTGGATAACCAATGAACTTATCTCAATGTTCATTTGGTTGCAAATACCATTAGGATGTATTCCTACTTCAGAGTAGCTTTCAATAAGTGTATATATATATATATATATATATATATATATATATATTTCATGGTAACTAGAGTGTCATGAATGAATCTTTTATGGGAAATTAGAAAATACCATTAGCATGTATTCCTACTTCAGAGTATCTTTCAGTAAGTGTGTGTACACACACACACACACACACACATTTCATGGTAACTAAAGTGTCATGAATGAATCTTTCACGGGAAATTAGCATACAAATTATAATTCCTTCTGAATTGTCTTGTGGTTATAATCACACTCCCATTAAAACTTGACACTACTCATTAAACATATTTGGGACAATTAATCAAACTATTTATGAGATGGACACTCCTTAAATGTGTGAGTTACTTAAAATATCAGAGAGACTCGTTAATTGAACATATATTATATGAGTTGACTTCATGGGGTAATGGAGTAACACAAAATGAATGCCAAAATGCTTTTCTCCAAGACACACCCACTTAGATTTCCACTCATTTCTTTGTCTAGCGACTATGCCAACACCTAACCAAAAAGAAAATGACCTTAGATAAATGGAGGTAATTAATCAAGGGTGCATACAACTTTTACAACCTTGAAATCAACCTAGTAGCATCATACAACCATGGGGGAAGATGTGTGGAAGCACATGACCTACTAGAAGATAATTGAACTATGCACATTCATGGGAAAGAAGCTTAGGTTGTGTATCGTAATGGATAACAAAACCATTACTATGTATACTATAGTGATCACTAAAGTTTTCCATCCAAAATTAGAAACTCAACTATTAACTTGCAACAATCCATTGATAGCAGCCTTAGATCTTGAACGTCTTGTAAATTGAATAGTGGACACTGCATAGCTATTGGTGATCTTCAATTTCTAACGAAGAATGAGACTATGGAGATAGCTATTGGTGATCTTCAATTTCTAATGGAGAATGAGACTATGGAGTGGAATAATAGAGATACGATCATCATATCCATTCACTTAACACAATTGGGGTAGTAATACCATCCAACAACTATTAACACTTCTAGAACAACCATTAAACATAAATAGGAGAAACAAATTAAACACTTATGAGAGATTCTCACTTCAAATAAAATCAATAACATAACGAACACCAAGATTTCACCCAAGAAATCTAAATTGGAAAACCAACTTCGAATGGTTGTGTTGAGTAAGTAACAACCCCCCTTGCTATTTTTGTCTTCCTGTATCTAATAAAGGCAAAAATGGATTGGGGTCCCTCCTGTTTTTTTAAACTTTTGATCCTTCATGGAATTTTCTTTGAAATAGTCACTTAACATATAAAATTTTCATGAAATGAATCTTGGACATTTCTCTCATACCTCATTAAGCTCCGACAATTGCTTAGATCTCTTTCCTTGAATTTCTTGAGCAAATTTTTTTGTCTCCCTGCAACCTTCAAAACTTATGAAAATTTCCTTTATCTCAATGCACTGAAACTTCCTTCTGTTGTGATGTATTGCATTGAAGTTTGTCTTAGGTGTGAGACACTGCATCACACCGAACCTTACTTTCACCCGACGCATGAAGACTTAATTTTTTTTCCATAATTTAGTTGTGTCCCAACTTTTGAAGTTTCCATTCTTCTTACGTATCACACTAGAAAAATGTTTCTCCTACGATACAACATGATGTTATAAAGCTTCCAAGGCTATGACACATTGCATGGAAGATAAATTTCACTGTGATATGTTTTTCAAAGTTTTCCCCTTTTTCGACGTCTCACACCAGAAAGTGTTTTCCATGTACGTGACACTGATTTGACCTTGTGACAAGTTTTAAAAAGTTAAAAGGTAAAAAGGGTGACATTTTGAGTTATAAAACAAACTTTGGCCCATTGTTTTTCCATTTCTACTCCTCACTTGTCATTTTCTCCCCTTGAGCACATTGAAGCCACCAGATGCATGAAAATTTGAGCCACTGTACGAATTCTTGTTGAAACCCCCAATCATCTACTTCCAGGGATGCATCCACTTCCAACATAGTTTATTATTTTCAATTTGTGATCTTCAAATGATTTAAGTGGATAAGGAATCTACCCTAACCAATATCATCTTACCATTTGGCCCTAGGCTTCTCCAAAAATTCAAAGAAATAGATTAAATAAGAATTCCCATGCACTCACGACCTAATGTCTTGTACAACCTCCATGTCAATGAAACCATGTTTTTTGACCCATTGAATCCTATCTTCATACCCACCTAATGGATAAATAATCTTCGTTTCATCAAGGGTTCTCTCTTATATTCTTTTCTCCCTGCGAACCCATGCCCTCGAATATTTTCCACTTGCCAAGGGCTAGCTTCGATCTCACTAGTCAACATAACACAAAAGTTTGTAACCAATGTGGGAAATATGAAAGTTAGAATATTCCAAGATTATTGGTACACGAAGTGAAACACAAGGTCTTAGTACTCGACTAGACCCTAAAGATCACATTTTTTGTTGCACACTAGACCCTTAGATCCTGTGACATGATTATGTTTCCCTTCATTTTCTAGGTTGCTTTATCTCTCTGTATCTATACCTATGATTCCACATTCCTTTTATAGGATTGGTATGAGCAAGCATGTAGAGTCCCACTATCACATACATGAAAACTCACATCAAGTTTGAATGATTTTTTTTCAAATTTCACAAGGGGGTTCTCTCTGGGTTATTCGATAATGAAACTCAATTTAGAATTGGGGCCAAATGATAGTACACCTTGAATACCTTGGATATCACTAAAAGGGAAAGGGACCAATCTTTACTCTCGAACCAAAACCCCAAGGAGAAATTTTCGCTCCTTTTCATGCCCAAATCAAGTGAAGGGGAATTATCCTTTGGTGATAGATATGGATATTGGTTTAAGGGTGTTCACTGAAGAAGTATCCTTGAGAACATATATTTTTATCCCCTAAAAAATACCACCATTGAAAGATAAGAGTTATTTTGACCCTCTGTTTACGTTTTCTCCACACATGCATCTATATCTTTTTGAAACTAAAAATACTAATGTGTGATGTTGTTGCGATGGATGAATTGTATGATCTTGATATGGATTCCAAGAAGTCCATAAACCAAAAATATCCCATCATTAAATTAATCCTGTACCACAAGGAGGAGCTAGGGATAGATGTTAGTGCCCCAGGACCAACATATGCTGATACACGATGCTGCATGGAGTGTTGCATGGAGACTAACACAATATTCAAATCAAGGGATTTTATACCAAATATTTTAAGAGGAGATATATCTTATGATGCCACTCCTTCGTGGAGAAACTGACCCGATGAAGGATCTTCTAGTCAATCAAACATTCTTAGCTACACAAAGTGGCTATGCACCCTCTCGTATTTCCTAGCACAAAGACCATCTCTTGAATCATCACCCAAACTGACATTGATAACAAGTTGATTAGAGATACAAATAAGAAATCCATCATGTCATTCCAGACCACTGCCCTAGATATATAATATAAATTCCTCACAATAGAGGTCAAACTTACTAATGATTGGCTGATGCAATTCTCATTAGATTGTAGAGAAGTAATGAAGAGTTGGTGAGTACCCGATAAACTATTCAAGGTAAGAAGAAGAACAACTTATCTAACGAGCCTACTGAGGACTCCTTATATTATTGTTGTAGCCTTATTGAGCAAGTTGTATGGAGAAAAATATGTCATGAACTTCAAGGAATTGTGGGTGCCATTAATATATTCAATAACCAAAACAAGCATGGTATTCAATTGGGGAGCCATTCTCTCTACTACCTTGGAACAAGCCATCTCGACAACCATGAACACATCACTTGGGATTCACCTAGTCTTCTACATGGTCCCTTACTTGTTGGATGTGTTGGATTACTGAGAGGGGGGGTGAATCAGTAATAGAGCAATTTAACCATATAATCCAAGTGTTATATCAATGAAGCATTATTATCCAATAACTGCAGAGTAAATAAGC
>JZKD02S1672828.1:798009-834719 GCA_000966675.3 Picea glauca | reverse complement strand
TTATATTACATCAATCATCAATCAATCAATCCTTTGACATCAATCAATCGCTTGACATCAATTAATGACATCAATCAATCAAACCATTGGCATCAATGACAACATGAATCAACAGGATGTTGTCTGTATTATAACTACCTTCCTAGGTATGGGATGGCAGTGTAAATCCAATGACCCACCAATACACATATATTTCCAAGACTTATGGGAACATAGTTATCGAATCCACTACCACGAGATATGTTAACAAATTCTAATTCCCCTTAGTCAATTATTGTTCTATGATCTAGCTCAATGTGTGTCAGATAAAACTATGTAGGTGGTTAGCATGGTAGGTGAATGGTACACCAAAGAAAGGGGAACATACATTAAAATCTACAGATCCATAAAAACTCCTCATGTACTCCCCATAATAATACCAGACAAGGTATCTCTCTAAGAAGTTTCCTATCATACATTTTTTCATGGAGTTGGAGCAACTTTGATTTGAGACAAGAAATTCCCTTGGCCACCAATTCCCCTCTATGCAGGGTCTTACAATTTTAAAGATAGAAAGGATGCGTTAGCAAAAGAAGACATCTTGGAGATGTTCCATTTTGGGAGGAAATATTCCAATGACATGACCCACTTGATGTTGTCAGTTAACACTATAGGACCTACAAATACAAGTGACCATGCTATAATGAGGTATGGTAGGAAGCATAAATCTATAAGAGAGTGATTTCTTATGATGAATGTATTTTGAGAATGGGGAGTGGCTCTAGGAATAAAAATGACAAGTTAGAGAAGGAGCATCTGGAAAGAGAAAGGGAAAAAAAGGAAGTTGCATTCAAGGAAACAACAAAAAAGGAAATACTAGAAAAAGAGGTTGAGGCATTGAGGCTTCAATAGGGATGAGAGAAGGATAATATAAAACAAGAGGCTGAAGCACTGATGCTTCATTAGGAAGAAACAAAAAATAAGAAGCAAGAGGAAGAGGAAATGAAGAAAATGGAGGAGGAACAAGAGATACAAAGAAAAGAGGAAGAAGAGAAGCTAAAACAAGAAGAAGAGAAGCTAAAAGAAGAAGAAGAGTAAAGACTAAAAAAAGAAGAGGAAGATAGGAGGGCAAAAGAAGAGGCACGATACAAAGCCCTGATGGACACTGGCCCTTTGAAGAATTCCATTATCACTCTAAGAACCACCCTTAAGGGGGTCTTTTCCAACATGAAGAACTTGGATTGGGTGAATTCACCCATTCCAAATAAGATAGAGTGGTTAGCCTAAACACATTTATCTTCAATAAGGCAAGGTGGGAATTTTTCAAACAATCCGAAATGAAGCTAAGATTACTAGGACTACCAACAATCATGATAACTACAAAGATCCCACTTGGGACACCAGAAGGGATCCTATAGCCATGGCCTCAACTAGAGTGGTTTTCTCACACTAGAGTTTTCTCGCAAGATTTAGAGTAAAATATCATAAACATGGCTTAGGAAATTGAAGAGTACAAGGCAAGGATTCAAGATCTTGAACATGTTGGATAGTTGATTTGGACAGTTGGTTGTCATTGATTTCAACCCTTAGAGATTAATGTTGACCTTTCGAGATTGATGTCAACCCTTGGAGAGGTCCAAAGATGATGGACAATTGATTGACATTTGTATGATTGAGATTAATGGTGAGTTAGTTGGGTGCATTTGATGTAGTCGACATGTAGCTCCAGAAGTGTGGTTATGGGACCCAAAGTTGATTGTGGAATAAAGACAATGTAAATGTAGGGAAGACTATCATAGATGGATAGTACATGTCGTATCATTTTCGGTGATATGTGGTACGCCATGTGGTTCTTCACGGTTGAAGAGATATGGCTTTGTGAAGTTGGAGGACCCTCAAGAATATTCTAGAAACCCCTAGAAGGTCAACAATAAGTCAATTATTCTAGAAGCTCCTAGAAAGTCATCAAGAAGTTTGCTAGTCAAAGTGGTTGCAACTAGGATTTGATTATGGGTAAAGTTGTTGCAATAAGAAAATAATTAAAAATAAATTAGTTGCAACAAGAAGTTATGAGTTTATTAATTATGGATAAAGTAGTTGCAACAAAGTATTTATGATTTGACTAATTAGGGAAAAGTTAGTTGCAACAAGAAAGTGGGTTAGCCCTAAAAGAGGGAAGATGGGTAAAACAGCTAGAAGATGACCCCTAAAGGAAGGCACTTGGGAAAGTATAAATAAGAGAGCAAGAGACTCCTATTAGCACCTATTGAGCACATTGAATATCTATGTTGTAAAGTGTTATGGGCAGGTACTATTGATGAATCTAAAATGACAGGTTTGAGTCAACGAAGGTCTAAAGGAGTGAAAATTTTGGTAGCCGCATAAATTCGACATATATGTAGGTGCAGGTGTTTCTGTAGCCATACGTTTTGGTAGCTACAAAAAGTGGTAGTTTTTGTAGCTGCGGGTGTTTCTGTAGCTACAAAAGTGGTAGTTTCTGTAGCTGTAGGTTTCGATAGCTAAAAAAAGTGGTAGTTTCAGTAGCCGCGGGTGGTTTTGTAGCCGCAGGTTTCGATAGCTACAAAAAGCGACAATTTCGGTAGCTGCGGGTGATTGGAAGCTGCAAAAAGTTGGTGGGTTAGTAGTCGCATCAGAGTTGCAAATTGGAATTGTTCCAATTATTGCATGGTATTGGTATGGTACATGTTAAGGTTATATCTTGATGATGGTATGGTACATGCTTAAGGCATATCTTGGAGGCCCCTTTTGATTTATGGTTGCATATGGTTGAGGTTCATGCTTTGGTGTTATGCTTGAGATATATCCTTGGTACATTGTACGTGTATATGGTGTTTATGGTTCATTGTTAGAGGCACATCTTTGTGATATTGGAATATACTTGAGGCATATACTTGGTATATGATCTTAGTTGATTATGATGCATGCTTGAGGTTTTGGTTTATACATTGATGCATATGTTGGTACACGGTTGATGATTGATTGACATGGTTGATGGTTGATGTACATAATTGATGGTTGAGGTACATGGTACATGTGTTGGTGCATGGTTGATGCACTTGTTGTTGTACAAGTGTTGGTGCATGTGTTATTGTATAGGTTGTGGTACACGATTGATTCTTGGTAGGGTACAAGTTGATGGTTTGGTACATGCTTGGTCGAGGCATGTGTTGATGATGTTGGACATCTAGTTGAGAGGTGTCCTTGGTATATGATCTATGTGAGAGGATCTGGTTGAGTATTAGTGACAATGATAGTGGCAGTGACGGTGACAGTGGCAGTGAGTGTGGTAGTGACAATTGGTCTACACTTATATTTCAGGGCGATAGGATGGGACAAGGAAAGGGGGTTGTAGCCTCCTTTCGGTTGGTGTTGGAGAATCAAACAGTTAGAGCTTCCTTCAGGTTGGATCATGAGAATCAAGGGGTTGTATCTTCCTGCTGGTTGGATCCAGAGAATTCAGGGAGTTGCAGCTTCCTTCGGGTTGAAGCCTGAGAAACCAGGGGGTTGGAGCCTCCTTCCAGTTGGAGTTGGAAAATTGGGAAGTTGGTGCTTCCTATGAATATATTTTTTCTAACATATAAGAAAATCATTCTTTGGTTTTCTCCCATTTGGGTTTCCATGTAAATATTGGTGTACTGTGTATTTGATGTGATGTTGCTTATGATTATATACTCATGATATATTGAATGCAAATATATAGGATACACTGACAATAAACTGTTGAACATTATTGTTAAAGTGAAAGAATATATATTGTGGTTAAAAGTAGTATAAAGTGCTCATACTGATTCACCCCCCCTCTTAGTATTGCAACAAAACATGAAGTAAAACACTACTAGGTGAATAGAACTAGTGTCACAGAGTTAAGAGATTATGCATTTGAGTTGCAGGAGGAGAAAGGGACGACACTGAGACAAATGTACACTAGTCTAGTTGGCTATGGATGAATTGAAGAAGTGGCAAGAGAAAGATCAAAACATGCCTCTAGACTTGCCTAAGATGACATAAAAGGAGAAATGTCTCAATTATGTAGCACTAGCCAATTGCCAAAAAGTAGGTACAATGCTTGAAAAGGATATATTTGCATCAATTAACAATTGCACACACCTACACATAGTTATTGAAAATATGATTGAATGGTGTTGGTTACCCAAGCTTAGAGATATGAGTGCACCAAGGTCCATAGAACAAATTTTGATGCAGTGAGAAGATCACATCAACTACAGAGGGGTTTTAATGATAATGGTCACTTGAGTAACTAAAGGTGTATGAAAAGAATATATATATATGGATCATATAGAGATATGAATTTTATCAATTCCATTTCGAGTACACTTAAAAAAGAGATGGTCCCCATGACTTGAGATGCAATGTCATATGAAGTCTCCCTAGAGAAACTTGTCTTTAGGTGAGTGTTAGGACTCTCTCCAACATGGGGTTTGAGTGGCTTATATTTGAGACAAATCACAAGTTCGATTGTAATCTTTTGAAAATAATGTATAACTTTATAAGGTTTTAGGAAAAGGACAAAATAAAGGAAGTCAAAGGGTTGTAACCATCAAAGGGAACGCAAGAATTCCCAAGAAACAGTTGTAGCCTATAGACTATATATATTTCCAAGATCACCTTGTATCAAGGGCTCTTGATTTTTGTAATTTTGAGAACTATTTCAAATGTTTTTAATAAGAAGAAGCCGCTAGGGCCATTTTTGAGGAGTAAATTGTGTTGTGTGATGGAATTTATATGAAATACTTCAAGTGTTAGTGCTATCATTTACATCGTTGTAAGGTTATATTGTTCATATGTTGACTATTCTTCATTGAATTTTATGGATTTACATGTATGTTGATTTTCTGACACTTATTATTCTGAGTTGGTAGATAGATGGTTGTGAATGACTTATTGTTATACATTACTCTGTTCACATTTATCATTTATATTTATATTTTTATGCTTTTATCTAACAACTGTCTATTTTGAAGCTGGAAGCATGAATCTATAATTAATCTTGTATTTTCTTAATTAGTTTCACTCCTAGCTAGGATAGGTTAGAATATTTTATTTTCGGCGGATAACATACCTACATACTACACACTACTTACTACATTTCCATCACCAACCGCACTCATTTTTATTAATGGAAGTCCAACCAGAATCTAGATAGGTCTCCTATCCCGGGAGGAGTACAGTCCACTTCGAGGGGAAAACCTCCGTTTACAATATATCCAATTCAAAAGACATTATGAGATGAGATAAAATGATCCTAAGAATAGGCCTCTTTGGTATATATATAGGAGACAAAGGGTACAATTATAATGAAATGGTACAATTAAGGGTTCTATTTGACCTACTAATATAACACTAGAAATGTAATAATTCAATATCTAGGGGATTAATAAGGAGTTTTATACATAACATAGGGATTTTTCTAGAGCTTAACATGCCCCTCTCCATAAAACAAGTGTTTTCCTCAATACTTGACTAATTGTGGGTGTTTCTACATGAAGAACTCATCTTCCCACGTTTCCTTTTCCACTTGTAGGTTCTTCCATTTGACAAGGTACTCAGTAATTGATCGATTTTGCAATCGCTTAATCCTTGTTTTAAGGATTGTTTCCGGTTCTAGTATGATTTTCCCTTCTTCATTAATCTCCAGCAAAATAGTTTGTATTGGGATCTTGTCACCAATTACCTTCTTTAAGAAAGAAACATGAAAGATTGGATGTACATGTGAATATGGAGGCAACTCCAATTTGTAATCCATACTTCTAGTCCTTTGCAATACCTTATTAGGTCCATAATATTTGGGTGCTAATTTATTGTTCTTATTTTTTTACTTGAGGGACATCTGTTTATATGATTGTAGCCTCAAAAATACCCAATCCCCCACTTCAAATTCTCTTTCACTGCGATGTTGATCTCCTTGTTGTTTCATCCTATTTTGTGCCATAACCAAGATGTCCTTCAATATTTTGAGAAGCTCTCGTTGGTGCCCTATGTGGTCCTCCACTGCCTGAAACTTTGCTGTCCCTTTCAAGGGATATGTGATGGATAGAGGATGATATCCATAAAGTGCCAAAAATGGGGACATTTTTGATGAAGTATGGAAGGATGTGTTGTACCACCATTCTGCCAAGGGAAACCACTTGACCCAATGTGTTTGTTTATCATATGCAAAGAAACAAAGATATCCTTCTAGACATTTATTCACAATCTTATTTTTCCCATTAGATTGAGGATGGTAATATAAGCTATGAGCCAATTGAGTACCCAAACAAGAAAATAATTTAGTCCAAAATTTCTAGTGAAAATTGGATCTTTGTCACCTACAATAATCTTGGGGACTCCATGTAGCTTTTGAACTATTTCCATGAATGTTGTGGCTGCTATACTTGATTTAAAAGCATGAGAGAGAGAGAGAGAGAGAGAGAGAGAGAGAGAGAGAGGGCATACTTAGTTAGTCGATCAACTACTACCATGATGACAACCTTTCTTCAGATTTAGGTAAACCTGTAATAAAATCCATTGAAACTTCTTTCTAGTGTTGACTTGGTATAACTAATGGTTGTAGGAGTCTTGGAGTCTTGATTGTCTCTCCCTTATTCTATTGGTAGAACATACATTCAAACAAAAAAAAATGAACATTAGTTTTAATACTTGCCTAGAAAAAATCCTTATTGATCATGTGGTAAGTTTTCAAGAACCCTGAATGTCCTCCTGTAGGAGAAGTGTGCAATTTCAGAAGGACCTTCTATTTGATTTGGGAATTCTTACATAAATATAGGCGATCGTGATACCGTAGAAAATAATTCTTCCATACAAATTTGTCTGATGCATTGGGGTCCTCTAATAGTTGTTGAATGATATTACATACCTATGTTAGCCTCTTGCTCATATACAATAATGAAGTCCTAGTATACTACCTATGTATTTTACATTTCGAGATATAGTTTTTATCCTAAGTGTGTTTCTAGATCCCTATTTTTCCTCCTCATACCTTATCTCCCTATGAGGTGTCGATGTGAAAACAATTTAGGTGGTTTCTTTATTGTATTATATATTTGTATCATTAAAATGAATACAATGAGAATAGTCGAGAATGTGGCTTGAGTCCTTTTCCGCCAAAGTTCTTGTCTTGATATTGTGTGTTCAATTTCTTTGATTGGTATCAGATCACTATATTTCTTAGGTCTTGGTAGCATCATGGTAATTTTCCATGGAAGATGAAATCTAAGTTGATGAACGAGGGATGCTCTCGACATGTCTTAGAAAATCTAGCGCGATCTGGGCGTCTGAACTTTCATTGAATTTCAATGGGCATCTGAGCTTGGATACACATGAAGAAGTGGATGACAAGAGAAAAAGAAGTAACCACGTACAAATTAAAGGTCCAAAATTTGTATCCCTATGCTCCCATAGATCTACACCAACAATTTTCTAGATCTGGTATGAAAACTGTTCAAACCCTAAATTGATCCATTTCCATTTAGTGAACTGATCCATTGTCATTTCCATTTCCCTAAGAGTTAATTCAAAGAGCACGAATTCAAGAAAATAGAACTAGTTTCCTAGCTACAATTAGAAGCATAAGTCGAGCCACAAGTTCATAAAATCGGTTGATAGATGTGGGGAATATCAACTCCGTCTACATTCATTGTGATATGCCAGTCTATACATTATATGTCTTTGTATATGTATATGTAAAAATCCCTTTTAGCTGGAGAGATACTGAACTCTTGGATGGTGTCACTTCAAGAATTGTCAGGGAGAACACACATGAATAGAAATGTGTCAAGACTGAACCTGAGCCTAGATATGGTAAACCTGAATGAAAATTTCACTGTTATTAATTAGATATGTATAGTAGTGACTGAATCTCTATAGGTAAATGTTGTGTGTATAGAATAAAGTTTGTCGAAAACATATGTTTTGGACTAAAATTCGATGATCAATGGATTTTGTACTTTGGAAATGAGATATCTTCTATTTCTTCAATTAAAAATTGCAAGTCAAAATTTGACAAGGTTGAGTGGTTAAAACTTGAACCACTGTAAACATCTCACTTTGGGTGCATTTTCGATAGTGTTCGACACCCTCAGCTTGCTACAAGAAAATTTCAAGTGAGTGTGGAGTTCAAGAAAACAACTTGAAGTGTTCGAGCAAGCATGAAGTACAAGCAAGTGAGTTCAAGGAAATAAGCTCAAGTGAGTAAGTCAAGTGAGAAAGTTACAAGAACCCCTTATTCATTTTCAAATCAATTATAAGTTGGATCTATTTGTATACGGAGGCGTCTTTCATTTCTTCAAATGAAGAGAAGTCTTAAATTATTAGAGTTGTTGAACACTCTAATAAACACTATTGAAGATAATACAATCATACTTTACAATGATACTATGAAATCAATGCTAACTTGTTTCAAGTGACGCAAGATAAAGTTAGACTTCTAAATATCAATCGCAACTATTGAATGATGAAATCAAGGATCTCAAAACTTAGAAGTTAGTGAAGTGTTCTGAACTAGTTTTTGTTCAACAAAAACCTCTTTTCCATGACGATATGACGATGATACAAATCAACATTTAATGCATGAGCAACTTGGTGAGCCAACTTCAGATACAATTTTAGATGAAGATGAAGTTGTTCAAGTTCAACACGATCAAGTTCAAATTTCTCTTTCCAAGCTAATCACTAGACATTGGGAAGAAATCAGGAACAATACACATAGAATATGTATCAGATATGATAAGGAAGTAAATTTTCATACTTATGATTATTCTAGATGAATCCATTTGGTTACTGTAGGATTCCTTCAAGAAGTTTTAACTTCACTTGCTCAAGTTTAGCATCAACATGCGAAATGCCAACATTGCAATCAAGTTGGTCACATGGAGTATCAATGCTTTTCTCTCCATCCTTGTCAACATTGTGGCAAGAATAATCATCCATCAAATAAATTTTCCAAGAAAAATAAAACTGCAAGATTGAATATTCACTACGAGTGGATCGATCCTTGGTAGTGGTCATGCACATCCAAGCAATTATTTCAGTCTCACCAAAGGATTCAAACTCAAGTAAATATGCATCTTGCAACTGAAAGTGAAAGTCTCATGCACCTTAAGGGGGGGAGTTCAAAAATCAAGTGAATATGGTTTGTGAAACCACTTGTGGTCCCTCCTTTTGGCTGACAAAGGGGGGAACTGATGATGGAATTGAAGATGGTTGTTAGACTGAAAATTCAACAACAACAAAATCAATTTTTCCAGATGGGAAACTACAGTCTGTAGATGGAATATTTTGGTGGAATTATGGTTGAATGACTTGGAATTGACTGATACACATGATACATGATCAAGATGATAATTTTGAGAGAAACATTGTGGACATTTTGTTCACCTTGAGGGTCATTTGACCCAACAGAGGACAACTAGATTCTTCTGGATTGTAGCTTGGAATTTGGTTGAGTTGTTAGGAACTTTCATGGATGTGTTGGACTTGCAACCAATTCACTTCTCTTGGTTTGATCTCATCATATTTTATTTCACATTAGTGAACAAATTACAAACATTTTGGATCACATTATTACACAATGATATTTTCCAGAGTTTTCAGCATCGATATTTGGCAGTTTTTTAGGCAGTTCTTCATTGAGGCTTAGCTTAGGAGTTTCAACATGAAGTCTTGGATATGGTACCACTTTATGATTCATTTCTGGTATTATTTTTCAGACTTATGATTGAGGGGGGGGAATGTTATACTCTTACTCATATACAATCATGAAGTCCTAGTATACCACCTATGTATTTCAAATTTAAGGATATAGTTTTTATCCTAAGTGTGTTTCTAGATTCTTATTTTTGCTCCTCCTACCTTATCTCTCGATGAGGTGTTGATGTGATAGAAATTGAGATGGTTTCTTTATTAGTCAAGAATATGGCTTGGGGCCTTTTCTGCCAAATTTCTTGTCTTGATCTTGTGTGTTCTATTTCTTCAAGCTCTTGATCTTGCTTCCATTCTATCCTTGATTCTTCAACCCAATCACATTGCAGAATAGAAATAACACATAGAGAACCCTTTGTTTATGTTATATTTTGATAGCTCAAAGGTACTTATACATTGGAGGCACCCAACATGTACAAGCGACCGAGCATATTTCTCTCTAGTGACTTTATGAAGTGTTTTCCTAAAGTGACTTTATAAGGTGATTTTATAAATTCAAGTTGAGCCTTTTAATATTTAATGGATAAAAGTGACTTTATGAAAAGTGGGTCACTTAAGTGATTTAAGTGAACTCAACAAAAGATTAATTCGTGACAATTGATCTCAAGGGAAGGTGAAGAGTCACTCAAATGAGACCAAGGGTTAGAGGAGTTACTCATTAATGAGTAATACAAGGAACACTAGAGGAGAGATGGGGCACACCTTGTGAGGAGACTGAGAGAGGAAGTTGAAGAGACACAATTTCCTAGAGAGTCGAGCTAGAAGAAAGAGTAGCAATAAAAGGGAGAGGAACAAATCCAAAAGAGAGAAAGAGGCACACATCCCAAAAAATAATAGAAATAAGAAATCGAGGTATCCTTTCTGATGAAGATAGACATGATTTCCAAGGCACTATGAGACATAAATTCGTACAACTAGGTGAAGCTGTTAAGCACATAAATTGAGGACATATTTGTTGCCAGAACAAGGCCATGCAATACAATCGTACATTAGAAATAATGACACAAATTTTGAGGCATAAATCAGGTGCATTTTTCTGAGGATATTTGGCACAGATTTTGAAGAGGTCTGCTGGTTCTGTTTACTAGTTTTTGCTGTACATTTTATGCTGATAATGTTGCTATTGTAAAACTAAGAATTTTCCTAAGAGCTCAATAAGAAAAATATCTCCTAGAATGGTTTTCCCCTTGTGGGTTTTTCCAGGGGCATTCCCCAGAAATTCAATGTGTCAAATGTGGTGAATGTGCTGCTGTTCATTTATATTTTGCTGTTATATTTTCAAATTGCTTAGTCTCTTGTAATTCTGCTCATAGTTACAGTAAATGCATGTGGTTCTATTTATTTATTGGTGAATAACTATAAAATGTTGAAATATTGTGTTGTCTAAGTGTTTGGGATCAATTTTCAACATGGTATGAGAGTAGGAGCTCTAAGGTTCAACAGACAAGAGATTTGACGCTTGACTTGCAGTGAGTGCAGAGGGTTTTTTCCTAGAAGAAGGAAGGGAAAGTAGAAGTCACTTGATGAGAGACCAAGATAATGATTTTTGGTAAGATGCCAATATCGAGAGACTCTTGGTGAGATGCCAAGAGAAAGGGACCTTTGGTGAGATTCCAAGGTTGATAACTTTGGTGAGATGCCAAGATCAAGGCTTGGATCAAGAAGGAATTTGATTCAAGGAGGTATTAGATAGGTGGAGAAGGACTTCCATCTAGAGATCATGTAGGTCAAGCAAGAGAGAGAGTAGAGGAATCCTTAGGTTGGATTCAGAGGGAGTTTGGAGCCAAGTTCCAGAGGGAGTCCGGAGTTTGGATGTAGTGGGTGGTTGGAGCCTGAGTCAGACAATAGTGAGGCTTCAGTTAAAGGACACTGGATGGATAGGTCTTCACATCAAAGATAAAAAAAGGTAGATGGATATGATTCAAGTTTAGATGGAGTAGACGCTTCCAGTGTAATGAGAGCGGCTACAAAAAAATATGACATGATGATATTGGAGAAAAATTCTGGTGGAGGTACCAAAAGCACCTCCCTTTCTATGAGGGAGTGTTAGATTTTGTAGCTCGGAGGTACTTCTACATTGGAGGTGCACAAAATGTAGAAGTGACCAAGCATATTTCTCTCTATTGACTTTATGAAGTGTTTTCATTGACTTTATAAAGTGATTTTATAAAGTCACGTTAAGCCTTTTAATATTTAATGGGTAAAAGTGACTTTACGAAAAGTGGGTCACTTAAGTGATTTAAGTGAACTCAACGAAAGATTAAATCGTGATCATTGATATCAAGGGAAGGTGAAGAGTCACTCAAGGGAGACCAAGGGTTAGAGGATTTACTCATTAATGAGGAATAAAAGGAACACTATAAGAGAGATAGGGCACACCTTGTGAGGAGAGTGAGACAGGAAGTTGAAGAGACACAATTTCCTAGAGAGTCGAGCTAGAGGAAAGAGTTGCAAAAAAAGGAGAGGCATGAATCCCAAGGAGGGAAAGAGGCACACATCCTAATAAATATCATCATTAAAACAGGGTCATATAACAAGTGTTTGGCATTGAAATCGAGGCAACCTTTCTACTGAAGATAGGCACGATTTCCAAGGCATTATGAGGTAGAAATTCATACAACTAGGTGCAATTGTTAAGCATAGAAATTGAGGATGTATTTTCTTCTAGAAGAAGGCCATACAATACAACCGTACAACAAAAATAGTGGCAGATATTTCGAGGCATAAATCAGGTGCATTTTTCGCAGGGTCTTTGGCATAGATTTCGAGGAGGTCAACTAGTTCTGTTTACTAGTTATTGTTGTACATTTTATGTTGATAAAGTTGTTGCTGTAAAAGTGATAATTTTCCTAAGAGCTCAATAACCAAAATATCTCCTAGACCAGTTTTCCCCTTGTGGGTTTTTCTAGGGGAATTTCCCAGAAATTCAATGTGTCAAATATGGTGAATGTGCTGTTATTCATTTATATTCCAGTGCTATATTTTCAGATTGCTTAGTCTCTTGTATTTTTGCTCATAGTTATAGTAAATGCATGTGGTTCCATTTCTTTATTGGTGAATAACTATAGGAAATTGAAATATCATGTTGGCTAAGTGTTTGAGATCAGTTTTCAACATGGTATGAGAGCAAGAGCTCAGAGGTTCAACATATAAGAGATTCGACACTTGATTTGTAGTGAGTGTAGAGGGGTTTTTCCTGGAAGAGGGAAGGGAAAGTGGAAGTCACTTGGTGAGAGACCAAGACAAGGATTTTTGGTGAGATTCCAAGATAGAGAGACTCTTCGTGAGATTCCAAGAGAAAGGACCTTTGGTGAGATGCCAAGGTTGATATCTTTGGTGAGATGCCAAGGTCAAGGTTTGGATCAAGAAGGAATTTGATTCAAGGAGGTATAATATAGGTGGAGAAGGAATTCCATACAGATATCATAAATGTCAAGCAAGAGAGAGAGAGAGAGAGTAAAGGCAGCCTCAGGTTGGCTTCAGAGGGAGTTTGGAACTAAGTTCCAGAGGGAGTTTGGAGTTTGGATGCAGTGTGTGGTTGGATCCTGAGTCAGGTAGTAGTGAGGCTTCCGGGAAATGACACTGGATGGATAGGTCTTCACATCATATATCAACATAGGCAACTAGAGATGATTTGATTTTAGAGGGAGCAAAGGATTCCAGTGTAATGGGAGGGGCTATAACAATAAAGAACATGATGAGATTGGAGACAGATTTTGGTGGAGGTACCATAAGTACCTCCCTTGCTAAGAGGGAGTGTTAGATTTTGTAGCTTGATGGTACTTCTACATTGGAGGCGCCCAACATGTATAAGTGACGAGCATATTTCTCTCTAGTGAATTTATGAAGTGTTTTCATAAAGTGACTTTATAAATTGATTTTATAAAGTCACATTGAGCCTTTTAATATTTAATGGGTAAAAGTGACTTTATGAAAAGTGGGCCACTTAAGTGATTTAGGTGAACTCAATGAAAGATAAATTCATGACCGTTGATCTCAAGGGTAGGTTAAGAGTCACTCAAGGGAGACCAAGGGTTAGAGGAGTTACTCATTAATGAGTAATAAAAGGAACACTAGAGGAGAGATGGGTCACACCTTGTGAGGAGAGTGAGAGAGGAAGTTGAAGAGACACAATTTCCTAGATAGTCGAGCTAGATGAAAGAGTAGAAGAAAAAGGGAGAGGAACAAATACAAAGGAGGGAAAGAGGCACGAATCCTAAGAAATATAAGCATTAAAAGAGGGCCGTACAACTAGTGTTTGGTATTGAAATTGAGGTAGCCTTTCTGTCGAAGATAGGCACAATTTCCAAGGTGCTAGGAGACAAAAATTCATACGACTAGGTTCAACCGTTAAGCACATAAATCAAGTACATATTTGATTCCAGAAGAAGGCCATATAGTACAACCATAAAACATAAATAGTGGCATGGATTTCGAGGTAGAAATCAGGTGCATTTTCCTGAGGGTATTTGGCACAGATTTCCAGGAGGTCTCCTGGTTCTGTTTACTAGTTATTGTTATAAATTTTATGTTGATAATGTTGCTGTTGTAAAACTCAAAATTTTTCTAAGAGCTCAATAAGAAAAATCTCTCCTAGACTATTTTTCCCCTTGTGGGGTTTTCCAAGGGCATTGCCCAGAAATTCAATGTGTCAAATGTGTTGAATGTGCTGCTGTTCATTTATATTCCACTGCTATATTTTCAGATTGCTTAGTCTCTTGTATTTATGCTCATAGTTACAATAAATGCATGTGGTTCCATTTATTTATTGGTGAATAACTATAAGAGGTTTAAATATTGTGTTGGATAAGTGTTTGAGATCAGTTTTCAACATGGTATGAGAGAAGGAGCTCCGAGGTTCAACATACAAGAGATTTGGCACTTGATTTGCAGTGAGTGTAGAGGGGTTTTTCTTGGAAGAAGGAAGGGAAAGTGGAAGTGACTTGGTGAGAGACAAAAACAACGATTTTTGGGGAGATGTAAATATTGAGAGACTCTTGGTGAGATTCCAAGAGCAAGGGACCTTTGGTGAGATGTAAATATTGAGAGACTCTTGGTGAGATTCCAAGAGCAAGGGACCTTTGGTGAGATGTCGAGGTTGAGATATTTGGTGAGATTCCAAGATTAGGATCTTTGGTGAGATGCCAAGATCAAGGATTGGATCAAGAATGAATTTGAATCAAGGAGGTCTCAAATAGGTGGAGAAGGAATTCCGTCTAGAGATCATGCAAGTTAAGCAAGAGAGAGAGAGCATAGGCAGCCTCAAGTTGGCTTCAACGAGAGTTTGGAGCTGATTTATAGAGGGAGTTTGGATTTTGGATGCAATGGGTGGTTGGAGCTTGAGTCAGGTAGTAGTGAAGCTTCAAATAAAGGACACTTGATGGATATGTATTCACATAAGAGATCAACATAGGTAGATGGAGATGCTTCGAGTTTAGAAGGAGCATAGGCTTCTAGTGCAATGGGAGCAACTACATCAACAAAGGACATGATGGGATTGGAGATAGATTCTGGTGGTGATACCAAAAGTACCTCCCTCGCTAAGAGGGAGTGTTAGATTTTGTAGCTCAGAGGTACTTCTACATTGGAGGCGCCCAACATGTAGAAGTGACTGATCATATTTCTCTCTAGTGAATTTATGAAGTGTTTTCATAAAGTGACTTTATAAAGTGATTTTATAAAGTCAATTTGAGCCTTTTAATATTTAATGGGTAAAAGTGACTTTATGACAAGTGGGTCACTTAAGTGATTTAAGTGAACTCAACAAAAGATTAAGTCGTGACCGTTGATCTTAAGGGAAGGTGAAGAGTCCTCAAGGGAGACCAAGGGTTAGAGGAGTTACTCATTAATGAGTAATAAAAGGAACACTGGAGGAGATATGGGACAGACCTTGTGAGAAGAGTGAGAGAGGAAGTTGAAGAGACACAATTTCCTAGAGAGTCAAGCTAGAGGAAAGAGTGGTAAAAAAAGGGAAAGGCACAAATCCCTAGGAGGGAAAGATGCAAGCATCCCAAGAAATATCAATATTAAAAGAGGGTTGTACAACTAGTGTTTGGCATTGAAATCAAGTCAACCTTTCTGCTAAATATAGGCACGATTTCCTAGGTGCTACGAGACATAAATTCATACAACTAGGTGCAACTTTTAAGCACATAAATCGAGGACATATTTTTTTCCAGAAGAAGCCCATACAATACAATTGTACAACAGAAATACTAACATAGATTTCGAGGCATAAATCAGGTGCATTTTTCTGAAGGTATTTGGCACAGATTTCGAGGAGGTCTTCTAGTTCTATTTTCTAGTTATTGCTGTACATTTTATGCTGATAATGTTGCTGTTGTAAAACTTAGAATTTTCCTAAGAGCTAAATAAGAAAAATCTCTCCTGACTGGTTTTCCCCTTGTGGGTTTTTCCAGGGGAATTTCCCATAAATTCAATGTGTCAAATGTGGTGAATGTGCTACTGTTCATTTATATTTTGCTACTATACTTTCAGATTGCTTAGTCTCTTGTATTTCTGCTCATAGTTACAGTAAATACATGTGGTTCCATTTCTTTATTGGTGAATACCTATAACAAGTTTAAATCTTGTGTTGGCTAAGTGTTTAAAATTAATTTTCAACATGGTATGAGATCAAGAGCTATGAGGTTTACCAGACAAGAGATTTGGCACTTGAAATGCAATGAGTGTAGAGGGGTTTTGCCTGGAAGAAGGAAGGGAAAGTGGAAGTCACTTGGTGAGAGACCAAGACGAGGATTTTTGGTGAGATGCTAAGATCGAGAGACTCTTGGTGAGATGCCAAGAGCAAGGGACCTTTGGAGAGATTCCAAGGTTGAGATCTTTGGTGATATGCCAAGATTAGGATATTTGGTGAGATGTTAAGATCAAGTCTTGGATTAAGAAGGAATTGGATTCAAGGAGGTCTCAGATAGGTGGAGAAGGAATTCCATCTAGATATTATGCAGGTTAGGTATGAGAGAGAGCAGAGGTAGCCTTAGGTTGGCTTTAGAAGGAGTTTGAAGCTGAGTTCCATAGGGAGTCTGGAGTTTGGATGCAGTGGGTGGTTGGAGCCTGAGTCAGGCAGTAGTGAGGATTCAAATAAAGGACATTAGATGTGTAGGTATTCACATCATATATCAACATATGTAGTTGGATATGCTTCTAGTTTAGAAGGAGCAAAGTCTTCCAGTGCAATGGGAGTGACTACAACAATAGAGGACATGATGAGATTGGAGACAGATTCTGGTGGAGGTTCTAGAAGTACCTCCCTCGCTAAGAGGGAGTGTTAGATTTTGTAGTTCGGAGGTACTTCTACATTGGAGGCGCCAAACATGTAGAAGTGACTGAGCATATTTCTCTCTAGGGACTTTATGAAGTGTTTTCATAAAGTGACTTTATAAAGTGATTTTATAAATTCAAGTTGAGCCTTTTAATATTTGATGGGAAAAAGTGAATTTATGAAAAGTGTGTCACTTAAGTGATTTAAGTGAACTCAACGAAATATTAATTCGCGACCGTTGATCTCAAGGGAAGGTGAGGAATCACTCAAGGGAGACCAAGGGTCATAGGAGTTACTCATTAATGAGAAATAAAAGGAAAAATAGAGGAGAGATGGGGCACACCTTGTGAGGAGAGTGAGAGAGGAAGTTGAAGAGAGAAAATTTCCTAGAGAGTTGAGCTAGAGGAAAGATTAGCAGCAAAAGGGAGAGTCACGAATCCTAAGGAGGGGAGATCCCAAGGAGGGAAAGAGGCACACATCTTAATAATTATCAACATTAAAAGAGGTTCATACAACTAGTGTTTGGCATTGAAATTGAGGCAACCTTTATGCTGAAGATAAGAACAATTTCCAAGGCTCTAGGAGACAAAAATTCGTACAACTGGGTGGAGCTGTTAAGCACAGAAATTGAGGACATATTTTCTACCATAAGAATTTCGTACGGTACAACCATACAACATAAATAGTGACATGGATTTCGAGGCAGAAATCAAGTGCATTTTTATGAGGGTCTTTGGCATAGATTTTGAGGAGGTATGCTGGTTCCGTTTACTAGTTATTGCTGTATATTTTATGCTGATAATGTTGCTACTGTAAAAATCATAATTTTCCTAAGAGCTCAATAAGAAAAATCTCTCCTAGACCGGTTTTTCCCTTGTGGGTTTTTCCAGGGGCATTGCCCATAACTTCAATGTGTCAAATGTGGTGAATGTGCTATTGTTCATTTATATTCCACTGCTATATTTTCGGATTACTTAGTCTATTTTATTTCTTCTCATAGTTACAGTAAATGCATGTGGTTCCGTTGCTTTATTGGTGAATAACTATAGGAGGTTGAAATCTTGTGTTGGATAAGTGTTTGAGATAAGTTTTCAATAGTTTCTTCTTCTTTCCTTGAAAGTGCATCTGCCACAATATTATGTTTTTATTTCTTGTAGATAATTTTAAAGTCATAACCTAACATATTTATAACCCATTTTTGTTGTTCTTTTGAAAATAATCATTGCTCCAAGTATTACTTCAAACTATCATGATCTACTTTTTCTTTGAAGTGTCTTCCTATTAAGTAAGGGCACCATTTATTAACTACATGTAGTATGGACACCATTTATTTTTCATAAACTGGTTTGAGTATTTTTTCCTTTAAGTTGGTTTCTTTCCAAGTCAAGGGGCCTTCCTTCTTGCATTAAAAATGCACCAATCCCATGGCTTGAAGCATCACACTCCACAATTTTTTTTGTGTGGAGTCAAGTGTGTTTAGGATAGGAGTTGTACACATAGCCTCAAGTTTTTCAAAAGATTTGGTTTCTTCTTGAGTTCAAGAAAATTCTTCCTTCATTAATAATGTTGTTAGATATGCTACTATTTGACCATGTAGTTCTTGAAAAACTTGCGTTTATATCCTGTCAATCCTAAGAATCCTCTAAGTTTCTTCAAGGTTTTGGGAATTGGCCATTCCCTCGTAGCTTTAATTTTGTTAGGGTCCACATTTACACCTTCATGAAATACAATATGACCCAAATATTTCACTTCTTGAACCCCAACGACACACTTGGAAGGATTTGCATAGATTTGTTGCTCTTACAAAAGTTGTAATACTCTATCAACATGTTGTACGTGCTCTTACCATGATTTTTTGTAGATTAGTTTGTCATAAAAAAACATTAACACAAGTTTTCTAAGGAAGGGTTTGAAAATATAATTCATCAATCTTTGAAGTGTTGAAGGTGCATTGGTAACTCCAAATGGCATAACCAAAAACTCATAATGACCTTCATGTATTCTAAAGGCTATTTTGGGAATGTCTTCCTGCCTTATTCTAATTTGATGATATCCCAAACGAAGATCCAACTTAGTAAATAATATTTCTCCATGCAATTCTTCTAATATATCATCAATGATAGGAATACAAAACTTATCTTTGATGGTCATTTTGTTGAGCTGTCTATAATCTGGACACATATGCCACAAACTATCCTTCTTCGTAACCATCACTACTGGTGAAGAGAAATAACTTTGGCTAGGTTGAATGATGCTAACCTATAACATTTCTTGGATCATACGCTCAATCTCACTCTTCTGTGCATATGGATACATGTAAGGCATAATGTTAGGTGGTACACTTATGTGTTGCAAATGAATAGCATGATCATGATCTCGAGCTGGTGGAATATCCTTAGAAATCTCTCCAAATACCTTGGAATGGTTGTTGATAACCATTTGGAGATCCACTGGAGTATATGATATAGATGTTTGAACATCTAGTGATCTCAATTGTGAAATTACACCATGATGTCCCTTTTTGAGTAATTTTTTCATGCTATTAGAGCTTATCACTTTAGAGGGTTTCCATTGGATACCTCTAAGCTCAATTTCTTTTCCTTTTGAGGAAAATCTCATGAAAAGATCTTGCAAATTAAGGGCCACTGTTCCCAATGATTGTAACCATTAGACCCCTAATACAACATCAACACCACCCATTTAGATGGAAATCACGGGACTATCCAATACATACTCCCCCATTTTGAGCTTAATACTATGGCACTTCCTAGAAAAATTTATGGTACCTCCATCTGCAATCATTACTTGAAACTCTGGTGCTGGAAAAACAAAGCAATTGAGATCTTTTGATAATTTGTAATTGATGAAGTTATGGGTATTACTAGGATCAATCAACATTGTTACCTTTTTATTTTTGTTGTATCCTTGTATCTTAAGGGTTTTTGGAGTACCGATGTCGGGAAATGCATGATAAGATATCATTGGAGTAGTCTCTTCTAGATCCAGATATTGTGATGGTTCTTATTCTTGATCTTCTTCCTCTTCACAATATATGTATAATAATTTATGCTCACCACATTTACACCCCTCATTGTACTTGCTATCACAATTGAAACATAGTCCCTTTGATCTTCTTTCATTCATTTGTTGAGATGTCAACCTTGTTGGTTGAATGGGGTTAGGAGAGGGAACATGGTGCTCTCTATAGCCGTTAGTGTCCATCCTAGTAGCCATATTTTTGTTTTCCACTTTCCTTTCCATACTGAAAGCTTTCTCTAGGGATTTAGTTTTGAAGAGACACAATTGATGTTGAATGTTCTCCTTTAAAGTGCCCATAAAGAGATCTAAAAAATCATCCTCAAGAATTTTCTTTACCTCGAGATTGAGCTTTTGGAATTGTTGAATGTGTTCCATAACTCGACCTTTTTGTTGAATATTTATCAATTGACTAAAGAGTGTATTGCTCCTAATATCCCCATAATGTGATATCAATTCATCTGTAAAAATGGACGAAGAGATAATACAATTCTTTTTTCTTTCACAAAGCCATTGATACCAAAAAAATTGATCATTTTCTAAATACAAGGATGCAATAGGTACCTTTTGTAAGCTTGGCACTTGGTGTAGATCAAATTATTGCTCCATCTAGAATATCCATGTTACAAGATCTTTACTATCAAAATTCCTCATATCAATCTTTGGAATGAAGTAGTTCCTTGGTGCTGACTTGAAGCCTTGATGATGTGGATATTGAAGTGATGAATACTTTTGAAATTTTGTATTGGTGTTATCCAATTGTGATAAAATAGTCCCCATATGTGATTGACTCTCAACACCATTGTTCTCCTTATTTCCAGGATTTCCTTGGATCTCCATATCCCTTTTAGGGATACTTTGTAAGAACATGGCTTCTATGGAATTCATGGATTTTTTTCATTTCATTCATTTTAGTTTTCCATTTGATATATATTTTCATCCATCCTATTTTCCATATGTGCACTATTTTAATTCATCTTCTTTTCCATATGTTCATGACTTTCATTCATCTTCTCTTCCATCTCTTTCTTATTTTAATCCATCTTGTTTTTCATGTCATTCTTATTTTCATCCATCTTTTATATTTCATATTCCATTTCCCTTTTTACGGATGCCTAAGAACATGATAAATCCACTAGTTTCAACATACTACCACTCATTTCATCAACTTGGTTCTTTAATTGGTATAGTCTGTTTTTGAAATCTTCATTTTCTTTCGACGTCCTGTGTGAGATTTCTAGAGGTTTATTTGGTGTTGAGAATTTTTTGGAGCCATATGGGATAATAATAATAATACTCCTCTATTTTCTCTTTATCAAAAATTTTGAATCACCAAAAACATATCTTCCAATAAAAATATATGCCAATTGTAAGTTACGTACCTTTCAAACCCTTAATTTGGAGTATGTATGGATGGATTACCTTTGTATCTGAACTCTGAACCCTTATAAGTTTTAAATTTCAGCCAATAGTACTCTAATATGACTTTTTAAACTCCTGAAAATTTCATAGTCTGAACCTTTACTGATAAAAGGTTATAACACAAATACCAAACTGACTTGTTTAAGACCGATTTCAGGATCAGTAAAATTCCCCAACTTCCAGAATATATATCTCACTAATTATAATGATTCAAAATCTAAATTTTTTTCCACATGCAATTCTATATGTCTCCTCAGGATGCTGAAAATTTCATAGTTTGAAACATCATAGAAAATAAGTTACATAAATAATTTTAAGATGACTATTTTAAAACTAATTTCAGGATTAATCACCAGCCTTGTCTTTTATGGACTATTTATCCAAAAGTATAGAGAATCAAAAGCTAAATTTTTTACCACTTGTACTATGAAAATTCTCCTAATTCTCCACATAATTTCACTATTTGAAAATTCCCCCAAAAATAGTTATAGCAAAAATTCCAACATGACTCGTTTAAAATTGAATCCAGGATGAGTCACAAACCCTATATACCATAGGATATATATCCTAAAGTACAAGGAACCAAACCTTTAATTTTTTACCACCTGTACCTTGATATTTCACCTCAATCTCCTCAAAATTTCATAGTTTGAAATGTCCCATAAAAAAAAGTTATAGCGAAAATTCCAAGGTGTCTTAGTTGGAGCAACGAAACCCTAGGAACCTCGCTTTGATACCAAATGTTATGATCCAACGCCTTAAAAAAGACAAAAAGTCAATGAATACAGTTCGCTTCGAGGGGGAAACCTACTTTTAAAATATATACCAATTCATAAGACAATATGAGATGAGATAAGATGATTCTAAGCCTAGGTCTCCTTCGTATATATAGATGAGACAAAGGGTACAATTATAATGAAATGGTACAATTAAGGGTTCTAACTGACCTACTAATATAGCACAAGAAATGTAATAATTCAATATCTAGGGGCTTAATAAGGGGTTTTATACATAACACGGGGCTTTGTATAGAGCTTAACACAATTTTTTTGTCTAGGGCTTAACAAAAGTGTTTGTCTTGATGAAGTTAGAAGGACATGTACCAAAATTTCTACAAGACACGATGAAGGTGATGTAGATAATTCAGATTCATGTGATGTAAATGATATGGATGTTTCATTTGATAGTGAATTGAATCGATCTAGTAACATTGAACCAAATTCCTTTGAAGAATATGTTTCTCATGATGAGTGGAAAGAATCAAGGCAAGAGTATGATTCTCTCATCAAGAATGGGTCATGAAAGTTGGTGGATCCTCCATTTGGAACCAAACCAATTGATTGTAGGTGGGTCTAAAAGAACAAGTAAAAATAATATGGTTCACTTGACAAGCATAAGGTGAGGCATGTGGAAAAATGATATGCACATAAATAAGGCATAGACTATGTGAAATCTTTTTCCTCCACAACAAAATGGGCTACCATTCGTGCATTATTGGCTTTGGAAACACATAATAGGTGGAAGATTCATGAAATGGATGTGAAGAAAACCTTCTTGAATGGAGAATTGAAGGAGAATGTGTACATGTCTCAATCAGAAGGATTTTCTATGGAGGGTCAAGAAAATAAGGTATGGAAGTTCATAAAGTCTTTGTATGGCCTGTTATCCCCCATGTCTATGGATAACTAGAGAAGATCATGTCTCGTGGCCCCCAATGGAGAACAAGGTCCTGACCATGATGATGATCAACATGTCAACAAATGGTAGCCCAACAACCCCCCTCGTTCACCTTTATAGCTACAGGTCTACCAAGGCTCATCACATCCAAGCAACCCAATGTATAGGAGATCGTAAGCCAACGTCAACATGAGGTATGTTAGCCCTTCTTTCATGAAAAATGTTGTGCTTAATTTGTTGTGCATGTGGATGAGGATCTCTGGTTGAAGTTGGATAATGGATCATTGGCTTGGGAAATTGTGTTAGTTTCCTTGTTTAACCTTGGTGGTCAACTTCTATGCCCTAGTATTGTGTTGTCACTACCCATGGAAAAGGGGAACTACCAGGGGGAACTCAAAAGTGTAACGTTTCATACCCTACCATACTTAACACTTTCCATCCTAGAGCCTCCCATAGTGTACTAAACTTCAATAATGGGTCATGGTCCATTCTCTCATGAGAAGAAGGGGATGAAGGAAAATAGGTTGATACAACTGTTGTAATTATATATGCTATTGTTAAATGATAATGTCCACCATAAAAGACTCATGACATATTTAGCGCTACCCCCTCTAATGGTAATTACCCCTTCCCAAATGTGAATGAATGTACCAAATTGTAAAGGAAAATAGCTTAGTAAAAAAATGAAGGAATGAAGCTTGAAACCTTATAAAGGGGACTTGTAAATGATAACTGGGTATCAAAAGGCAAATTAAGGGGTTTGAAATGATAAAAGTACCGAGGAAAGGGTATCTCAAGCCAATAAGAGCTCCCTTTACGAATGCACTCTTAGAAATGGATTTAGTGACACCATAAGCCATGAAGTAAGCCCTAAAACCATATCACTATCACACCTACTCTTGAAGGGTTTCTTTCTTTCTGGTTTCCCTTGGGACCTATCCCTCTACCCGGGTTCTTTTATTTCTTTTCCAGGTTGGCACACCTAATAGGGTTGGATGAAGGCCCTCCCATACTTAAAATTTCCAACTCACATGAGATCCTAGGCTGGTGTGATGCTTAAAGGGGACACTAAGGTGAATTGTTTACATGCCTTATATCTTAAGTTACATTTTACTTTGCATGCTTTAAGGACTAATGTTTCTTGTGAACCTTGGCTAACCTTGTCTTATTCTTTGATTTGTTTTGGGTGGCCTTGACATGGTTCTTTGAGGGACATCCTAGGCTTGTACATAGGAAGTTGTGCCTTTATTGCAGGACCTTGGCATATGTGATGCAGAACAATGAGTCATCCAATGATTCACCACCCTTAGACATCAGTTCTCACATCCTTTGAACCTTGGATGATGGACACATGGGATTGGTTTGAGAAAATTTAGTCATGATGGCACATAGATGGGATGGAATCCCATAAGCTGCGAAGGGTTCCTCAAAGCCTATTTATCCACTGGAACAGGGATGTTGTAGCAACATACAACCAAACACCTTGTAGAGATGAGACATAATTCCCTCTATCCTGGATGCATCTTGGATCCTAGACGTTGGCCCTATTTTAATGATGACATCATCTTCTAGGGTTTGATGGAGCTAGGGTTTGGTGGACACCTGGGGTAATGATGATGGTTGGAATGAATTTGGGTGAGGAGAGACATCATTTTCTCCCACCTCACTCTAGATTGGTTCCATGTGGCCTTTGTAGGCGTCCTCCTTGCCTAGGAGGGCTTGACTTCTCACATGTGTGGCTATTATTGAGGTATATTTTGCATTTTAACATTTTTAAAGGGTTAAATGAGGGGTCATTTTCATTTGGACCATCAATATTCCTCACCATTATGGGGTAACACTTCTAGCATTTTTGCTATTTCTGCCTTCTTGGTCTTTCTCTCTCATGCATTATGCTTGGATATGGTCTCTTATGGATGCTTTGCTAGTTTTGGATGGATGAAGTAAGTAATTTTTTTCAATTCTATGGTATGTTGTTGATGTAAATGGTGACATTTCAATTTTTTGCAAGAAGTTTTGTTTTATTGAAACCCTAAGAGAGGAGCATAAGGTTAGAATTCTAAATCTCTAAAGTGCCATCACTTTAGGATTTTATCCCTAGAAAATTGATCTTTGACCTAAGTGAAGCTACAAGAAGGGAGAAACGATATCTAGGGCCCAAAAGTGCTTGCACCATAGACATCCTTCTCCTCAAATTCTAAAGCCTAAGGACAAAACGTGCTTGCACCGTAGGGTTTGGACTCTACCTCTTAGTTTCAGTTAGATCAAACTTCAAGTTTGGATGCATTTGAGACTCCATAGCCCTATAATGGTAAAGGCACTAATCTAGAAGTAACTCTTGTGGTGAAAGTAGTTGTTAAAACCCTTTTCCTAAATCCCTTAAGTGTTCTACTAACTTTACTAACTCTAACCCTATAAAACTTGCAATAATTCTTGTTGATGTTTTAAACGTTTTCTACGACCACTGAAAACTACTTCTATTTGCTGCATACACCTACTTACAAGTGGCTTAAATCAGTTAGAAATCACCTCTAATAATTCTATAATATTCTATTGCTTGAATGTTTACTTTTCATGGTCAATTGTGATATTTATGAGCACTAATTATTACTTCTTTTACAAATCATTTACTATTTTTATATCACTGTTTATTGTTGCAAATTTGTAATAACTAATGAAATTTGACTTGTCTAGTGTCTAAAGAGGTCATTGTTGCATACTTTAGCTTGGTAATTGTCATATATATGCTACAAAGTGTTCTTGTTTCGGGTAGGTACAACAAACTATCTTGCAACCTCTCTTTCCTTCCTAGATCTAGACCAACCAATCGGTGATCAAGATAGGGGGCGGTAGACTTTGATACTAAACTTGTTATTCAGTCCCTTGAGGTCACCGGGGAATCCTCCCTTGTGGTGGACCTCCTCCATCACTAAAATGAGGGAAGATCCAACTTAGGTGATAGTGGTAGTTTCTTCCATAGTTACGAAATATTTGGGGATCTTGTGGTGGAATTTGCACAAGTACAAATCCCGTGATAACATTTTGGCACCGTTTCTGGGGAGGATTGAGTCATTCTCCTCATGACATATCTTTGGTAAACTTCTCCCAAATCCCTTACCTTACATTTTTACCCGGTGACTGCACTAAAGGTGATTCCCTCACTTCACTTTGATGATCCTAGAAGGACCATCCAACGAATCCACAAAGCTCAAGGTGATACAATAACCCTACTAAGGCCTACAAGAGAAGGGTTCCTCATAACTCACCTATAATTAGATCCTTGTTCGGTGGAAACCTTCCTTTTTCTCCAATGGCTCAAAAGCAACAAGTATCCAATATATTGAAGTTTTTAGAGATGTCTGCTATCCCAGGATACCCTCGACAAATGCCTCCTAATTTTAAAAAGTGGTTGCCCAAGTTTTGTGGTAATGATGTGACTACTGCCGAAGAGTATTTGGATAAATTTTGGGACTTTTTCCAACTTAATCCTATGAGTGATGATGTTGAATATTTGGTAATGAAAATGTTCTCATCTGCTTTCATTGATGACGCTGGGAGTTTGTAGAATAGTCTCTGTAGAAAAAGTATTAAGACCTGGGACCAATTTGAAGAGACCTTTCTGAAAAGGTGGGGTGCTAAGGAAGACCCTAACTTGTTGTTGTTGTGACTTACTAAAATAAAAACATAGAGAATTAAATTGTCAAAGAATTTTATGTCAAGTTTGAAAAGTTGCTCCAACAAATACCTAAAAACCTTCACCATGGAAAATATCATATCCTTTTCCTCTACATTAAGGCCTTCCCATGATATTTTGGGTTCATGCTCAGGGACAAGACTCCAAAGACCCTTGAAGAGGCCCAAGAAATGACTGCAAAAATCAAGTCTAATGTTTCATCCTGCAAGGTATAACCTTTCTATGCCCCAAGAGCCAAGGCTCACACCAAACCAATAACATGACATGATGTTGAGCCCACTCAAGATGCTAGCGCTCCATGAGCACAAAGGATGGAAGAAGCAATAAATGACCTCACCAAAAATCAAACCCTAATGATGAACACGATCACTGATTTGGAGAGGGCACAACAACAAGACATCAAGCCTACTTTTAGGGGGAAACCTCAGAGATAAATCCAAGCATGGAAACCAAGAGCCTTAAATGAACAAAGGGCTTCCAACACTCTAGATCCTTCAAACGTTATAAGTCAAGAAGATACTCCTTGGTGTCTACCTTGTGGGGATTCACATTGGGAACATGAATTCCCAAGGATTAATGTGGAACTTGATCATATGAATGTATTTTCTACCATAAACTCTATCTTTTCCATATCTCCCCAAGAGTGCCTCAATATCACACCAGAACAACTTGAGAAGGGAAAGAGAAAAGCAACCAAGAGGGTTAGGATGTAGATCATAAATAATATGGATGAGGAAGAGAGAATTACAAGTTTACACTAGACAAAAAAATGCGCCCCAAGCTCCTCCCAGTGACCCTGTATTCCCTCGACCAAAGCCTCCTCCACCACCTACAAATAATGTTCCTCCTAGTTCCCCTTTACCAAGGACTAATGATATAGACTTGAATATTGACATAAATGGAATCTTGGAAAAGATAAACGTGCTTGTACCTCTAACAAAAATCATTAAGATCCCTTCGATGAGAAGAAAAGTTGATAAATTCTTTAGAGTACAAGGGGAACCTGAATACTCTCATGTGATGCTGCAAGCTAATCATTTCAAACCACACTATGATGAGCACCCACCTTTCTACATTTCCTTGCAAATGAACAATAAGAGTTTGAACAACTATATGCTTGAATTAGGGGTGGGTGCAAATGTCATGGCCTTGAAAGTAATGAGACAATTAGTTTTGGAAGTTGCAAGGCCTTATATAATAAATGTATATGGGATTGAATCCAAGGCTATTCTCACATATGGTGTGACAGAAAATTTGAAGGTTCTCCTTGATCGATATATTGAGATAGTTTTTCTGATGAACATTTTGGTCATAGATGTTCCAGATGTTTGGGGAATGCTCCTGTCTAGAAAGTTTGCTGTAATGTTGGGTGGTACCTTACAGATGGATTTGAATTATGCTACTATACCCATGAATGATGAAACCTATTCCCACCTACCCAACCTACCAATGGAAAGGGATTATGTTGAATAAATTTACCTTAACCCTTAGATTGAGGTTCCTTTAGAGAATTTCCTTGAGAAGTTCAAGGGATCTCCTTTGGAATTTTGCCCAGATGACTTCCCTTTCGCTCAAGAAGAAGATGACGCTGATGATATAGTGTGTCCTAAAAGGGAATATTATCAACATCAACTAGACAGGTACATAGACAAAGTGGTTGGAATTGTCACAATATTGAAGAAGGGTGATAAAGAGGTGTTGATTAGACCCGAGCTAAGAAGATATTCATACAATGGAATTCCACCCCCCTCCTTCAAAGAAATATACCAGGGTAATTCAAGAAACAATTGATCTCAAAGGAGGGTATTACAAGTAAGGTGGATTGGTCTTAGAGTGGGATACAAGGAGGGGCTAGATCGATACATGTAAGGAGTTTGGGAAATTTTGTCCTGCCCCCTACATAATTGAAGAGAAGTGTGTCAATCATTCCTACTACTTATCCACACTAGAGGGAAGGAGACATCCAATACCGATTAGTCAATTCCTTATCAAGTCGCATCATGGGGAATATATTTGACTTCTCAAAGCTAACATAGATTAGTGTAGGCTAGGTAGGCATTTGCATCCTGCATTGCATTTATATATATGTTGCATCATGCATCCCTGCTAGTATAGTCTTGCACCTCATTGTATATATATTGCATTCTCATTTGTGTATAATGAATACATGTTAGAAAATTCCACTTAATTATTGTATATCATTGCTTTATCATTTTGTAGCTTAGTGGATTTTTTTTTCTTTTCAACATGGTTTTCGATTTATTACTATCTCTGGTGGATCACATCCATTGATTGATACTTCTAAAGGGTGTTTTTTTTTTAAGTGGGCATAGAATTATAGGTCTTGGAAAACCAAAGATGCTGAGGTTCTCACGTGCTCTATGGTGAGCACATGTACCCATGTTGGAGCGAGATGTTACCTCCCATTCGTAGGGGTAACTAGAGGAGATCATGTCTCATGGCCCACAATGGAGAACATTATCCCGACCATGATTATTATCAACATGTCCATAGATGGCAGCCCAACAACCCCCCTCATTAACCTTTACAACTACAGGTCAACCAAGGCTCATCACATCCAAGCAACCTAGTGTATGGGATATGGTAAGCCAACGTCACCATGAAGTATGTTAGTACTTCTTTCATGTAAAGTGTTGTGCTTAATTTAATGGGCATGTGGACGAGGATCTTTGGTTGAAGTTGGATAATGGATCATTGGCTTGGGAAATTGCGTTAGTTTCCTTGTTTCACCTTGGTGGTCAGCTTCTATGCCCTAGTCTCGTGTTGTCACCGGTCAGGGAAAAGGGGTACTATTGGGGGCCCCTCAAAAGGGCAATGTTCCTTTCCTCACCATAATCAACACTTTCCATCATGGAGCCTCTCATAGTGTACACAATTCGGTAATGGTTCATGGTTCATTCTCTCATGAGAAGAAGGGGCTGAAGGCCCAAAGGTTGATGCAACTTCTCTAATTATATATGCTATTGCTAAATGATAAAGGCCATAATAAGATCCTCATGCCAACTTGATCTCTACCCCCTCTAATGGTAATCTCCCCTGGTCGGATGTGAATGAATGCAAAAAATTATAAAGGACAATAATCTAGTAAAAAAATGAAGGAATGAAGCTTGAAACCTTATAAAGGGGACTTGCAAATGATAGCTTGGTATCAAAAGGAAAATTAAGGGGTTCATAATGAAAAAATTACCAAGGAAATGGTATGTCAAGCCAACAAGCACTCCTTCTACAAATACAATCATATAAATGGATTCAATGACACCATAAGCCATGAAGTAAGCCCTAAAACCATATCACTATCACACTTACCCTTGAAGGGTGTTTTTCTTTCCTTCTTCCTCTGAGACGTATCCCTTTACCTGGGTTCTTTTATTTCCTGTCTAGGTTGGAACACCTAATAGGGTTGGATGAAGGCCCTCCCATACTTAAACTTTCCAACTCACATGAGGTCCTAAGATGGTGTGATTCTTGAAGGGGATACTAAGGTGAATTGTTTACATGGCTTATATCTTAAGTTACAACTTACTTTGCATGATTTAAGGACTAGTGTTTCTTTTGAACCTTGGCTAACTTTTTCTTATACTTTGATTTGTTTTGGATGCCCTGACATGGTTCTCAGAGGGACGTCCTGGGCTTGTACCTAGGATGTTGTGCTTTTATTGTAGGACCTTGGCATGTGTGATGTAGAGCAATGAGTCACCCAATATTCACCATCCTCAGAGATCAATTCTCACATCCTTGGAACCTTGGATGATGGACAAATGGGCTTGGTTTGAGTATATTCAATCATGATGACACACAAATGGGATGGAATCCCACAGGTTGGGCAGAGTGCCCCATAGCCTATTTATCCACTGTACCAAGGACATTGTAACAACATACATATAGATACATTACATAGACGATATGTAACTCCCTCCATCCTGGACACAACACCTGGATCCTGGACATTGGCCCTATTTTGATAATGTCGTTATCTTCTAGGGTTTGATGGAGCTAGGTTTTGGTGGACAACTGGGGTGCTGATGAAGGTTGGAATGAATTTGGGTGAGGAGAGACAACATTTTCTCCCACCTCACTTTGGACTGGTGCCACATGGCCTTTGGAGGCCTCCTCCTTTCCTAGGAGGGCTTTGCATCTCACACGTGTGACTATCATTGATGTATATTTTTCACTTTAGCATTTGTAAAGGGTTAAATGCGGGTCCATCCCCACTTCTAATTAAACATTGACATGTTATGTGGACAAAGCGCTAAGTCTAGGCTCATATATAAAGGCTAGTTCTAATTTTCATTTGGCCCATCAGGATTCCTCACCATTGTGGGGTAACACTTCTAGCATTTTCTCTATTTCAACCTTCTTGGTCTTTCTCTCTCATGCACTATTCTTGGATATGGTCTCTTGTGGATGTTTTGCTGATTTTGGATGGATATTTATGCAATTAGGGTTAAATGCTCTTGGTTTCTTGGATGAAGTAAGTAATTTTTTGCAATTCTATGGTATGTTGTTGATGTAAATGGTGAAATTTCTATTTTGTTGCAAGAAGTCTTATTTTATTGAAACCCTAAGAGAGGAACATAAGTTCTTCTCTACTTGTCCAAAATTTGTGAATTGTCCTTGCTAGGGTTAGAAGCCTAAAGCCCTAAAGTGCTTGTACTTTATGATTTTATCCCTAGATAGTTGATCTTTGACCTAAGTGAAGGTACAAGAAGGGAGAAATTATATATAGGGCTCAAAATTTCTTGCACCCTAGATGTCCTTCTCCTCAAACTCTAAAGCCTAAGGCCCAAACGTACTTGCACCGTAGGGTTTAGACTCTACCTCTTGCTTTCAATTAGATCAACCTTCAAGATTGGATGCATTTGAGACTCCATAGCCCTAGAATGGTAAAGCCACTAATCTAGAAGTAATTGTTGTGGTGAAAGTAGTTTTTAAAACCCTTTTCCTAAATCCCTCAAGTGTTCTACTAACTTAACTAACTCTAACCCTAGAAAATTTGCAATAATTATTGCTGCTGTTATAAAAGTTTGCTACAACCACTGAAAAATACTTATATTTGTTGCATACACCTACTTACAAGTGGCTTAAATCACTTAGAAATCACTTGTAACAATTGGATAATATTCTATTGCTTGAATGCTTACTTTTCATGGTAAATTGTGGTATTTCTGAGCACTAATTATTGCTACTGTTACAAATCATTTACTGCTGTTACAAATAATTTACTACTGTTATATGACTGTTTACTGCTGTAAATTTGTAACAACCAATGCAATTTGACTTGTCTATTGTCTAAAGAGGTCACTGTTGCATACTTTAGCTTTCTAATTGTCATATATATGCCGCAAAGTGTTCTTGTTCCAGGAAGGTACAACAAACTATCTCACAAACTCTCTTTCCTACCTAGACCTAGACCAACCAATCGATGATAAAGATAGGGGGTGGTAGGCTTGGATAATAAACTTGCTATTCAATCCCTTGAGGTCACCAAGGAAGCCTCCATTGTGGTGGACCTCCTTCATCACTAAAATGAGGGAATATCCTACTTAGGAGACAATGGTATTTTCTTCTATAATTACGCAAGATTTGGGGATCTTGTGGTGGAATTTGCACAAGTACAAATCCCATGATAACATGGCCTAAAGCAAGAACCTCATGCATGGTATGAAAAAAATGTTGGGTATGTGTTATATTCTTTGCACGAGTAGCAGTGTCTGAGCATATGCGCCAGGTGCGCAGGGGGGTTCGGGGGCAGTGCCCCCGAAATTTATGCATCGGGACCACATTTTTTGGGACCGCATTATATGGTTTTTCGGCACATGGTTTCTTTATTGATGGTTTTCTATTTCCGATTAAGGAATTAGGGTTTTTGGACTAATCCAGGTTATTGGGTTAGGGTTTTGGATGCTGCTGGCTGCTATATGTATTTTGTATTGTAAACATTGTAACACAATGAATGAATATATAATATGCTAGTTTTCCTGGTTTGGGTTTCCAGGATCTGTGTAATGTTTGTATTTGCCATTGTATCATTTTTGTTGTTTTTCTATTATCTGTTTGCAGTAGATATTGTATAAGGTTAGAATTTACATTTGGTATCAGAGCTTTATTAGCTTCAACGGGACGCCTTTTTGGTCAAGGGTTTGACTCGTGACTGTGATAAGACTTGTTACAATGGGATATCTACGGTATTGTTTTTCAGGTGAAAAGAAATGGCAAGCAATTCGAAGATGGAGATCGAGAAGTTTAATGGGAAAAGTTTTGAGTTGTGGAAGCTCAAGATGGAAGATCTGTTGGTGGATAGAGATTAGTGGATCACGGTAGATCCAAGTACTGCACCTACAAGAACTTCTACAAATGACTGGAAAAAATTGGATCAGAAAGAAAAGAGCACAATCCAACTATGTCTCTCCGATTCAGTATTACTGAACATGTCAGAGGAAGCTACAACCAAGGATTTATGGGAAAAGTTGGGGAAGTTGTATCAGTCTAAGTCCCTGGTAAATAAACTATTCCTGAGAAAGAAGTTGTATAACTAGAGGATGAGAGATGGAGACTCGGTGGCAGAGAATTTGAACGCCTTCAATACTGTGGTAAGTCAGTTAGTATCTGTTGAGATTAAAATTTTAGATGAATATAAATGTATCAGTTTGTTGTTTTCTTTACTAGACTTGTGGGATAGTCTGGTTGTGGCCATAGGTAGTAATACAACTTCCTTGAAGTTTGAAGAAGTGGTCTCATCCTTGTTGTCGGAGGAGATGAGACAGAAAAATATGGAAGGACATAGCATAGATGCATTATTTGCAAGAGGATGTTCCCAGGAAAGAAATAGATCTAATTTCTGAAGTGGGAGATCTAAGTCTAAGGGTAGATCTAAATCTCCTAGAAAGTTTGTAAGGGTATGTTGGAGATGTGGAAAAGAAGGGAACTGCAAGAAGCAGTGTAGATCCAAAGTTGATAAAAAGAAGGGATCTGAAGAATCTTATTCTACAGAAGAAAATACCTCCAAGGAAGAAGGAAGGGATGTGTACTTGGCCTCTTCAAGAACACATGAAAATCATGAGTCATGGTTGGTTGAATCTGGTGCATCCTTTCATATGACTCCCCACAGGGAGTGGTTCTGTGAATATGAAAGGTATGATGGAGGTAATGTTTTCTTAGGTAATTATTCGACAACTAGAATCATAGGAAGAGGAAGGGTCAAGTTGAGGCTCTGTAACATACCCACTACCTAAAATCAAACTTTTTCGTTGATTTCTCAATAATGAGAATCCCCGAAGCTCGCAGTAGTGAAATGCCAAACCCGACCCATAGGTCCTTAATTCCCTGTCACGGCCTCTTCTTCACGCGTCTATGACATTTCCCCGATTCAGTTTTGGGTTTCGGGGTTTCGTCTTTCCCGATGTCCAGAGTTCCTGTCCTCTTGAATCCTCAAACTCCGACTTGCCGATGCGCTCCTTTCGGCCTTAGCTCCTCCTGGCTAAACTCTGGTCCATGTGACTGCTAATTCATAAGACCACAGCCTTATCCTTCCTTCAGGGTTTTGGGCTTCAAAATCCTGATGTGCTCCAACTCCCATTAGCTCTCCAGGATAGACTCCTGGCCCACATGACCACTATCTCACAAGACCACAACCTTGTCTCCCATCAGGGTTTCGAACATTGCAATGTCGAAATGCATAAACATTTTGTCCTCAGAATCCCCGATATCCCGATATGACGTCAGCTTCCACTAGTCCCCTGGGCTAGACCTTTTGGTCCACACGACCTCCCTCTATATGACCATAGTCATACCACCTATCGGGGCTTCGGGGTTTCAAATGTTGAAATGCATTTTCCCACGGGATTGTCGATCCCTAAAATCCTGATTCTCCGCTATGTTGACAGCTGGCCCGCAATGACACTTTTCTCCTTATCGGGGTTTTGGGCTTCGCGATTCCGAATTGCATAAACACCTTGTCACCGGGATTCCCGATTTCCCGATGGCCCAATCGCCGATAGACAACTTCCTGTCAGGACTTTCCCCGAGGGCTCTGATTGCTGCCATGCGTCCTCCTCTAATGGACGGTTCTGGTTAACTCTTGGGATTTCTCGACTTCTGATGTCTTGGACGCCTCGTCCGTAGGACTCACGAAATGATGAACTCTGACTCCCTTCAGATCTCTAACACGTGTCCCAAGTGAATGGACGGTTCAGATCACTCCTCGCGATTTCGCGACTTCTGATGCTTCGGAAGTCTTGTCCTCAAGACTCATGAAATGCAGAACCCCGATGCACCTATTAAATTTTCTATCGAGACTTCCCCGATAGTCTGGATCTCCGCCACGTGTCCCGAATGATGGACGACCTTGATCCAATCTCGTGATTTGAGAGTTTTTGATACCCCAATGACATAAATTCTCGGTCAACTCAAAACCCCAGTAGCTGACATACCGACGGGCTCTCGATCTCCGCCATGTGTCTGCACAAATAGACGGTCCAGATCATTTCGCTATTTTGGGACTTGAAATGCCCCGACGTTCTCGACCTCGAGAACTCTGATATCCCGAGTACCGATATCCCGATGTGTCAGTGTTCTCGTCAGGATTTTACCTCTACTGTTCATGAAGGTTTAACCATCATACATCTCTTAACAGATCCAACGGCTGTCGTGTTTTTCTAGCTACGATCTAACGGCTCAGATCTGTCCCACCTCATGCATTCTTCCACTACTTCGTGGATGTGGAGAGATCAACGATCCAAATTTTCTCATGGACCTTTGGGGGGGGGGGGTCTACGATCCCGATTTCATCGCTATTCACGAAGATAGAGAGAAAAAGGGGCAAGGTATGTAACGCCCTTGTTACTTTCGTCAATCTGACGGTTGTGAATGACCATGGGTCTTCCGACAAGATCTCATCCATCGAGTCGTTACTTATCCCTATGTTGCTACTTCAGAATTTTAAGAGGGTCATTCCTCCTCGTACAAGGTTATTAAGACTTGCCCATTCAAGTCCTTTTTCCAGGTTCTTGGTAAACCTTTCCAAGGAGGGAATCTCTGCGAAGAGATCTATTCTGGGGCTTTCCTGGAGACAGACAAAGGGAAACAAACTCCCGAGGATGGACTGGAATTATGACTTGGTTCAACTCATGCATAATTAAATTCATTTATCAACATAAGCCATGCGTGGTCTTTCTGTTATAAGCATATATCTACCATTTCTTATCAAAATACTGCACAGACATTCTTATACTGTAATTGTTCACAATTTCACAGTTTATGAGCATATATGTCAGCATATGAATTTCAAGATGCAATATGAAAAACACTTATCAGAAATAACATCAGAAGTGGGTGCGACTGCTGAGAGGGGTGCTCGTTTCCACCCAACCGTAGGCATAGCGACTCCCAACGGATTTACCACTAGCCACCCCCGAGTTGAGACCACGATGTTGTGAGACTGCGTCTCTCTGTCTGCCAGTGACCAGGAGCGAAGGTTGCAATCCTTCCTCTCTACTATCACTCACTCTGCGTAATGCCAGAGTTCCCCTCGCGTCTGCCCTCTCTCATCGCTTCTTCACCACACCTTATCCTCTTGCGAGGTTGCGTGTGGCACGATTACCCTCGCACTGATCAGGCTTGACGACTCTACGGATAGGCGGTTCACCTCCCCATCCCTCATTAAGCCATCAACCTGCCAGCCTGCAAGGCATTAAATTCAGGGCCAACGAGCCACTTTTGGTTCTCCGGGCCAGTGGAGTCCAAATACAGTATTAATTCTCGGTGGAAGTTAACGCCACCTTTCCAGGTGCCCTCCACCGCCATCGTGGTCTCTTTTTCTACACATCCCCTCTCAGCAGTCCTGCAATAAATTCAAAATGTTAT
>JZKD02S1672828.1:774804-792272 GCA_000966675.3 Picea glauca | reverse complement strand
GAAGAGATCTATTCTGGGGCTTTCCTGGAGACAGACAAAGGGAAACAAACTCCTAAGGATGGACTGGAAGTCTGACTTGGTTCAAATCATGCATAATTAAATTCATTTATCAACATAAGCCATGTGTGGTCTTTCTGTTATAAGCATATATCTATCATTTCTTATCAAAACAATGCACATACATTCTTATACTGTAATTGTTCACAATTTCACAGTTTATGAGCATATATGTCAGCATATGAATTTTAAGATGCAATATGAAAAACACTTATCAGAAATAACATCAGAAGTGGGTGTGACTGCTGAGAGGGGTGCTCGTTTCCACCCAACCGTAGGCGTAGCGACTCCCAGCGGATTTACCACTAGCCACCCTCGAGCTGAGACCACGATGCTGTGAGACTGCGTCTCTCTGTCTGCCAGTGACCAGGAGCGAAGGTTGCAATCCTTCCTCTTTGCTATCACTCACTCTGCGTAATGCCAGAGTTCCCCTCGCGTCTGCCCTCTCCCATCGCTTCTTCCCCATGCCTTATCCTCTTGCGAGGTTGCGTGTGGCGCGATTACCCTCACGCTGATCAGGCCTGACGGCTCTACGGATAGGCAATTCACCTCCCCATCCCTCATTAATCCATCAACCTACCAGCCTGCAAGGCATTAAATTCAGGGCCAGTGAGCCGCTTTTGGTTCTTTGGGCCAGTGGAGTCCAAATACGGTATTAATTCTCGGTGGAAGTTAACGCCACCTTTCCAGGTTCCCTCCACCGCCATCGTGGTCTCTTTTTCTGCACATTCCCGTTCAACAGTCCTGCAATAAATTCAAAATGTTATTCACATTCATTGAACTCTTCCTCAAGGTCCATTTACATCACATATTCACATTTATGAGTTTTCCATAGTTCTTGGCCAGTCCAGTTATATTTACAAGATGGGGGAAATAGGGTGTTACAGGCTCATAGATGGAAGGACTAGAACACTGCCTGGTGTTTTTCACATCCCAGGTTTGGCCAAAGATTTGATTTCTATAAGGAAAATGGATGATGTAGGGGTAAAAACAATATTTGAAAAGGAAACCTACAGGATGGTCCGAGGAGCAATGGTGTTGCCGAGGGGAGTTCGGTTTGGAACTCTGTATAAGCTTCAAGGAAGCACTATTAGTGATGGGTGTAATAGTTCCATTGTTCTTGATAATGGAGTTGAAGAAGAAAGAACTCCTACAGTCTCTGGAGAAAAGGTTATGTCGTGGCATCCAAGATTGGGGCATATCAGAGAGAAGGGTCTTCGACTACTACACGGTAAAGGTATGGTTGAAGGTATGTCTAATTGCTCTCTGGATTTTGATTTCTGTGAACATTGTCTATATGGGAAGAAAAATTGGGTAAGATTCTCCTCTGGTACAACGAGGGCAGAAGGTATTTTACAACTATTTCACAGTGATGTTTTTGGACCTGTGTCGATCCCATCATTGGGAAAATCTTTGTACTATGTCTCATTTATAGATGACTTCTTGAGGAAGACTTGGATATATTTCCTCAGGAAGAAATCTGAAGTCTTTGAATGGTTTAAAGAGTTTAAGGCTCTTGTTGAGAATCAAACAGAGAAAAGAATTAAGGTGTTGAGGATAGATAATGGCAGAGAGTTCTATGGAAATGAATTTGAAGAATTCTATAAGAAGTGCATTATAGCAAGGCATAAAACTACTCCATATACACCTCAGTAGAATGGAGTTGCAGAAAGGATGAATAGGACGCTGATGGAAAAATCAAGGTGGATGCTCAATGGTGCCAGGTTAGGGCAAGAATTATGGACAGAGGCAGTGGTACTGCATGTTACCTAGTCAACAGATCACCCTCATCAGCGTTGGACGAAAAGACTCCAAAAGAGGTATGGATTGGTAAGAAACCTTCTCTCACACATATCAAGGTTTTTGGTTGTGATGCATATGTTCATGTTCCAAAGAAAAACAAGAGTAAGCTGGATAAGAAGGCTGAAAAGTGTATCTTTATTGGATATAAAGATGGTCTCAAAGGTTATAATATTTGGAACCCAGAAATTAAGAAGGTAGTGTATAGAGAAGATGTGGTATTTAGAGAAATGAAGGATGTTGTTAAACATGAATCCATACCAAGTAAGGAAGAACCAGAGAATATAGATTTTGATTTAAAGGATGATGAATCAGACTCTACAGAAGAACATGAATCAAAAGAAGAAGATCCTCATACTCCAGTATTGAGGAGATCAGATTGAGAAAGAAGGCTACTGGAAAGGTATAGTCCATCTGATTTCCGTTCAAATTTTTCTTTGTCTATTACTGATGATGATCCTAGGACTGCCAGGGAGGCAGTGGATTAAGAGGATGGAAATCTCTAGAAAAGGGCCATGGACAAAGAAATTTCATCTTTGGATAAGAATGAGGCCTGGGATCTAGTGGAGTTTCCAACTGGAAGAAAGCCCATTGACAAAAAATGGGTATTTAAAAAGAAGTTGAATGTAGAAGGAAAAGTGGAGAAATACAAAGAACGGTTAGTAGAAAAGGGTTATTCCCAGGTTGAGGGAATTGATTTTGGTGAGATTTTTTTCTCCTGTTGCCAAGTTAACCTCCATAATATTTCTGTTATCTATTTCCGTTGCATTTGATTTTGAAATAGAACAAATGGATGTGAAGACAACATTCCTGCATGGGGATCTGGAAGAAGAACTCTATATGAAGAAACCAAAAGGTTATGCTGTGAAGGGAAAGAAGGAGTTGGTATGTAAGCTGAAAAAGTCCCTGTATGGTTTAAAACAATCACCAAGAATGTGGTATCAAAAATTTGATACTTATAAGCTGGGACTTGGCTTCACAAGAAGCAAAGAAGATCACTGTGTGTATTTTAAATTAATTGGCGATCATTTGATTTATTTGGTCTTATATGTGGATGACATGTTGCTTATAGGAAACAACAAGGAGATTGTCCAAGATGTGAAAACTCAGTTGTCCTCTAAATTTGACATGAAGGATCTTGGTGCTTCAAATTTCATTTTGGGCATGGAAATTAAAAGAGATCGGAAAAGGAGGAAACTTTGGTTAAATCAAAGAAAATATGTTGAGACAATATTGCAGAGGTTTAATATGCAGGAATGTAAACCGGTCAAGGTTCCTATTCCTGTTGGTGGAAAGTTATCTGCGGATCAGTGTCCCAAGACACATGAAGAAGAGGAGGACATGTCTCATGTTCCATATGCGAGTGTAGTTGGCAGTTTTATGTATGAAATGGTCTGTACTAGACCGGACATTGCACATGTAGTGGGAGTTTTGAGCAGGTATATGTCAAAACCAAGGAAGGAGCATTGGACAATAGTAAAAAGGGTTTTCAGGTATTTGCGTGGCACTTCTAGCTATGGATTGTGATACGAAGGAAGCCCGGGATTGGACAGAGTGGTGGATATATATGGCTTTGTCGATGCAGATTGGGCTGGAGATTTGGATCGTAGGAGATCTATAAGCGGGTATGTGTTTAACCCGTTTGGAGGAGCAATAAGTTGGATGAGAAAAAGACATTCTATAGTGGCACTTTCAACTACAGAAGCTGAATACATGGAAACCAGTCATGCAAGTAAGGAAGAAGTATGGTTACAAAGATTGTGTTAAACTATTGGGTTAGTACAACAAGCTATAAGGATAGAGTATGACAGTCAAAGTGTAATTTTTCTGGCGAAGAACCCTGCTTATTATTCAAAGACAAAGCACATTGATGTTCAATATCACTTTGTGAGAGACATGATTGAAGAAAAGAAAGTATCATTGATGAATATGGATGCTTTGAAGAATGTTGCAGAATCATTAACAAAATCTGTGAGCATTGAGAAGTTTTCTTGGTGTAGAGGATCCATGGGCATTGCTGCCCTGGATTGTTGACTATGTAACCCTGTATGCAAAGAAAACAACAAGTGGGAGAATGTTGGGTATGTGTTATATTATTTTCATGAGTAGTAGTATCTGAGCGTATGCGTTGGGCGTGCAAGGGGGGCCGAAACCCCCCGCATGAGGGTTCCGGGGCAACGCCCCAGATTTTTTTTTTCTGCATCGGGACCACATTTTTTGGGACTGCATTATATTTAGGTGTTTTTTTGGCACATGGTTTCTTTGCTGATGGTTTTCTATTTACGGTTAAGGAATTAGGGTTTTTGGACTAATCTAGGTCATTGGGTTAGGGTTTTGGATGCCACTGGCTCCTATATGTATTTTGTATTGTAAACATTGTAACACAATGAATGAATATGTAATATGCTGGTTTTCTCGGTTTGGGTTTCCAAGGGAAAAATATCTGTGTAATGTTTGTATTTGCCATTGTATCTTTTTTGTTCTTTTTATGTTATCTATTTGCATTAGATATTGTACAAGGTTAGAATTTACAAAAATAATTTAGAATCTTTTGAATATCATTTTCAATCATTTTAATCTTGATGATGCAACTTTTTTTGTCAAGAAAGTTGGCAAAAATGTTGTATATATTATGGTGTATATAGATGATCGTTTGATAATGTATAACAATGAATCATATATTACATCCATAAAGAAATAATTGAAGAAGGGATTTGAAATGATAGACATGGGATATATTCACTACTACTTGCATATTGAAGTAACTCAAAATCCAAAGCATGTATTCATCTTCAAAAATAAGTACATTGGATAACTGTTGAACAAATTTGGCATGACTGAGTATAATCCTATCTCTACTCCAATGGAACAAAATACGAAGCTAACATAAAATTTAGAAAGGAATGAATTTGAGGATGCAACTAAATATATATAGTTTGTGGGAAGTCTTATCTACCTTACTACTACTAGACAAGATATTTTATTTGCAGTTGGGATTCTTTCCAGGTTCATGCAAAAACCTTGTGAAGGACATTGGTGTGATGTAAAGAGAGTTTTATGGTACTTGAAAGGAACTCAAGAATTTGGGCTCAAATAATCTAAGGTGGAATACTTCAGACTAGTTGGACATACATATTCAAACTTTGATGGGGAAAAGGAGAATGTAGTGTCTACTTCAGGATACCTCATGAGTCTTGGATCCACAACTATGTCTTGGAGATCACACAAATAATTATTCCAATAGATTCCACTGTAGAGGAAGAATATGTGGCTGTTGCAGAGGCAACAAAGGAGATTGTGTGGTTTAGGAGGATATTAGATGATGATCCGGGTGGATATTGGTGGCCACCCACCTATTCCAACTGGCTCCTCGTGTCCATTTTTGTTCAGCACATCCTTTTGTACTGCTTTATAATTGTGATTTCTATACTTATGGGGATGTCGGAAGCCCCACACATTCTCGAGGTGGATACGAGTGGCCTCTCGCCTAATCCAACTGGCTTATTTTGTATTTTTTCATGTCAACACATCTTGTTGTACTTTCAGGGCTGTTTTGGGGCCCTAAACGTTGTTTTTTTGGCTTGCCACAATCAGACTGTAGTTAGAGTTAGAGTCTGACGGTGGAATGTGTAGCTCTATGGAAGACCTTTCCAATGGGTTATCACACGCCTAAAACATAGGTTGTATGCAAAATTGACGACCCTAGGAAGTCGAGGTACCAAATTACACCAACTTACCCATAGGGCCCACATGACTTTTGGTGTTTCACCTTCTAGGGTTAGGTTTTTGGATGTCTAGGGTTTTGGAATTCATGGGTAATATGAAAAGGGGCTCTGGAGTCTCATTGCAATTAATTACGCTCAAACGCATGTGCGTAGAATCCACATATCTTCTCAGATATAGCTACCACCATTCGAGCAAGTTTCAGTTCTGCAGTTTTACAGTTTCAACCTATTTCATTATTTAATAGAAGATATTGTTCATTGGATATTTGTGTTATTCTTCCTATCTATGTGTTTATTGTATTCAATCTATTAATCAGTTCGTTCCGCTCCTAAATCCAAATTAGTGGTATTAGAGTGGTCTGCTCTTCATTTATTTTCTTCGTGCATGTCCTCGACAAGGTCTGGGTACAAGAAGTTGGGACTCGAACCAATCGATCCATTACCAGATCAGTTGCGCCAAGCCCAACAACAACCCATGGGAGACGAAAAGAAAGATGATGGAGTAGGAGATCCTATTAAAATGTTTCTCGAGGAAGCCCTCGCGTGACAAAGGAACAAAATTATGGACAAGTTCGTGCAGATCCTTCTACGGATTCCCACGAGAGAAGCATCTTCATCAAGCGGCCATGCAACCTCCTTCAAGGTACAAGTAAATTTTGATATTTCGTTATTTGAAGGATTGATAGATGTAGATGCTATAGATAAATGGTTGAATCTGCTCGAAGGATATTTTTCGGTCCACAATTTTTCCAATAGGGAAAATATCACTTTTGCACTCCTCAAGGTCGTTCCCCATGTTAAAGACTAGTGGGATATTTACTTTGAGCAAAGGTCCGTGGATGAATCTGTAATTTTTGTGGTGGCCCCTATATGGGATTCCTTCCAGGATGCCATTAAAGAGCATTACTACCCTGTTGGAAGCTACAAGGACCAGTACACCAGATGGACCACCCTACGTCAAGAAAGGGACCAAGCAATACCAGACTTCACCAATATTTTCCATACCCTACACACCAAATTGGGTATCAAATATTCTGAGCATCATCTGGTGCTCAAATACCGCGACTGTTTGTATAGATACATTCAAATAGAAATGCAGTTCCTGAACATCGCCTCATTGGGCACGACTTATAGATACACTGTCAAGATCAAGCATAAATTTAAATAGAAAAAATGAGAGTTTGGATATGCAAACCCCTCATAGCCGAAGTAGGGAAAAGGAAACCCTAACCTGCAAAGTAAGGGACCAAGTCGAGATGGCCACCCTAAGGAAAATACGTCCAAGCCACAACATAAGAAGGGTAATGAGAATACAAAGAAGGACACGAGAAAATGGTTTGAGTACCATGAAAGTCCTCGGCACAACATCGACGAATGATGCTCCAAGCAGTCCCTCGTGGTCGAGATGAAGGCTTCCGATTTAGAGGCCGATTCTGATTCTGAGTCAAATCCTGAAGGATGGGAGCAGATTATCGATGCTGAACCCAGTGCCACGATCACTACCATCAAAGTCCGTTCAAGTGAACCAGAAGAACCAAAGGAAGGTGAACTCCTCTTTCACTCGCAGATGTGGGTCAAGGGGGCTCCGATTCATTTCATTGTCGACAATGGTAGTCGGAAGAACCTGATTTTAGTAGAGGTTGTCAAGTGGCTAGACCTACCAATAACACCGCACTCACAACCCTACACCATCGAATGGCTTCGCCAAGGAAGAGATCTCCATGTCAACCAATAGTGTCGTCTGCCCTATGACATCAAGGCTTTCAAAGATGAGGTACTATGTGATATTTCTCCCCTTGAAGTTTGTGATGTTATTTTAGGACAACCATATTTGTGGAAGTGTCATGCTGTGTATGAGTCTAGACCCCACAGTGTTTTTATTACTTTGGGTAGACAATTGTACAGGATCCCAGAGGTAGCACTACCTACTGCTATTTATTTAATCTTTGCTAAGCAATGCAGTAAGGTCATTTCACAGACCATGAATTTTGCCTTCTTTGTGATCTGTGCTCACAGTAAGAAGAAGGTCATTGCCACATTCGTGGCCTCTACACAACCCCTCTTTTTGCAACATAATCAAGTGGTATTGATCGTGGAATATTACATAGACATCTTTGCCTCACCTACAGGGGTATTGACACACTGCCAAGTCAAGCATCCAATTGATCTGACCCCCGACACACCTCTACCTAATGGGCTAGTCTATCGGTGCTCGCTGACAGAGAATCACGAAATCAAGCATCAGATCCAAGAGCTTCTTCAAAAGGTTCACATCAAACCCAACTCCTCCCCTTGTGGAAGCCCGATGGTACTAGTGCAAAAGAAGGATGAGACTTGGTGATTCTGCATTGATTACAGAGCCTTAAACAAAATCACAGTCAAGAATCGCTACCCCATTCCCAGGATTGATGACCTTCTTGACCAACTCAAGGGGGAAACAATTTTCAGCAAGATTGACCTGAAGTCTGGCTACCACCAGGTTCCCATCTAGCCGATTGATGTTTGGAAGACATCCTTCAAGTCTAAAGAAGGTCTCTACTAATGGCTAGTCATGCCCTTAGGCTTAACAAATGCACCATCCAATTTCATGAGGTTGATGGATGATGTATTGAGACCCTTCACCAACTCCCTTGTGGTAGTATATTTGGATGACATCCTCATCTTCAACAAAACTTGGGAGGAGCACATGCGGCATATTCAATAGGTTTTGAGCACTCTACGATAGCACAAAATTTATTCCAACTTGGAAAAATTCTCTTTTGGCATGAACAAGGTCCAATACCCGGGACACATTGTTGATGAGCATGGGGTACATGTTGATCCAACTAAGATCCAAGTCATCCGTGACTGACCAGCCCTGACCACACTAACCAAGCTTCAAATCTTCTTAGGACTAGCCAATTTCTACCGACGGTTCATGTTGGGATTCTCCCGTATTGCGTGGGCCCTCAGCCAGGTGACCAAGGCCAGTAGTTGTTGATATATGATAGCTTTGGGAGGTATGAACCTCTATTTTGACCTATGAAGAGATTAGAATATTCCGGAAGGAAGAAAATAAATGAATGTAACCCTAGACGAAATGTCGGCTGAAGAAAGATAAATAATATGAATTAATTAGTACCCAGAAGGAGAAGTCGGCCCAAGATATTCTGCAAGAAATACTATAAATATAGGGCGCCAATCTCTCATTTGTCACATTCTCAGGATTGCAACAGTCACTTGTGCGCACTGCAGTCTGGCAGTTTTGTGCGCAAGTTCTAGCGAAGGTGTTGTGCCAGTTTCTGGGTTGGACTATCTGATCAGCTTTGGTTACTTTCTTGCTTGGTGCATTAGCCTTGTTTGGCTATTGATTGCTACTAGGATTCTTCTCTGTCAAGGTCAAGGTGATTGGAGGGGGGCTTCGGCCTATGGTTGGGTGACAAGGGTATTGTCAATGGTAAAAAAAGCACATTTCTTCATATTCTAATAGGTTATGGGCCCACACCTCCTTCATTTAGTCTAAATGCTGGAAGGAAGCATAGCTGCTAGGATATTGAGCTTGTTGAGGAACTACTGCTAGGGTTACTAGCAGGAGCAACTTCCAAGACACTGCCGCTAGGGTTACTAATAGAAGTAGTTGTAGAAACCCCAAATCTCAGATTTGACACCTTATTATGGAGCATCTCGCTCAAAGAGAAAATATTCATATGCGCCATAGTTCAGTGCACCTTTTGGCTATCTCAGAAGATAGAAATGTCAGAGTTGAAGTTTTGGAACAAAGCATGACCAACTACCAGTCAACTGAAGACATGAGTGAAACGATCAGTCTCTTACACTACTCAACACTCATTGGAACGATTGAAGATGACATGTGGATAATCGATAGTGGAGCTTCTAGGAACATGAAGGGAGATCAAACCAGACGCTCAAACCTAAATGAGAAGAAGACATCGTATAAGGTAGATCTTGGAGACAAAATCACTTACCCAGTCAAAGGATTTGGACAAGCCTCCATCAAGTTGAAATCAGGTAACAATGTTCACTTAAGAAATGTTTTATTAGTACATGGTTTAGAAAAGAATCTTTTATCAATATCTTGCCTAGAAGACAAAGGAAACATAATATATTTCGTGGATGGAAAAGTATTATCATGGCATAAAGACTCCAACATAGGGAATGCTAGGGTTATTGGAAGTCGTGAAGGAAATTAGTATAGACTACTAGAACAAAATGAAGAAGCTCTCGTACATGAAAAAGTTAACCCTAATGAACTTTGGCATAGAAGGTACACTCATATTAATTATCAAGCATTATCCTTTCTCATAAGAATGGTTGAAAGAATACCAGAATTGAAATCTACACATGAAGGAATTTGCAAAGGATGTTCCCTTGGGAAGAATATCAAGAAACCATTCCCAAGTAGCAACAACAGATCTAAGGAGATCCTAGATCTAATACACTCAGATGTTTTCTTTTTGATGCCAGTCAGATCTTTAGGAGGATCTCTTTACTACGTAATCTTCATAGACGATTATTCAAGAAAGACTTGGCTATATCTACTGAAGACAAAAGACGCAGTATTCAACAAATTCCAAGAATTCAAAGGAGAGATAGAAAACCTCACGAACAATAAGATCAATACATTAAAAACAACTAATGGAGGAGAATACACCTCGAAGGAATTTGTTTCATTCTGCAAATCGATAGGGATTAGAAGGGAGCTGACTGTTCCTCATAATCCTCAACAAAATGGTGTAGAAGAAAGAAAGAACATATCTATTGAAGAAACCGTAAAAGCCTTACTAAATGATCAAGATCTATCCATGTTCTTATGGGGAGAAGCAACAATGACAACAATATATGTGCAGAACATAAGTCCTCATCATATATTGAAGGACATGACACCAGAAGAAGCCTTCTCAGGTAAGAAACCTAATGTGGAAAATCTAAGAATATTTGGATGTCCTGTTTACTCTCTCATTCCCAAGGACAAAAGGAATAAACTAGAACCCTCATGAAAGAAGGGGATATTCGTAGGATACATTGATTCATCCAAGGCCTATAGAATACATATTCCAGAACAACACAAGATCGAAGTCAGCAGAGATGTAACATTCAATGAAAAGATGGCCTTCAATAAATCCATAGAAGAAACTGTTGAAGAAGAAGAGATTGAAAAACCTAATGAAGAAAGCACAGAAAATGAAAATGATGAAAATGAATAACCTGATCATCCTATGGAACCATGTGAAAACATTGATTCAGATATCATACCTAAAACTAAGAAACGACCACCTTGGCTTGAAGCCACCTTACAAGACGTAGAAAGACTCAAGGTTCCCGAAGGAACATTCAGAAAAATTAAAAGACCTAAAATATTCTCAAGTTATGCAACATACATGACGAAGCTTCTAGATGAAGAACCTACCACATTTGAAGAAGCAATTCAAAAGGGACAATGGAAAGAAGCTATGACAGAAGAACATCAATCCATTATGAAAAATGAGGTATGGGAAATCGTACCTAGGCCTAAAGAAAAATAAATGGTAACTTCAAAATGGGTATACAAGATCAAACATGCAGCAAACAAAAGTGTGGATAAATACAAGGCAAGATTCGTAGCCAGAGGTTTCTCCCAGAAGGAGGGAGAAGATTATGAAAAAACCTTTGCTCTGGTGGATAGATATACTTCCATTAGAGCTATCATATCTCTTGCCACTTCCATGGGATGGAACTTACATCAGATGGATGTAAAGACAACTTTCCTCAATGGAGCAATTGAAGAAGAAGTATATATTGAAGAACTCAAGGGTTTGAGGTACATTCTAGAGACAACCACATTTGCAGATTAAAGAAAGCCCTATATGGACTCAAGCAAGCTCCAAGGGCTTGGTATGTTAGAATGGACAACTATCTAACGAGACTTGGTTTCTCCAAGAGTCATGCAGATCCAAACCTTTACTACAAATTCGTGGACAATGCACTTGTAATTCTACTACTATATGTTGACGATCTATTCATAACAGGTGAAGAGTCTCTCATCATCTAGTGTAAGAAGGAATTAGCTTTTGAATTTGATATGAAAGATCTAGGTCTCATGCATTATTAATTGGGACTAGAAGTATGACAAAAGCGTGGTGAAGTATTCCTTGGACAAGGAAAGTACACAATAAATATCCTTCAGAAGTTTGGAATGATGGATTGTAAGTCCATGGACACTCTTATGAATACGGATATAATAAAAGTGAAAGATCCAGATTCTGATCTAGTAGATCCATCTCTATATCGAAAACTAATTGGGTCATTGATGTATTTGGTAAATACTTGACCAGGCATTTTCTTTTCCGTAAATACACTAAGCCAGTTCCAGGTGGAACCAAGACATAAGAATTGGATAGCTGCAAAGCATGTATTAAGATATATTCGTAGGACAATAAACTATGGCTTGAGATATACCACATCCAGTGAAATACAGCTTCATGGATTCACAGACTCAGATTGGGTTGGAAGTGCAGAAGATAGAAAGAGCACTTCATGTATGTGTTTCAGCTTGGGCTCCACTACGATATATTGGGGCAGTAGGAAACATAAGTCTGTCACACTCAGCACAACAAAAGCAGAGTATATCACAACATTTGAAGCATGCACATAAGCAATATGGCTAAGAAAGTTAATCTCCGATTTATTTGATCAGATTCCATAATCGACCATAATACATTGTGATAATAAGAGTTGTATAAGATTATCAGAACATCCCGTGTTTCATGAAAGGTCGAAACACATTGAGATCAAATACTACTTTATTCGAGATAAAGCTCAAGTATATCCTCACAGATGAGCAGACAACAAGCATCCTGACAAAGCCTCTATCTAGAAAAAAGTTTGCATATTTCCGAGAGAAGATTGGGATCGTGGAAATAACTCCCTTAGTTGAAAGGGAAGAAATGACTCTCCAGGTTGGGAGGGAGCACTGAAAATATTATTGAAGACATTTATTTTCGAAATTGAAAAATAGTCCATCTTCGACAGATTCTTTCCTATTCGAAAAGTGGATTGAGATTTCTGACGGACAACGATTTCCCATTGCGGTTAACATGGGAAATGGTCTAGATTGATGATGTATCATAGACAACTACTTCCCATTGTGGTTAGCATGGGGAGTGGTCTAGGGCAGTCTCTCTTCTTGAGGGTTACTCAAGAATATTGGCCTGCCTCGCTAGAAAATGATTTCTCATTTTGGTTAACATGAGGAATGGTCCGTTTTGGAGGTTGATACAAGACAATATTTTCCTCTTGTGGTTAGTATAGGAAATGGTCCAAACAATCATTCCTTAGGGTGTATTCATTCTCTCCAAGTCGCACTTTGTTTAGTGCCGAAGGAATGGCCCAGGGTGGGGAATGGTCTAGGCTCAACAATCAGGGATAGGCATTCCTTAGGGCAGATTCATTCTCTCCAGGTTACACTTTGTTTAGTGTCGGAGTAATGGCCCAGGGTGAGGAATGGTCCAGGCTTAGAAATCAGAACAATCATTCTTCCTTATTTGAGAAGTATAGGGAAGTTAGCCCATCATTGATGTTATACTCTGAGGGAATATATTCTTTCAGATCTCACAGATGTCAATGAAATATTGGCCCAGATGATTCAGTTTATTTTAACAATATTTTATGTGCAGGTTGGCATCAGATGATTTTTATGGAGGCTGCCTGTCTCTAGACAGTAGAGATACACTACTGTGGTGGATTTGTTCCACTGTTTGTGACTATGTGTCATGGTTTGAGTAGTTGCGTACTACCATGGATAAACACAGGTGTGTTCTATCAATTGATATTGTACCCGTTGTCATAGGATATTATTCAGTTGGATAATAATGACGATGCTCGTGATACTACCAATTGAATGGTCTGTTTGTGCTCAAGACCATACCTCCCTAGTTAGGAGGGAGTGTTGATATTATGGTAGCTTCGGGAGGTATGAACCTCTATTGTGACCTATGACGAGATTAGAATATTTCGGAAGGAAGCAAAGAAATGAATGTAATCCTAGATGAAATGTCGGCTGAAGAAAGATAAATAATATGAATTAATTAGTACCCAGAAGGAGAAGTTGGCCTAGGTAAGTCTGCCAAAAAAACTATAACTACAGGGCACCAGTCTCTCATTTGTCACATTCTCAGAATTGCAGTAGTCACTTGTGCGCACTGCAGTATGGCAGTTTTGTGCGCAAGTTCTGGGAAGGTGTTGTGCTAGTTTCTAGGTTGGACTATCTGATCAACTTTGGTTACTTTCTTGCTTGGTGCATTAGCCTTGCTTGGCTATTGATTGCTACCAAGATTCTTTTCTGTCAAGGTCAAGGTGCTCGGAGGGTGGCTTCGGCCTATGGTTGGGTGACAAGGGTATTGTCAATGGTAAAACGAGCACAATTCTTCATATTCATAACAATAGTAGGGACAAGTTCGTGTGGGGGAAGGAGCAACAATGAGCATTCGATGATCTGAAAAATTTCTTGTGCTCAGATCCAGTACTCTCTTTGCCCGATCTGCAACAAACATTCAATATTGAGACTGATGCATCTCACTATGCTATGGGCATAGTTCTCACTCAACACATGCATCTTGTGGCATACCATAGTGAGACACTCTCTGATACTGTACATAAATACCCCACCTATGACAAGGAAATGTATTCCATTGTACAAGCCTACCATCAATGAAAACATTACATGCTGGGGAAACAGACGATCATACACAATGATCACAAGCCTATGCGATTCACACAGACACAGGGGAAATTGCAGAACGACCTCCATCATAAGTGGTCAACCTACCTACAACAGTTCCATATCAACATCAAGTATAAGACAAGTATCTACAATCATGTCACTCACTTCCTCAGTCGGCCTCCTGTGGCTGCACTCACCACTGTGCTCCATTCTTGTGGACACGAAGCATTAGAGTGGCCCTAACTTTATCGACAAGATCGAGACTTCGCCACCACATATCATCTCTTGGGTACAGGCGCCACTGTCACCGATTTTCACATTCAGGACAGACTCTTATGCCACCTGGGCCATATCTATGTTCTTACAAGCGAGCGTGCAAAGCTGATTTGGGAATCCCACTACAGTCAGGTGGCATGACATTTTGGCGTAGAGAAAACCGTGGTCGTTTGATTCGGATTATTTTCGTCACGAAATGCGAGTGGAGATATAATAAAGAAATGCACAGAGATATCAAAGATATTCAATAAGATAACATAAATGTATCAGAGATGCAACCATAAACACAGATATACAGTAATACATGATTTCTATTAATGAAAGAAATGCACAGAGACTATAAAAATACAGAGTGAAAGACTCGCTAGAATGGTGGCAACTTATCTATGAGAAGAGATGTGACGACTACTTGGATTCGTAAGAAGATGGTTACAATGAGGCTCTAAAGGCCTTTTTACAATAAACATGAATGCCAAAAACCATAGACATCCAAAAACCTAACCCTAGGAGATGAAGCGCCAAAAGTCATGTGGGCCCCGTTTGGGTAAGTGAGTACATCAACTTCCCGAGGTCATAACTTTTTCATACAATCTCCGTTTTAGGCGTATGATATCTCATTGGAAAGGTATTTTAGAGGAGAGTCATTTTGGGGGATCAATAATTCCTTAAACTATCATTGAGAACCTCTATCTCGAAAAACCTTCATTTGGGCCGTCAAAATGGTCTCAGAAGTTAAAAACTGATAAATATAGTAAATTGCCAAAATTGCCAGAAAACTATTTTGAGCCAGTCGAAAAAGGTGGGTGGCCACCAATATCCACCTGGATCAATCCTCCCTCCTTAGGAAGAAATGGTCTCCATTGCGTTCAGTTCCCCGGGGAGAGGGAAAAGCGTTTGGTGAATCTGCATCTTGGTGAGCTGCTTGCCTTGCTGGAGATGTCGCGCTGCTCAGTTTGTGGAAGTTTGTCATGAACCTGTTGAGGCTAAGGCCATTCAAAAAGTTGGGCTACATGAGAGGACGATGTGCAGAAGGAATCTTTGCGCTTTGCCACAACCTTGTCGACTTGCTTCTGTTTGATCGAAGGTTCTTGGGGCGAGGCTGTAGTGGTTGCAGTGTCCTTCTGTTCTCCTTTTGAACAAATTGTGAAGAAGCTAAATTTTGTAGTATGAGATACTACCTTGCAAAACTTTTTAGGTGGAACAATAGTTGGAATTACCTCTAGTATTCTGTAGAGATGAACCCCCAAAGAAACAATGACACTGCGGGGTCGAGACTCATAAACAACATGGCGTTTCCACATATATGGTTGGCCCAAGAGAACATCACAGACATTCAATGGGGAAACATCACATAATACCTCATCCTTGAAGGGTTGGATGCCATATGAAAATCGACATTCTTGGCTGACACAGAGATCTCTTCCTTGGTGAAGCCACCCGATGTTGTATGGCTGCGAGTGTGGTCTTGTCGACAATCCCAATTGTTTGACGACCTCTGCTGAGATGAGGTTCTTCTGGCTTCCGTTATCAACAATAAAATGCAGCGGGGTCCCCTTCACCCACATCTGTGAATGAAAAAGGCGCCCCCCCTCTTCAGGATCTGTTGGTTCTTTTGGTTGAATTGTTGTGGTCGCGACAATAGCAGTGGGGTCTATGTCAATGATCTTTCCTTTACCATTATTTTCAGAATCAGATTCTGAATCAGGGTTCAACTCTTTCTCTTTGATCTCGACCGCCAATGACTATTTTGAGCGACATTCATCGGTGTTGTTCCAGGGGATTTTGTGGAACTCACACCATTTTCCAGTGTCCTTCTTTGTCTTCCATGACACTTCTTTTCCTATGTCTTGGACTGGTTTTTGGAACAATGTTTTTTAGGTCCGTCTTTGTCATACTTCGGTTGTTGCGGATTTGCAGACCTGAACTCCCATTTGTTCTGGTGCTTAAATTTATGCTTGATTTTAACATCATATCGATAAGCAGGACCGAGTGATGAGATGTCCAAAAAATCCATTTCAGTCTGGATGTATCTGTGTAGAGCCCCACGGTATTTCAGAACCAAATGTCACTTGGAGTCTTTGATACCCAGCTTGGTGTGCAAGGTATGTAAGGTATTGGTGAAATCCGGAACTGCTTGGCCCCTCTCTTTCCCCAGTGTGGTCCATCTCATGTACTGGTCCTCATAGTTTCCAACAGGGTAATACTGTTCCTTTACCGCATCCACAAAAAAATCCCAAGTGGGATCGACCTCGTATATTCCAGACTCCTCTGTGGAAATTTGATCCCAGTAAGTTTCCCACCAATGTTTGACATGAGGGAGAGCTTTAAGGAGTGCGAAGGTGATCTTTTCTTTGTCAAAAAAATTGTGAACAGAGAAATAAACTTCTAGCAGAGTTAACCATTTTTCTAGGGCTTCTGCATCTATCTGTCCTTCAAATACAGGAATATCAAAATTAACTTGCACCTTGAAGGGCAAGGTGCCTACAAAGTGGTCTCTTGATGAAGATGTGCCTGCTGTTATCAGTAGGTGTTGAAGGATGTGGGAAAAATTCTCTATCATTTCGTCCCTCTGTCGTGTGAGAGCTTGCTCAAGCAAGAAATTGATAGGATCATCTGCTCCATCATTTTTCTTTTCTTCCGCCATTGATGGTTTATTGGGTGTCTGAGAGCGATTGTCTTCAAGAGAGACAATCTCGAGACCCAAATTTCTATACTTGGACCTCATAGGGGACATGCACTGAAAAAATGATCAAGAGCAGCCTGCTCTGATACCACTGATCCAGATTATTTTCGACATGAAATGCGAGCGGAGATATAATAAAGAAATGCACATAGATATCACAGATATTCAATAAGATAACATAAATGTATCAGAGATGCAACCATAAACACAGATATACAGTAATACACGA
>JZKD02S1672828.1:755819-768366 GCA_000966675.3 Picea glauca | reverse complement strand
TTTCTCTTGCCTTTTATTGATATAGTATCTTTTTTTTCTTTTAATTAGGGCTTTGTACATATTGATCTTATCGAGTTTTAAGGGCTCATTAGAAGCATCCCTAATGGATTTCCTACCAATTTTACATTCTTTATCAAGCCAAGGGTTGGTCGTTCTATTATTCTTTTTATAGGACACCTCGAAAGAGAACTTGTTAATAGAAGTGGAAAGGGTAGTTGTAAAATTATGATAGAGTTCTTCAATGTTTTCCTTTTAACTTATGAGGTTTAATTTACTATTTAAATCCTTTAAGAAAATGTCAACTTTACTTTTGTCAAAGCACAAATTCCTTTGATTATCAAAATTCTCTTCAATGGTGCTCCTATGCATGGAAAAATTTAGAGTTAGGGTTAAAGGTTTATGATCAGAGTCAGGCTCATGGTCATTTAAAAGGTCAAAAGTTGTTATTTGGCTGGAAACGGGGATATCAGATATCACATAATCTACAACACTACTACCTAGCCCATGAATACAGGTCATCTGGTTGGAGTTTGGCCACTTCATTACTCCATTACAAATTATTAGGTCTTGAGAGCTACATAGCTTGACCAACTCAATACCAAACAAATTCTCAATTAGGTCTTTAGAGCTTCTTTTGTAGCTATTAGATAAAATAAGGTCCTCATCTAGGCATAAAGGATTATGGTTGGAGTCATTACTTAAAAGAGTAGCTTGTTTAGTTGCAGTCCTAGCGCTAAAGTCTCCTAGCAAGAGGATATTACCTTCATTTTTCAAATTATAAATATCTTGTTCTAAATTTTATAGGGACAATTTTTATCTAGATTATTTTTCTTATAAAAAGTAGAATTAATAGGTGCAAAATAACAAATTGCTGTATACATCTTCTTAGCATTGGTGTCTGAAATTTCTATCCAACTATATTGATTAAGAGGGTCAATCTTATGAAGTTGAATGTGAGGAGAAATGCTCTTTCTAATATAACAAGCTATGCCTCCTATCCCTCTACGGTGGGATTTTTTGTTCCATGCCGACCACAAGACAAATCCTTCCATGTTAGGGACCTTAGACTCCTCATGCTCCCAATTTTTAGCTAGACAGATAATATCAATATCACTCGGGATCCAACTTATCATAGGACCTTTGCGCCATGGAAAGCCACGACAATTCCAAAAAAGGATCCCAAGTGTCCCAAATTCCTATTTATTATTATCCTTCTGGTCTCTATCCCTAACAATAGCTTTTCAATTTCTAATTATTGCCCATTTTCCTTCTTTCTTAGCTTCTTTTACCTTTTGAACTTCCTTCCTTAATTCAATTTGGTCTTCAGGAATGAGGTCTTCATTTATAAATATTCCTGACCCTTTTAACCTTGGAGTTTTACTAAGTATGCTATATTTATGGTCATTACAACTTACTTTGACTATTAATTACTACACATTTAATTTTTTATCTTTAATATATCCAAATCCATAAATAATTTATATTTAATTTTTTTAATCTTTAATATATCCAAATTCAAATTGATGGGTAATTTATAGTAATTATTCAAACATATATATACATTTAAATTTAAATTCATATTATTTCCCTTCCAAATATAATTTATTAATTTTAATATATTCAAATTAAATTATTAATTAATAGAAATTAAATTTGTATTATTATTAAAATCTTTAACACATCGAAATTGATAGATACTTTATAATTACTATTCAACCATAATAATAATAATAATAATAATAATAATTGATGATGATGATAATGATGATTAACGTCCACTAAGACATGGTTTATCGGACCTTAAAAGGGTAAGTGATTACTTGCGATTCTTTAAAATTTTGTTTATGTGCTCGAAAAGCATTAAGATAAGCTTTCCAAGATCATCATAGTTTTGTTGAGTTAAGAGGTTAGGAAGGTTGATAGTGTGACAAATATTTTGAAAATAAGATCTAATCTGGTGGACAATCTAAGAGAAAGTTCTTTTCATCTTCAACCTTCTTAGTGTCACAAAGGTGACACACTCATTCATCCCATGACATTTTAGGAATTGATCAACGCCTAGTTTCACTATGGAGCTTGTGACAATTTGTTTTTATATTAGCAATGCTTATTTTTTTCTTTACACTTGGCAAACCATATAGATAATTTTGATCTTCTAGATTAGGATTGATTACATCCTTATAATACCTTAATTTTCTTTTTTCCTCTAACTCTTTATCACACCACATTTTCTCCTTAAATTTTGATTTGACAATTTTTTTAATAGTATCTTTATTCTTCAAAATGGTGTCTTCCATGATTCCCCAATAGTTTATCCAAGACCGGGCATCTTTATGTCATCCTCGCTCGAGTCGATGGTGGTTACGACTCGATTTTGAAGCAATTTTAGGAAGCCTCTTGTCTTCCATGTTGTTTAACATGTTCTTATACATTAGGTATCTAGTCATAGCCATGATCTCAATGAGGGAGAGGCTTGTTTCTAAGAGGAGGATGGGATAGGGTGTATTTCCTTTAATTTTGAGATTATAGGTTATAAAATTCTTTTGTATTTGCTCTATCTTTCTCCAGGATTCATGAGAGATACTATAGCCCCATAATTCACATCCATAAAGAATAATAGGTGTAACAAGAGTCTCAAAGAGGAGCTTCTTCTTATCCCAACTCCAAAGATCAACTGATTTACAATTGTTTTCAAACCCATAATAAGCTTTCCATCCCCCAATAATCCTTTTCTCAATGCTATAATTCTAGTTGAGCTTGTGGTGAATATCAATTCCAAGATATTTGTATGAATTCACTTCCTCCAAGTTGTTGTTGTCATATACAAAGGTATCATAAGTGATCTTATTGGATTCAATAATCATGACCTTAGTCTTATCAGTATTAACATTCATACCCATATTGGAGCAAAAATCCTTGACGATTCTTAGTTGGTTTTCAAAATCATGGGGACTCCTTGCCATAAGAATGATATCATTGGCATAAAGAAGAAGATTGATGACTATACTAGTGAGAGTAGGGCTCACACAACCCGCTTTTTCCAAGCAATCTTCTAACTTGTCAATGTATATGCCAAAAAGGGTAAGGGACAAGGGATAACCTTGTTTGACTCCAATATTGCAGTTAATCTCTTTTGACTAGCCCTGAGTCCTTTTAAACTTAGCAATAACATTCTCATACATCCTTATTTGCAACAACCCTCAAATAGAGGGGCACTTTTATCTCTCCCAACCTATTCCAAAGGTTTTTCCTAGGAACCATGTTAAAATATTTTCTAAATTCAACAAAACAACAAAAAATATTGGTTTTAGTATTGCAGAACTCCTTTGCAATGATCCTAAAGGTAACACGATGGTCCATAGTTGAGTGATATGGTCTTTATCTCTTTTACCGTGACTTTTTAGCCAAAGGCTAATCTTCTTTTCTAAAATAATTCCATAAAGCTTAGCTAAAATCGGGCTAATCATAATGGTCCTATAATTAGAGAAAATGTTTATATATATAATTATATATGTATATGGAAAAATGTATTTTTTATTTATAATTTAATAATAATAATAATAATAATCTATTTTTAAGGTCACTGCCAAGCCACACCAAATTAGTGTATGAGACCCCCTTCAAATTGGTGTATGAGACCCCCTTGTTTGTGGGACAAGGGACCCCCCTTGCCCAACCATTTGACTGGTAAAGTCTACGGAGGTATACATACCCTACCCCCCTCTGGATTTGATGGGGAAAAATGTAATTTTTATTTTTAATTAATTGAAGAATAGTTTTTTTTTTAGGTGTTTACACCTAGAGGATACAATCATTAGAGACTCCTTAAAAAATCTCTACATAATTTTAATAACATATTTTGAATTGAAAATCAACTAAAATAAAAATATATAAATGCTTTTCATAAAATTTTGTTTAATTTTCAAGTTTTTTTTTTCTAAGGGTGGATTAACTACATGGTTTTAAGCTATTACAACACTATACTCATTATTTGAATACAGGTGAGAAGGATAACAATCATTTCTCCCAACCACCCAAACTAAATCTAATTAACAATTAATTTTCAAAATTTTATATAAACTCCAAAAAAATTATTAAAAATTAAAACTTCTCTCCAACAACATAAAATAAAATATGAAGTACATCTCACTTTCACTTTGTACATCAAATATTTTATCATGATAAATAAAAAAAATAGATGCAACTCTCACTTTGTACATCATATATATTTTATTAGAAGAACATAAAGAGAAAATCCTTTAAAGTTTTCTCTAAATTATATATTAATTTATAATTATGGTTTAAATATAAAAAAAAAAATCCACTTGAATTGAATTAATTTGATTTATAACCAATATATTAAATTTTATTCATCACAAATATATTAATTTAAAATGAAAAGAACCAATTTTTAAAAGTCAAATACCTTCTTCGACATACACAAACATTCTACACTTTCAAAATTAAACATATAACAAATATTATGCTGAACCAAAATAGATAAATTAGCTATTTATTGCGTGATTTTACATAATCTTTCTGAGATAATATACGTAACAATAGTAAATAGGATAAGGTTTTACATAATCTTTCTGTGATAATATATGTAACCATTGTAAATAGGATAAGATTATTAACATTTAATTGCAGTTTCCTGGTCACTGAGAATTTTGGTTACATCTTCAAGATTGACGATTGCAGGCAATCCTTTCTTTTTCAAAATTTAATTATCTGCTCGGCAATGTTTTCATTTTGAAAATCTCACAGTAAAACAGAATCAGCAAGATCAGGCTTCGGGTGATTGGTATTCTGAATATTCTCTCACAGAACCCTCGAAAAGGTCCACCAACAGTGGAGGTAAGGTGAAAGGGTGACAGTAACTCAGAAAAAGCTGTCTTTGAACAGATGAAATGGTTTGTCTAGATGTGACCTCCTGCCAACAGCAAATTCATAACGAGCTGAAAGTACATGTCCGACCCTGCAGAGTCCCCCTTGTGCCACCGTCCATACACTAACCTAACAATGCCTGCCATTCGCAGCACTGCATCTACTGGCCTCTGCAAATTACAGCACTGTTACCTGAACTTTTCTTTGTAAATTTGAGAGATATACTTACCTTAGACCTCGCTCGCCCTTACCTATATCATTGCAACCTCGCTCCAAGGTACGAGGCAGTACTACAATATCAATTTTGATTGAATGTTTAATGATATTGTAAGAGAAACCTGGCCATATTAATTACAAATGAGAGGTTTTCAAGACTAATTCTGAGCGTTGATTTGCTATGATTCCTAATACTGCGGAACCCATGTGGAGCATGGCCACCTTCGCATGTTATTCCAGCGTTTTAGATTTCACATGCGCGGGTCAATTTTGTATTGCAACCTTGCTCCAAGGTACGATGCAGTACTACAATCTCAGTTTTCATTGAATGTTTAATGATATTGTCTGAGAAACCTGGCCATATTAAATTACATATGAGAAAATTTCGAGACTAATTCTGAGCGTTGAATTGCTATGATTCCTAATACTGCAGAACCCATGTGCAGCATGGCCACCTTCGCATGTAATTCCAGCGTTCTAGATTTCACTGCGCGGGACAATTTTGCTGTGACTATCAATACCCACTTATTTGTTCTGATCATTGCTTTTAAAAAATCGGATCTGAGACACCCAATTCGAGAAGCAGCTGGCCTGGTCTGTTGTATGTACTGTAATGAAGCACTTGAAAAGTGAAATCATGGCCTCCAAAAGTGAAATCATGGCCTCCAGGTTGTCCCTTCTCCGTTGAAGGACAAGGCCATAAGACTTTTCAATCATGGCCTCCAGGTTGTCCCTTCTCTGTTGAAGGAGAAGGCCATAAGTCTTAAAGAGAGATATGCTTTCATACAAGCGGGATAGATTATTTGAAGAAAGGAAATACAACTGCATTACAGTAGGGTTATGTAATTGAACGAGAGATATGCTTTCATACAAGCGGGATAGATTATTTGAAGAAAGGAAATACAACTGCATTACAGTAGGGTTATGTAATTGAATTTCAATGATTAGCATTGTGCATAGCTTTCTGGATAAAACACTGTGTAGGACATTTTGAAATGTTCAAAGTTTCAAGTGGATACTCCATTTATTATTGGGGCAATGAAACTAGAAGATTTTGAAGTGGACACTTCACTGATCATCAGAAACAATGAAATTATAACATTTTTAAGTGGACACTCCATTGATCATTCCATAATGAAACTATAACATTTTCAATTGGACATTCCATCCATCATCAAGAACAATAAAACTATAAGATATGATGAGAAAATTGGATGCTTCAAAACTTCCTACCCTGTTTATCCAAAAAAAACTCATATATTATAATAAACTATGAAAATCTACACACTCTTATAATTAGCATTGTTTAATTTTAAGTAAAAGTTTCTGAGTAGACTGGCTACTGGCTCTTATAATTAGCATTATTTAATTTTAAGTAAAAGTTTCTGACTAGGCTGGCTACTAGATGGTGAAGTTAGTTAGATAGTGTTTTGAAAGTTTTTCAGAGATATCTAATAAGCCCAATTATAATCAACCAATCACATTTTATACACTTATTCCAAATCCAAAAACTCTTTCAACTAAATCTTTTTTATAACTCTCATTTTCTCTTTAACTCAACAGAACTTTCTACCAAATCCAAAAACTCTTTCAACTTGATCTCTTTTATAACTCTCAGTTACTCAACTCAACAGAACTTACTATTGTTTATCCAAAAAACTCATATATTATAATAAACTGTGAAAATCTACACACTATAAAATATGATGAAAAAGTTGGATGCTTCAAAACTTCCTACACTGTTTATCCAAAAAAAACTCATATATTATAATAATCTGTAAAAATCTTCACAATCTTATCATTAACATTACTTAATTTTAAGTAAAAGTTTCTGAATAGGCTGGCTACTGGATGGTGAAGTTAGTTAGTGTTTTGAAAGTTTTTCAGAGATATCTAATAAGCTCAATTATAATTAACCAATCACATTTTATACATTTAATCCAAATCCAGAAACTCTTTCAACTAAATCTCTTTTATAACTCTCAGTTCCTCCTTAACTCAACAGAACTTACTACCAAATCCAAAAACTCTTTCAACTTAATCTCTTTTATAACTCTCAGTTCCTCCTTAACTTAACAGAACTTACTACCACCAGAATAAAAACATGCCAAAGACCAAACTACATATAAAATTTCTTCCAACAAAAACAATTTAATGTTTCTTAAAAATTATTTAATTTAGTTCTTATCCTACTTCAGATACCCAATAGCCAAATGCGAAAATCAATCCTGAAACTGTACACCACCAGGGTTTTAATGCCTCTCTACAGTACCAGGATTTCAGTAAGAACAGTTGGTAACTCGTCAGTAGGTACCAAGGCAAATGACTTGGCCCATCTATCTGTTGCACTGACAGAAACTGATCTGATTTCAATCAGACCTCCAATGAATGTAGACGGAGGACAAGATCGAGCCTTGTGTTAGTGGAATTTAATCAAAATACGCCCATTTTCGATAGGTGGTTTGGTCCATTTTTGTCTGGAAGTAGCGTACAAATTTAATGTTTTGGTGTAGGTTTGGATTCTGTGAAAGCAGTTGGAGAGTGTTTTTATTTTTTTCAATCACATACAATTTGTGTTTATGCACGTTTTAGCACTTTTCAAGGTCGACTAACCGGATCAAGCAATCAACGCTCCCGGGTCCTGCACGAATATTTAAGATTCCCTCCAATCTGATCAGGATAAGTATAAGGGTATGATTATTAACACAACATGCATAACTCAGATAACAGCTTCCACTACAAAGTCATAAGTTGTTTGTTTTTTAAGTACTGGTTTACACAATTTCATTGTAACTGTAACATTACTGAGAGCCTTAACAACACACTCTGTCATCTATCTGTCACCTACCTATCTGTCACCTACTGTCTTACACTTAGACGACATTAACTACACAATTTTAACTTTTACTTGTTATAAAAAAATTAATTATTTAATGTGATTTTGGATTTTGGTGAAAAGAGTTATAAAATGTTTTTTAATCTTCTATAATTTAAAATGTGGAGTTTAAACACAATTCAGATTCATCATTTTTATATATTTTAAAGAATGGTTAAATTCATAAATATTAATAGTTGAGATTGCACAATATTAATACAATAAAAATATTTGAGGAAACATTAAATATATTTTTACAATAAAAAAATACAAATTCAGTTATAATCATTATTATTTTTTAATAAAATATAATTTTGTTTAATGAAATTTTCATTTAATTTTAAAAAATTATTTTATGAATTGTTATTTTATAGTTATTTAATTTTTGTTAAAATTTATTAAATTACAAATTTTAATAATATAAAATCAAATTTGATGATGATGATGATGATTAAAGTCCACTAAAATCAATTGGTTTATCAAACCTTAAGAAGGTAAGAGATTACTTAGATTTCTTTAAAATTGTGTTTCTTTCCTCAAAAAACATTGAAAGAAGAGTTCCAAGATCACCATAGTTTTGATGACTTATGAGGTTAGGAATGTCTGTATTGTGGAAACCCTTTTAGTGTCACAAAGATGACATATTCTTTCATCCCACGATGTTTTTGGAATTGTCCAACGCTCGATTTCACTATGTAGCTCGTGAGAGTTAGTTCTTATTTTAGCAATGTTGATTTTCTTCTTTGCACTTTTCAAAGCTGAGAGGTACTTTTTATCTTCTATATTAGGGTTGACCACTTTCTTGTAGTATCTTAGTTTCCTTTTATCCTCTAATTCTTTATCACACCACATATTCTTCTTAAATTTAGAAGTGATTATATTTGTAACATTATCAATATTCTCTGTTTGATGTCTTCTTCTTGTATTCCCCAATGATTTAGCCAATATTTGACATCTTTATGTCATCCCCGCTTGAGTTGCTGGTGGTTTTGGATAGAGTTTGAAGCAATTTTGGGGAGCCTCTTGTTGTCCGTGTTGTTTATATGTTCTTGTAACTTAGATATCTAATCATATCAATGCTATCGATGGGGAAAGACCTGCTTCTATGAGGAGAATAATATATGGTGTATTGCCCTTTATTTTGAGATTATAAGTTATAAAATTCTTTTGGATCCGTTTTATCTTTCTCTAGGATTCTCTAGAGATACTGTTGTTAGAAAAATAAGTGTGCTCATTTAACCATAGACAATATGGCAATATTGTCACCCAACCATAGGTCGAAGCCACCCTCGAACACCTTAACCTTGACAAAGAATAATTCTGGAAGCAAACCCTGGGCCTAATAGCCAATCAATGTAGCGTATCACTCTCCAGAGTTAGCATACAAGGAAGAAAGTCCAAACCATAACCAAAATAAAGTCCAAGCCTATAACCGAAAATACAAGTTGCAGTAAGTGCAACTGCAACTACTCTCCAGACTTGCGCACTTACTAAATTTCTGCAGTGCACACTAGATTTATGTAATTGCGAGCTGTGTGTGTCCAAATGAGCTCTGACATCCTGTATTTATGCTGCTCTTCCTTAGATTTCTGGGCCGACTTCTCTTTCTGGAGGCTAAAAACTCAATATTAATTATTTTCTTTAGCCGACTTGTCTTCTAGGGTTATGTTCAATGCTTTAGGGTTTCTTCTTGCTTCTCGAAATAGTCTATTCTTATCAGGGTTACACGTGGAGGTTTAATACCTCCCGCAACTACCATAATATCAACACTCCCTCCTAGCTAGGGAGGTATATTAAAGGTAATGGTATTGAGCACAAACATACCATTCAACTGGTAGCATAATCATAGCCACACAGACTATCTCATGATCAAATCACGAGCACCATCATCACTATCAGTATCATTTGATAGCATTAACTGCATCATCTCTCGGAGCCATACTCCATTTGAGTAATCGAGCATGATGCTGAATAAGTCATCCACTCCACAAAGTGATACAAGAATCATTTTGGACATACGTCCTAGAAGAATGACTGTCCTGACCATTTTCCATAGGGATAATGTCTGTCCATCAACATACTGACTATCCATCTAGTTGGAAATCATCTCCAACACTAGTGATAGTCTCCATGGAAATCAGAATAATTCCATCCAATAGAACAAAACTGTGTTTATCCATAGTAGTACACAACTACTATCTAGTGGTGCACAACCACACTAAGTAGCACACGACTACTTAATTAGTGACGCATAGCCACAACCAGTGGAACACACCCACCACAATAACATACATCTACTGTCCAGAGACATAAAATCTCCAAAACAATCATATCATCTGATATCAACCTGCATAAAACAATATCATGATATAAACTGTGTCATTTGGGCCATTCTTCCACTCACATCTGTGAGATCTAGAAGAGCATATGCCCTCAGAAAGTAAAACATCATCCATGGGATATTTGGACTATTCTTCTCAAGCACAAAAGAATAATTGTCTTTGATTTCTGAGCCTGGACCATTCACCTAACTAGGCCATTCTTCCGACACTAATCATAGTGCAACCTTGAGATAATGAGTCTTCCCTAGGGAATGCCTGTCCCTAATTGCTGAACCTGGACCATTCACCTAACTGGGCCATTCTTTTGGCACTAATCATAATGCAACCTGGAGAGAATGAGTCTTCCCTAGGGAATGACTGTCAGAACCATTTATTGAGGAAATGACTGTCTTACACCAACCTTCGAAAAAGACCATTCTTCGAAACTACTCACAATTGTGAACTTCAAAAGAATGAATGCTCGACGAGGCAGACCATTCTACTTGACCACTACTCAGAGTGACCGCCAAGAAGAATGACTGTCCTAGACCATTCCCCCACACTAGCCACAAGGGGAATCACTGTCTATGGTACATCAACAATCTATCAAACCATTTTATTTATGAAAATGACTGTCCAATCTGGACCATTTTTCGAATTGGAAAATGCATGTCCGTCAGAAATCTCAAACCAATTTCTGAATTGGAAAGGAACTAATCATCCTGGACCATTTTTCGAATGAAAAATAACTGTCCATAAATCAATAAAACATCAGTGCTCCCTCCTAACCTGGGAGTAATATCTTCCTTTTTCAATAAGGAATTCGTCTCCACGAGCCCCAACTTGTTTCTTAAGTACACAAAATTTTCTTCTTGGACAGAGGCTTTACCAAAATATCTGCTATTTGCTCATCTATGGAGATATATTGGAGAACAACTTATCTTTTCTGGACTTCATCACAAAGAATATAATGCTTGATCTCAATGTACTTTGGTCTGTCATGGAACATTGGTTTTCTATGAAGGCTTCATATAGCTCTGATCATTACAATATATCATGGTCAAATTCAAAACTTTTGTTTCTTGCTAGCTCATGACATCGTGACAAGGCACAAATTGAAACATATTCAAGTAACACTTCTTCTGTCATCATGAGAGTTTACCATGGATTAGCAATCCATCATCCCAGACTTCTGAGTAACTATTCTAATACACTATCTCTATCATAGAAAGTTTTCACCATGCTTCTATTGTATATGAGATACTTTGCATCAAGTTGTTTGAATCCATACAAGGTCTTCTTATATTTTCATACATGAGTCTCTTTCTGGTATAAGCTTCTTTCTCACTTGATTTATTGGGAAGAACAATCTTTTACATGTAAATTCCAATCCATGGATACTACAAGAGGTATATCTGGAATAAGCTTTTTTCATAGTCTTCTTCCTCCTTTTGGAAGAATCTATGAATCTTGCAAAGCTTCAATTCATAAGTTTTTTTCACATTGTCTTACATACACTGTTCTTTATCATAACTTCCATTTCTTCTGATCGATTGCTTCTTAGTGAGTTCAAACCAAGTTGATAGTCTTGTGATTCTCGGTATAATAACTGGTTGTTCTTTCTTTTCTTTCTTTCTTGGAATCTTCATGTTCTTCCTCATGTCTCTCTTTATCTCTTGGGTCCATGGGGTCTTCTATATGCCCTGTATATTTCAACTTCTTCCTTTCATCATAGGATCATGGATGTGGATGGAAAGACAAGGATACTTTAAGGCTTCTTTTCAAAGAAGACCTCTTCTAGAGTCAGACTGAACACATGCTTCTTATCATGGCTACTACTTTCAATGGGAACAAGGATATATAATTCATAATCCTCAATGGATCATATTTAGGATTAGCTCCCTCCTAATCCTTGCTTCATGTATGAATGTATGCTCTTCTTTTGGAATCCTGTAATCAACTCCCTCCATCTAAGATAGTCCACGCTTCCGTCTGCATCCTTATTGCCTTCTGCAAAGTGTCACAAGTCTTTTTCTAATTTCCTCTTGATTGCTGACTTCTTTCTGTTTTGACTTCTTCTGAGTCTCTTCAAGTTTGATTTTGATTTCGGCTTCTGGTAGTTGTTACTTATACAATAGCTTCCACATGAATTGTTACCAAGGATTGTCAATGTACTTCATCTTTTCATGTGTATTGCTTGACTTGTAGTCATCGTGATAGAAATCCTTATCTTGTTATTCTTCCATAG
>JZKD02S1672828.1:698036-708980 GCA_000966675.3 Picea glauca | reverse complement strand
ACATTTGGAAAGGGAGAAGGAAAGCTTGGGAAAGGGAGCACCTTAAGGAAGTGCTATTGGGATCAAATTCCCAACAGATCAACTTTAGAGACACCTTCATAACTGTGAGGAAACTCTGTTACGGTTGGGAGATATGACAATCGTTGATCGTTGATCGAAGGTATAGATCAATGATCGTGGTTCAATTAGAATACAAGTGTAAATATAAAGGAGTCTTAGAGGAATTGGACCTTTGAAGGACAATGATCCCAAGTCAATAAATCTTCGGGAGAAGGCGGATAAACGAGAGCTGTCAAATCTAGTTGAAAAATTTCGAGTATAACCAGATCCTTCATATCGAAACATAAAACCTCAACCATTCGACTGGGTTGATGAGTTTTGTGGTCATTTTGTGTTGACCATTCTGGGGATAAATGAGTTTGAAATGGGTGGAATCCCCGAAGGCCTAAACCATGAGTTAATGTAGGTCTTCGATCATAGTCTAGCATAACTTTATAAAGGTTCGGGACTCTGGAAATTCTCCACTTCGATGACTATTGAAGATAAGGCAGAGGTACGAAGCTATGAAGTGTCGAAGCCCTAAAATCCCTCCAACCTTCAGAATCAAGGAGGAACTTTGGGTGAATTCTTGACCGTCTGATCGAGTATAGTGGAAGGAAAGGGTGAGCCACAAATTCTTGGAGTCTCGTAGTGTCGAAGCCCAGAAATCCCACCAACCGTCAAATCAAGGAGAAAATTCGGGTGAATTCTCAACCGTTTGATCAAGTGTAGTGGAAGGATAGGGTAAGCCATAAATTCCTGAAGTCACGGAGTACCGAAGCCCCAAAATCCCACCAACTATTATATCCAAGGAATAATTCAAGAGTAATGCGAGTCATTAGATCAAGTAGTGGAAGGATGGCCTAAGCACTTTAGAGGTATAACTTCAGTGGAGTTGAATGAATTTAGAGTTGTAATATCTCAGAGTCCTGGAGTACAAAAGTCCTGAAATAAATAAGGACCATCCATCTCATCACTTGATTAAGTCATAATCGTTGGATTAAGCCAGTGGAAAGATATCGTAAGGGGGAGCTATCAACTGACAGTAAGTAGTCAACATTACTTTATGACCACTTCGATAGGTCAAACTCGGGGAGAGTTGGAGTTTAAGCGCCATTTTTATCCTATGGTCACAACGTTGGGTTACATGGAGTAAGCACATGAAGAATAGGTTCTTAAGAGGAGAATCACCAAGAGCATATATCTTGGTCATAACTATTGATCATGTGGATCTTTGATCAAATCTCTCCTGTTGAAGTGGATGCTTCATTTGGAAAGTTTAGAGTTGAACGACTTTAGAGTTGTAATATCCCAGAGTCCCGGAGTACATAAGTCCTGAAATAAATAAGGACTGTCCATCTCAACACTTGACTAAGTCATAGTCATTGGATTAATCTAGTAAAAGGATAACATAAATGGGATCTGTCAACTGACAGTAAGCAGTCAAAATTACTTTATGACCACTTCGGTAGGTCAAACTCTAGGAGAGTTGGAGTTTAAGCGCCATTTTTATCCCGTGGTCACATCGTTGGGTTACATGGAGTAAGCACATGAAGAATAGGTGCTTAAGAAGAGAACCACCAAGGACATATCTCTTGGTCATAGCTATTGATCATGTGGATCCGTGATCAAATATATCATGCTAAAATGGATGCTTCATTTGGAAAGTTTAGAAGGTGATCGCAACAATAAATCTGGGTAATTTTTCTTGAAATAATCACTCGTATCGTCCACCTCACACATTTTCTTTGGAAACTACTCACTAATCGTCTAATTGGGAATGTTCTTCATAAAACCCATGTTGTAGAATTTTAAAATTCGTTTTCATCACTCAAGAATATTCGTACGAAAATCACTGTCCAATTTGGTGTTTGAAAATCGATTAATAAACAAAAAGTTACCATTTGTGTTAATTAAATGAAGAGGTGCAATGGTTCATTATTAAAAAGACACAATGATTTGATTTCATACCTATTGGAAAACTATATAAATAGAAAGGTATGGTGAAATAAAAGTGTCTCTGTGGTCTAATAAGAAGATCAAAAGCAAGTGTCGAGTCCAAGGAAGAAAAATGAAGATACTTATGAAGTGAGGGTGGAAGGGAGGAGCAATGAAGGATTAGTATCATTTTCTAATTAATGTTTAAAGAAAGGGAGTTGGTGCTTCCTAGGGTTGGTGCCCTAAAACGAGGGGATTGGTGTCTCTTAGAGTTGGTGCTATATACTCAATCATTTATACCAAAACTTGTAATTTTTATTTTGAGTTTATATTTATTGATGTTATTTACTGAAGTTCTTAGTAATCAATAAAGTTAATAAATAATTATTTAATAATTGTTAAAAGATATCAATATTGATTCACCCCCCCTCTCAATATTGAACTACATTCTAACAATTGGTATCAGATCATGTGTCTTCATCACAATCTAATAACTGGAAGGTAGATTCTGCATAATCCAATGGATCAACAAGAGGGATTTTCTTCCAAAAGAGCACCTCTGTTCAAAGGGGATGATTATGCATTTTGGAGTGTGAGGATGAAAATCTATCTAATGTACCTGGGGTGTGATATCTGAAAATATGTAGAAGATGGGTACATTTCACCTGCTACTACTCCCACAGACACAACTGGAATGAAGCTTTGCGATGACAATGCAAGAGACACCAATGACATCCTAGGAGGATTATCCAACGCTATATTTGTGAAAGTAATGCATTGTAAGTCGACAAAAGAAATCTGGGACAAACTAAAGGTCATATATGAAAGAGATAGCAAGGTCAAACAGGGCAAATTACAAACCTACACAACACAATTTGAAAACTTGAAAATGAAAGAAGAAGAGAACATAACATAATATCTTCAGAGTGTGGATGAAGTGACCAACTCAATTAGAGCATTAGGAGAAGAACTCAAATATCAACCCATTGTCCAAAAGATCTTGAGATCATTACCTATGAGGTATGATGCTAATATTTCACCCTTGAAGACAGAACAAACCTTGATAAGATCACAATGGATGAACTACATGGAATCCTCACAACATATGAGATGATAACAGGGAAAGAGAGGCCAACAAAAGGAGAAACAACTTTCAAAACATCAAAAGAAAAAAATGAATCATGAGCAGATGTCTAATGAAGATCAGTCAGACATATCATATGTAGAAGAGACCAACTTTATAAAGAAAATCTAGAAAGGATCTGGAAAATATAAAGGAAATTTACCCTTCAAATGTTTCAACTGTGGAAGAATCAAACACTTTTCTAAGAAATTTCCCTATCCCAAGTAGGAGGACAGTGATGATGAAGAAGCCTACAACCAGAAAGACCATAAAAGGGATAAATACTAATAAGAAGAAAAAAAACCTCTACTCCAAAGAAGACATCAGTTCTTCAGACATGCGTGAAGATGATGGAGAGATTCTATTTATGGGAATGCAAAATAATGATGTTGATAATAATGAAGAAAAGTATGAAGATGAAGGAGACGTAAACTTTGAAGAAGAATTTATCAGTGCACTTGAAGAACTAAGGAAGTATAAAAAGAAGAATAAATCATTAAGAGAACAATTGTTAGAATATGAAAAAGCACAAAAGTCAAGAGAAAGAGAAGTGTCAAATACCATCAAAGAAATAGGGAAACTCATTAATGATTTGAAGAATCAACTCCAGGAATCCAAAATAATTGAAGAAGTCATTTTAAAACAAATGAATGACAGGGAACAAGACTTTGAAAAGCTAGAGGCTGAAATTGTCCCACTAAAAAGAGAAATTGAAAAAGAAAAGAAGTAATCAAGATTTGAAAACTATTCAAAAATCTTGAATGATATTCTTAACAATCAAAGATCACCAAGAAATAAGACAGGGTTGGGATATGACCAAAAGATGTTTAACAAAGGATCTAACTTTACTTGTCAGGAAATTAACAAAAATCCAAAAAGTTATGCAACATCTCTTCAAAGCTCCTTCATAAAACAAGAAAGCAAGATAAGACCTGATTTAAAACAACAGAAATCCGTTCTCCCCTCAGAAAAGAATGAATACAAATGAAACACAATTACAAGAAAAACTCCTCCAAAGAGGCATCAAAATCTCTTGCTTGGCTATTGCTTCTCTTGCAATAATTTTGGACACAAGGTAGTACACTGTAAGGCTTATGGAAGATACAATCTTAGAAATGTCCAAAGGTATATGAATAATAAGAACAATACAAAGAAAATAAACTATAACTCTTTCTTTCCTTTACAAAACTTCAATGTTGAATGGAAAAGATGCAACAATTATGATCATATAACTAATAGATGCAGGATTTCCACAAAGACAAATATCCTTAATTATAAGGACAAGAAAATATGAAGTACACAACAAGGAAGATGAAGAAGATATTGCACTCGAAATTGACGAAGTTGAGAATAGAAGACTGATGGGTGAAGTTTCTAATAAGCAATGTGAAAATCAAAGTTTTTCATATAAAGTGGATTAAACTCAAGAAAGGAGAATTCCTAAAAGAGAATATGACACAAGTGTAGTTCTTGATGATGTCCTTCAAATCAATAGTTCATTAGCCAATAAAAAGAAAATGAAAAAAGAAGATTCTAAAGAAAATAATGAAGAAGTTTATGTTACACAAAACAATGATGATGATGATGATGAATCTTCAATAGCATACCAACCAAAAGAATTGAGGGATGATGATCTTGGAAGTCTTCCAATTCTATTTTGATAATCTACTAAATTCCCCCTCAATAGAAAATATAAACAAAAGAAAGGAAGGAGGATTCTGGGAAGACTTAATGTTGTTCTTGATAATGACCTCATGAGTATTGAAGAACAAAGGAATGTTACTTTCGTTGTCCCCAGGTTGAGGGAAATCATAAATGTGGCAAAGAAAATAAAAATTCCATCATTGTTTGTATATTTAAAACCTGAAGTCAACAAGAAAAAGGAAAGGGCAAGGAGTGTGCAATATGCTTTAGAGTACACAATGTTGCAAAGTGTTACATATGATACTAAAGTGTGGTATGATACAGACCCAATGAGGTATTCCCAAAGGAATGAGAAACTTATGAAGATGACTCTTACAACCAATGACAAAAGGTTATTGATAAAATATCATGGTTTGAGGAGTTACAGGAAAACAACATTAATATCAGATCTACTTCTATTTGAGTAGAAATATGAGCATGAGCAATATCTGAATGTGAAGAAGTTAGATATGATTGTATCAGCATGGGACCATACCACTATTTGATACAACAAAAATGAAGAGGCTCTTGGGTTACAAATGAGTGAATAGTTGACTATTATCATGGAAAATTAGGAGTAGTCTAGAAACAAATGAAGGTAATTCTTGAGAAGTATTTGTATAATCTTGGCACACTCTTAAAGGAAGCTAAGGGAAAATATAATTAAAAGATATATAATGCATCATTGAAAGCAGCCTGGATAAAAAATATTAGAACATATTATGGTTTAAGACTTCTGGCAGACTAAAACATGTCTTGAGTATTTGAGGTAGCAGTACAGTAACAGATGAAAATTTAATCTTGTTTCTCAAGGACATAAGTTAAAGTTCATTTCTGCAGAGTCAAATGACTATGGGGGAGTCACACAGGTTTAAGTGAAGATGAATTTTTTGTGGAACAAGTCATTATATTAGTTTATGAGAAGGAGAGACATGTCATTATAATTTTTTAAATTTCACAAGCTTCATTAGAAAGGGAGCACATGGACAGGGGGAGCATCACCTCAGGGGGGGCGTCACCCAAGGGGGAGAAAGGAAACATCCCTTTTTGTTATTGTTTTCAAAGGAGGGGAATGATCAGTAAAATCTAGTTAAGATTAAAAAGGGGTTTTACTTTGTTGCCATCAATGCCAAAGGAGGAGAATGTTGGACATGGTGGTATGGTGTTGGAATTGATGTCAAAGAAGGCCAATATGGTCAATGTTGTACATGGTATTATGGTGTTGGCATTGATGTCAAGAATATTAGTATGGTATTGTCATTAAGAAAGAATATGTCTTTGAGATCCTAAATCTCAGGAGAGATAGCGTATTAGGTTGCATAGAATCAGAGTGTGCAATGTTAAGAACTTTGGAAAGGTTGAAGGAAAGCTTAGGAAAATGAGTGCCTTAAGGAAGTGCTATTGGGATTGAATTCCCAATAAATCAACTATAGAAACACCTTCAAAAATGTGAGGAAACTCGGTTACATTCATGAGATATGACAACCGTCAATTGTAGACCGAAGGCACAGATCACCAATCATGGTTCAGTTGGAATCCAAGTGTAAAGCCAAAAGAGTCTTAGAGGAATAAAACCTCTGAAAGACATTGATTTGAGGTCAATAAATCTTCTGGAGAAGGAAGATAAACAAGAGCCATCATATCTATTTGATAAATTTTAGGTATAACCAGAGCCATCAAATCAAACCATTAAAACCTCAACCATTTGACTTGGTTGATGAGTTTTGTGGTCATTCGACATTTACCATTCCAGGGATAAATGAGTATGAAATGGGTGGAATCCTTGAAGGCTGAAACCATGAATTAACATAGGCCATTGATCAAAGTCTAGTAGAAATTCATAAAGGTTCAGGACTGCAAAATGTCACCACTTTGGCAAGTATTGAAGATAAGGCAGAGGTACGAAGCTAAGAAGTGCCAAAGCCTTGAAATGCTTCCAACCATCAAGATCAAGGAGGAACTTTGGGTGTATTCTTGATCATATGATAGAGTATATTGGAAGGACAGGGTAAGCCACAAATTCTCAGAGTCTCGAAGTGGCGAAGCCCCAAAATCCATCCAATAGTTGGATCAAGGAGGAACTTTGGGTGAATTCTCAACCATCCGATCAAGTATAGTGGAAGGATAGGGTAAGCCACAAATTATCGAAGTCACGGAGTGTCGAAGCCCCCAAAACCCACCAAACGTTAGAGCTACGGAAGAATTCGGGAGTAATGCGAGCCGTTAGATCAAGCAGTGGAAGGATTGCGTAAGCACTTTGGAAGTTAACTTTGAGGGAGTTGAACGACTTTAGAGTTGTAATTTCCCAAAGTCCCGTAGTACAGAAGTCCTGAAATAAATAAGAACCCTCCATCTCAACACTTGATTAAGTCATAGTCGTTGGATTAAGCCAATGGAAGGATAGAGTAAGGGGGATATGTCAACCAACAGTAAGTAGTCAACATTACTTTATGACCACTTCGATAGGTCAAACTCTGAGAGAGTTGGATTTTAAGTGCCATTTTTATCCTATAGTCATAGCGTTGGGTTACACGGAGTAAGCACATGAAGAATATGTGCTTAAGAGGAGAAGAACCAAGGACATAAATCTCAGTCATAGCTATTGATCATGTGGATATGTGACCAAATATCTACTGCTGAAGTGGATGCTTCATTTGGCAAGTTTAGAAGGTGGCCGCAACAATAAGTTTGGGAAAGTTTCCTTCAAAGAACCACTCGTACCATCTACCTCGCACATTTTATGAGGAAACTTCCCTCTTGTCAGCTAATTGGGCATGTTATGCACAAAACCCATGTCGTATAATTTTAAAATTCATTTTCATCGCTCAATAATCTTTGTATGAAGGTCATTGTCTAATTTGGTGTTCAAAAATTAATCAATAAACAAAAAGTTACCATTTTTGTTAATTAAACAAAGAGGTGCAATGGTTCATTATTAAAAATACACAATGATTCAATTTCATACCTATTGGACTACTATATAAACAAAAATGTATGGTGAAAGAAAAGTGTCTCCGTGGTCTAATCAGAAGATCAAAAGCAAGTGCAGAGTCCAAGGAAGAAAAACGAAGATACTTATGAAGTGAGGGTGGAAGGGAGGAGCAAGGATGGATTAATATCCTTTGCTAATTAAATTTTAAAGAAAGGGAGTTGGTGCTTCCTAGGATTGGTGCCCTAAAACAAGGAAGTTGGTGCTTCCTAGGGTTGGAGCCCTGAAACAAGGGAGTTGGTGCTTCTTAGGGTTGGTTCCTTGAAACAAGGGGATTGGTGTCTCCTAGAGTTGGTTCTCTAAACTCAATCATTTATATAAAAACTTGTAATTTGTATTTTGAGTTTATATTTATTGATGTTATTTACTGAAGTTCTAAGTTATTGATCAATAAAGTTAATAAATAATTATTTAATAATTGTTAAAAGATATCAATACTAATTCATCCATCCCTCTCTGTATTAAACTACATTCCAACAATAATAAATTCAATAACTATGATTGTTTGGCATAATTTTGTTAATAATCCCATATAGTGAATTCCATCTTCAAAAAAAACATAAATGGCCTTTGCAATGTAGGTCCAAGAAATGTATCCTCCATAAGATTTCTTCTACCATTTTGACCATTTCCAAGACTCTTAATCCAAATGTAAGATCCATGGTGAATTTAAATCGGTAATCAATAATTCCTTGGAAAGATAAAAAGTGTTCCTTTTGGGTAATCCAACTTGATGGATTAGAGCCATCAAACTTGTTCATGTCCACTTTTGGAAAGTGATGCTATGAATTGTGATTGTGAAATGGTGTTTGATAACTATGGTCACCTTGAAAGTATGCATTAGCGTGTAACACATGTGAAACTCTATGGCTACTGAAGATTTTATTGTGGGTGGATCCCTAGGGGGTTCTATCCCATTATCGTTTTTGGAGGTTTATAATGATCCTAGCCATCCTTTGAGCTCCTACTTCTAGTTGGAAAACTGGTGGGACATCTATTGGGAAACCTATGAGGATATTTCAATAGTTTGGTGATTAACCATTTCCCGAAGCTAAGCAAGTGAGTCTAAAATATTTTGATACTTAGTTTGTAGTTCCTCATTGGTTGATATGTTGTGAGTATGGGCCATGGGACCACTTAAGAACCCACTAAAGTGGAATCCTTGACTTATCTCAATACAACTGAGAGATGGAGAGTCTTTTGAGATGTATAAAAAACAAATATATGGTGGGTCCACACTAAAAAAATGTTACTAAAGAGTTGTACCCCCATGATTATCACAATGGAAGGAATATTTTGAGATAGGTCTCCCAAAATGGTGTTTGCAAGACCCAAACCTTTTTTTTTCCTTGCATTAGTGGGAGTATTATTGTACTGACGAAATTCCCAAATTCCTTCTACATGTAGGGATTTTGCTAGCAGATTACAAATGATAGGGTTTTTAAGGTCCCAAGGAAAAAGGGGTGTCAAGTGATATGGACCTTTGATATATTGAAGGGTTTCCAAAATTAATACTTGGATGAATCTTTCATGGCACTAACTAAGGAGGATAGGCCACACCCTTAAACATACTACTTGATTCCCTAGTACATGAGAGTGATATTCTTGATTGTTGTTCTTAGTGTATTAAGCAATAGGACAACCACATATTGATGTAAAGCTAGTTCTAGGTGCGTCTAAAGGGATTCCAATATACCCTAGGGTATGTGGAATATGATTTCATATGTAGGTTCTTTTTGATGTGGTTCTACTGAAAGGGGTACTAATGAATGTTACAATGGTGTCCAACTAGATGACATGACTTGTATTTTTTGTGTGTATTCTTCCCCAAATATAGGTTTACGCATTGAAAGACAAATCTCTATGTTATTTATAGACACTAGAACATGTCTCTAACCTAAAAATAATATGCTAAATACTAAAGGCATGATGGCTTAGGAAATATATAAGATACCACTTGCAGTGTTCCTTAACCATTATACTTGAAACAAAAACTAGGTATATAGAGATAATAAATATAGAAAACTAGCAACAAGAAACAAATAAGATGAAATATGTGAAATACAACTATGTATTATGATAAACAAAATAAACAAATAAATATTCACCTGTGTCTTAATGTGTAGCTCCCTTTCATTGAGCAAATACAACAATAACAACAATACTTGACAAAATACAACAATATTTGACGAAACATTCCATAACCTCCTAACTCTTTAAATACTAATTCTCAATAACAAAACCTTAACTACTCATGGTGCCATTATTAATGCGTACCAACTACCTAGTAGGCCTATTTAATAAAAATGACCCTTTTACATTAAATAAATATCCACTACCATCTAATGGGTCTTATTCAAAGAAGATGACTGCTTACATTAATTGACTAACTCCTAGGTAGACTACAGTAGGGAGGTTAGGGTAGACCCTAACATAGATATGAAAAGTCTATCACATACAATATATCCAAGAATAATATAGAAAATCCTTTTTACTTGATTATATAAAAATACCCTTAAGGTCGGGTAACACCTTACAAAGGTATTTAAGGTAACATATCTCATATGTGGGAACCTTCATAGGGGTGTAATGGGGGTTGAGGGGCCCATTAGAGTAATAATAATGGAATCCATTCAATGTAAGGTGGACTAGGCCCACTATGTTTGTTATTATTAAATAAGACCCACTATGGCAGCTAATATTGAATATATGTAATGTGGCCTCATTAAAGAAGGTTCATTAGGTAGGTAGGAGGTTGTTATGCTTAGGGTTATCTTGTTAGATATAAATAAGAAAGGATTCCCCCTTATGGCATATGTGTGGAGTTTAATATATTTGGATCTTATCTCATTGAGAGGTCAAGCAACCTAAAGAGGCAAGTGAACATGAGTGGATTCCTTCCATAAAAGGATCATTGTAAGATGTTTCCCTACCTTAAGTGTATTTTATTTTATATAATCAAGTAAATGATATTCTCTATATTATTCTTGAATATCCTACATGTGATATCCTTTTCAAATATAATGTACTTAACAATTGGTATCAAATCTCTTTCTTAGGCCCAAAAAAGAAGGTATTTTATCTATTTTGCAAGTTTTCAAAATAAAAAAATAAAGCAATCAATGTTCACTTGCCTCTTAAGGTGGCGTGTGTTGGATTATTGAGAGGGGGG
>JZKD02S1672828.1:652132-696299 GCA_000966675.3 Picea glauca | reverse complement strand
CAATTTCTCTGGTGGACGTAGCCCACACTGGGTGAACCACGTAAATCTGTGTCTCTCTTGTATTGTGTCTCTTCTGTGTTTTGTTTCTGCATTTGTTTTATTTTATTGCTCCGCAGTCCTGTTTATCTAACACCCTTGATATGTCCAATTAACATTGAATGTGATTTAACAATATGCATGAAATTTCATTAAGGTACGGGGATAAATTCGTGCACCCCATTATTGATCAATGAACCTGGGCTTAGGGAGGAGGCCACCTTGGCCCAGTGGTCTACCTCACCATTGAGCTCTCTTTTTATATGAAAAAACAAAATATGATCAAAGTAAAGGAGATTTATTTTATCCTCACGATGAGTGTGCTCAATTTGTTTCCCCATGACACTGCTTGATCAATCATGGATTTCATAACCAACATAGAGTTCCCCAGAACAATTAATGTTTTCAATCCTTCTTCCTTTGTGATGCACAAACCCATAAAAAATGAATAGGCCTCATCAAGGTTGTTTGATACATTTCTAGTCCCCCAGGTGTAGTAGACAATCCTATTTCCTACGAGATCATGGAGACCCCCCCACACTTGCCCCCCATTCATAATTTATGAGATATTAAATGATGATGAATAATACATTTATAAGTGATAATGCACTCCTTGGAAAATAACTTTAAAATTAACTAGTGGTGATATTGTAAGAATCATACAAATTTGTAGAAGTAGCATTATCAATATCAAGAATATAGCTTGTTGGGATATAGTATAATGGTCAATATAGGGAATCACTATGTTCATGACTTAGGTTCAAACCCCATTCGACATAGTGCATTGGAAATTAAATTGTTGGTATGCTTGAGGGTGGTTTGCATAAAACATTGTTAAAGAACCTCAAAATTAACTAGCAAACATACTGTAAGTAGAGGGGATTCAAAAATTCCATTAAGAGAAAGAAACAAAACGTGGGTGGCCATAACTTTTTAAGGATGGAGAAAAGTATATGAAGTATTGACATAACAACATTTGATGAAGTGGGTACCTTGTTATAAGAAACCTTAGTTTGTTATTCTAGTAAGGACAAGTTGAAAAAAAAGTGGCCAACCACAAACTTTTGAAGGATGGAAAAAAGTACATGAACTATCAATAAAACAACTTGAACCTAGTTTTAAGCCTTGGATACATACAATTAAAAAACACAAACATAGATATAAACATCCACATGGATCACACAATAAACCTCCCTTCTCAAATGCTTTTACCTCAAAGAAAATCAACAATTAGATTTGGATTCCCATGTAGTTGTTATCGAAATATCCATTTAACTATGTACCGTTGATGTTTATTTTTGAATGATGATTCAGGTTCACACCATCTTTATCCCCATAGATTGAAGACAATGTATCCTAAATCTTGAGGACTATAGGGAGAGTCTTCATTGATCTCTCTTTCATAAACTATTTTGGAGAAGAATGGACCCATAAACTAGATTATGAATATGGATATTCTTCCTAGAACTAAAACCATGCCTTATGATGTCAAATGGATATGGATGTTCTTCCTAGTACTGAAACCATGTCCTATGATATCAATAATATGTATATTATTCCTAGAACTAAAACCATGTCCTATGATGTCAAATGTAAATTAGGAGAATGTTAAATTACTTACCTTCATTTAATGTGATTCTTTTTAGGTCATACTCTTATGTTTTCTTCTTTAGGGTGGACTAATTTGTAATATGGTTTTTCTACATGTGATGTAATGTGTGGTTATGTACTTGTATCTAGAAATATAGAACATATTTGATATCCACATAAGAAAATAGAATACATATTCTCAACAAGTGATCCTAACTTTACATCCTCCAAACACTTGTCAATTACAATGATAATAACCACAACAAATGAATGACTCCAATATTTTTCAATCTACATCCACATGCTCAGGAAGAAATACCTTGAAAATTCAAAGTCAAAGGTTGAATTCTGGTCAAATTAATTTTTGCGATCAAAGTTGAAATTTTATTGTTTCTAGCTTATTCTGATCATTGAATCTAATCTCTCCTTATCAAGATGATATCTAGTTTCAGATTGGAAGACACGTTGGATCATGCTACAATACTTCGCACTTGTATATGCTATCCAAGTTATATCATCTAGCAAAACATGGGTGTGTTTGCAGGGAAAGTACTAGATACCTTTTCCAAGCTATAATCTTGGATTCAATGCATTCATAAGAACAAGCGCACCCTCCACAGGAGTTGAGGCTTCAGGTTCCATGTTTGATTAAATTGTTAAGCTTCAAATTTGTATATATCAAGGGTAATAGTTGCTAAATTATTTCTAGATGCAATGAATACTTGACTGCATGTGAATACCATTGATATAGATTCTTATTGTACTTGTCTACAAGATGAACTAAAATTTCCTCTAGAGAGTTATTTCTTTTTTTCTCTTGTTCTTGTTGTTCTAGGCATGTATCCTTGTGAAATATGTTTGATGAACAATCCTTGCGGAAGATGTCATAGAAGAAGTTTATAAGGATGACACAATTGCTAGATGGGAAACACTCGGAAGAGATAGAAACAAAATTAAAGAGACTTAGAGGAGTCATACTGAAAGGAATTTAGGAATCAAAAGGAAACTAGAATATGTTTGCGACACTTTGTAGAAAGAAAAGAGAGATGCAACATACACAAGCATGGACTCTCTCAGATAGAGGGAGTTGATCACATAATTCCAAAAGAAGAGCATGCATATTTCTCATTCAGGCATGAAGTTGGGATTAGGAGGGAGCTAATCCCCAATGATATGATCCATTGAAGAATAATTTGTAAATACTATGAAGTATTTATACATGTTCTTCATTAGAAGTAGAAACCATAATAAGAAACACGTGTTCAGTTTGACTCTAGAAGAAGCTTTTCTTCGAAAAGAAGCCTTGAGAATTTTTGGTTATCCATCTACATATCTATGACGAAAGGAATAAGTTGGAATCTTTAGGAAGGAAGGGCATGGAATTTATAGAAGACTCCATGGAACCCAAAGTTAAAAAGGAAGTTGTGATGAAGAACAATGTATGTGAGAAGTTGTGAAAAAGACTTATGAATGGAAGCATTGATACAAGGCGAGATTTAGAACTAGAGGGTTCTCCCAAAAGGAGGGAGAATAATACTATGATGCCAACTTGTTCTAGTAAATCAAATATACCTTTATATGAGCCATTATATCCCTTGCAGTATCCATGGATTGGAGTTTACATCACTTGTATGTAAAAGACTATTTATCCCAATAGAACAATTAAGGAAGAAGCTAATGCAGAGAAACCTAATGGTTTTGAGGTATACCAGAAAGAGACCCATGTATGAAAATGGAAGAAGACCTTGTATGGATTTAAGTACCTTGAGGAAGAAAATATCATGTACACCAGAAGCGTGGCGAAAAATTTGTATGACAGATAAAGTGTATCAGAAGTGTTCCTCAGTAGCCCAGGACGATGGATTGCAAATTCAGGGAAAACTCCCATGATGACAGATCTGAAGAAGTTGAGAGACTATGATCCAGTAGACCCATCCCTGTATCAATAATTGAGTGGATCATTAATGTATTTGGAGAATACTCAACCAAATATTTTCTTTGCTATGAAAATAGTTCAAGGTAGAACCTATCAATGAGAATTGAATAATTGCAAAGCACGCCTTGAAGTGCCTTAGTGGGGCATTTGAGTTATTATATACAACTACATGGATTTATCGATTCATATTGGGAAGGGAGTGCATATAGAAAAATAAGTGCTTCTTGGATATGTTTCAGTTTGAGCTTTTCCATGATATGATGGGCTAGTAGGAAACATAAGTTTGTTGCACTCAACATTGTAGAATCATAGTATATTGCATCTTGTGATACTTGTACGTAAGAAGTGTGGCTCCATAAGTTGGTTTCTGGACTGTTTGATCAGGTGTTGGATTCGACCATGATATATTGTGATTGTCTGAGCTTTGGGAAGCTTTCAGAGAACCTGTTATTCCATGACAGGTCAAAGCACATTGAGATCAAGCATTATTTTTCTCTGTGATAAAGTCCAGAGAGGAGAACTGATTCTCCAGTATATCTCCAAAGATGAGAAAATAGTAGATATTTTGGTAAATCCTCTGTCCAAGATGAAAAGTTTTCATACTTAAGGGACAAGCTGGGGCTCATGGAGATGACTTGCTTATTGGAAAAGGAAGTGATTACTCCCAGGTTGGGAGGGAGCACTGATATGTTATTGATTTATGGAAAATTGTTTTCCAATTTGAGAAATGGTCTAGGTTGAGTAGTTCCTTTCCATTCCGAAAAGTGGTTCAAGATTTCTAATGGAAAGTCATTTTTCCAGTTCAGAAAATGGTCCTGATCGGGAAGTCATTTTCATAATGAAAATGGTCCAATAGATTGTTTATGTACCATAGACAATGATTCCCCTTGTGGTCAGTGTAGGAGAATGGTCTAGGACAACCATTCTTATTGGAAGTCACTCTGAATAGTGGTCAAGTAGAATGGTTCGCCTCGTCGGGAAGTCGTTCTTTTGAAGTTCATAGTTGTGATCATTTTCTAAGAATGGTTTGTTTTGGAGGTTGGTGCAAGACAATCATTTCCTTAGGAAGTGGTCCGAACAATCACTTCCTAGGGCATACTCATTCTCTCCAGGTTGAACTGTTATTAGTGCCGGAGGAATGGCCCAATTAGGTGAATGGTCCAGGTTCAAAAATCATAGATAGTCATTCCCTAGAGAAGACTCATCCTCTCTAGGTTGCACTGTGATTAGTGCCAAAGGAATGACCTAGTTAGGTGAATGGTCCAAGTTCATAAATCAAGGACAATTATTCTTCTATGTTTGGGAAGAATAGTCCAGATAGCCCATGGCTGATGTTTTACTTTCCGAGGGAAGATGCTCTTCCATATCTCATATATGTGAGTGGAAGAGTGGCACACATGACTCAATTTTTATCATGATATTGTTTATGCAAGTTGATACCATATGATATGATTGTTGTAGAGACTATATGTCTCTGGACAATAGTTGTATGCTACTGTGGGGGATGTGATCCACTGGTAGTGACTGTGTGTCACTGGTTAGTAGTTGTGTGATACTAGGAGTGGTTGTGTACCACTGGGTAGTAGTTTTGTACTACTATGAATAGACATAATTGTGTTCTATTGGATGACATTGTTCTGATTTCCATGGATACTATCAATAGTGTTGGAGATGAATTCCAACTAGATGGATAGTTTGTGTGCTGGTGGATAAAATTTCTCCCTGTGGAGAATGGTCTAGGTTGAAATATTGATGACATATCATGGACTGGTATGTTCATAAGGCACAGGTTGTAGCCCGATTAGGAAAATAGTTTAGGACCGATATTCTCCCAAGGCACAATTATTGACTCGATCAGGTTGAATAGTCCACCCCCCTAAAGACATGATGTCCTAATTAGGGTGGTTGATACGCGACTGATATTTTCTAAGGAATATAGGTAGATATGGATCTCTATGATATATATGACCCGATTAGAAAATAACATGAGACTGACATTCCTGTAGGAATGGTCTCTGTAGCCCATGGTGTGTCTTTCAACATCTGTTGGGACAATCATTCTTTTAGGATGTATGTCTTGATTAGAAGAATGGTCCTTGTACCACTCTGTGGAGTGAGTGAGTTATTTATAATCATGCGCGATTACTCAGGTGGAGTATGGATTTAAGAGATGACACAGTTGATACTATCAGATGATACTGATAGTGGTGATGTTACTCGTGAGTTGATCTACGTGATCATGAGATATCCCATGTGGCTATGATGATGCTACCGGTTGAATGGTCTATTTGTCCTCAATACCATTGCCTTTAATACCTCCCTAGCTAGTAGGGAGTGTTGATATTATGGTAGTTGCAAGAGGTTTTAACCTCTACGTGTAACCTTTGATGAGACTAGAATATTCTGGGAAGCAAGAGAAACCCTAAACAGATGTGTAGAAACCCTAGAAGACATGTCGACTCAATAAAATAATTAATGTTGAAGTGTTAACCTATAAAATAAGAAGTCGTCCTGGAAAAATGACAAATAGAACTATAAATAAGAGGGTGCTAGAGCTCATTTGTCATTCACACTCTCACAATTGCAGAAAGACTAGTGGTGCATAAGTTTGGAGAGAGAGTGCAGCTGCAACTATTGCAACTGAGATTTTGGCTTTTGGTTATGGTTGGACTTTATACTTGGTTATGGTTTGAATTCTTTGCTTCGTATGCTAGCCTTGGAGATAGATACACTATCTTGGTTTGCTATTGGTTTTAAGGTTTTCTTCCATAATTATTTTGTCTGTCAATGTTAAAGGTGCTCGGGGGTGGCTTCATGCCTATGGTTGGGTGACAATATTGCTATATTGTATATGGAAAAATGAGCACATATCTTTAATTCTAACAAGAACAAGGTAAAACATTACTAGAAATCTTCAAAAATCGATGGAATGAACAACTACGGAAATGTGATAATGATAAAAATGAAACAACGAGAAAACTTGATGAACATAGTGAAAAAAATGAGCAATTGACTAAAGGGGTAGATGCATTATTTTCAGAACCCTTGGCTTATTGAAGACCTCCATAAAATTTGGAATCACAAAATACAGAGGATTATGGATACCAAGAAACACTAGGGGTAAACGTTTCAAGATATATGCATAACTCTAGATTTCAAGATAGAGATGTGTTGGTTGTGGAGCCTGATTATCTTCTTGATTTAGAGGTTTGTTTCAGTCATTCTTGGACCCCATTCCATAATGGGGGGGTGTGGGGGGAATTTACCCCCCACAAATGTTTCTAGGGAAGTCCAGGGGGGTGGAAAATTTTTTTGTAGCCCCAACTAGCGAGGGATTCAGGGGCTGGGCCTTCGAAGAAAAATTTTGGGAAAAATTGCCTTGTAAAATATTATAATTTCGTAGTCAATTTGGACCATTCATTATAAGGTCACAGATATGATGGTAGAAGTTATTTTAGGGTTTTTTTTTTCCCTAGAACGTAATCCTCTGTCATGAGGGAATTGTATTGTGGCTGTGTATTATCGCAAATATTGTATTTTGAGAGAGGGGACTGTGAGAGAAAGAAGAGGAAGTTACATCTGGGGTGTTATAGGTTGTATCCCTTCATTCTTTTGGATAATAATAAAAATGAAGGACCTAGAAATTTCTCTGGTGGACATAGCCCACACTGAGTGAACCACATATATATGTGTCTCTAAAGTATTGTGTATCTTCTATGTTTTATTTATGCATTTGTTTTATTTTATTGCTCCACAATCCTGTTTTTATAACAACTGGTATTAGAGCGAAAGGTAACTCACAGGAAAAGAGGGCTCCTGGTTCGAGTGGGAGAAATGGCGGAAGATGGAAAGTTTAGGGTCAATAAATTTAACGGCCAAAACTACCAGTTATGGAAGATGCAGATGGAAGATTATTTATATCAGAAGGATCTATTCCTACCATTGGGCAGAATACCAAAGAAGATGACGACCATGAAGGATGAAGAATGGGAGGTTCTTGACAGAAAGGCACTAGGAATGATATGACTGAGCCTGGAAACGTCGATGCCTTTCAATATTTCAAAAGAAAAGATAGCAAAGGAGATGATGGATGCATTGGCTAAAATGTATGAAAAACCCTCGACATCCAATAAGGTATTTATAATGAAGCGATTATTTAATATGAAGATGTCAGAAGGTGGGTCTGTTGCATATCAATTAAATGAATTTAATATGGTTAATAATCAACTAAGTTCTGTAAAATTGGAATTTGATGATGAGTTCAAGGCCCTTCTAATCATGTGCTCATTACCAGAAAGATGGAATGGCTTGGCTGTAAGTAGCTTTGTCTCTGGTTGGACACTCTAAAATTTGATGATGTTGTTGGTGTTATCTTTAGCGAGGAAATGCAATGGAAAAGCACAGGTGAGACATCAGGTAATGCGTTAAACATGGAGATCAAGGAAGATCAAAGGATAGAGGAAAGGGTTCAGGAAACCGAGGGAATTCTAGGAAGGGCAGATCCAAATCTAGACTAAGAAAGATAGAGTGTTGGGATTGTGGGAAGAAAGGAAATATGAAGAAAGACTGCAAAGATCCAAAGAAACAAAGAGATGGACATCAAGAGAAAAATCATGAAGCAATTGTAATAGGTGATGTGTTACAAGATGCTTTGATTATTTCTGTAGATAATATTTATGAGTCTTGGATAGTAGATTCAGGGGCTTCATTTCATGCCACACTCCATATGAAACATTTTTTAGATTATGTTTAAGGTGATTTTGGATAGGTTCATTTGGGTGATGATGCACCATGAAAAATTGTTGGAATGGGTAAGGTACAAATAAAGCAAAAGAATGGAAACCAATGGTTTTTGAAAGAGGTAAGACATGTTCTAGATATAAGGAAAAGTCTAATTTCAACAAGGTAGTTGGCAAGTGAGGGATGTATATCCACATTTATAGATAAGGCGTGGAAGATCACCAAAGGATCACTGGTGATAGCAAAAGGAGAGAAGGTAGGTACATTGTATTTATGTACTGATAATAATGACTCTTCTATCTCTTTAGCTTCTACATGAGTGGATACAGAACTGTGGCATCATAGGCTTGGACACATGAGTGAGAAGGGGATGCAGATACTTCACAAAATAAATTTGTTTCCAGATCTTAAACAAATTAATTTGGATTTCTGTGAACATTGTGTTTATGGAAAACATAAGAGAGTCATATTTCTTAGAGGTGGAAAATAATAGAGGAGTGAAAGGTTAGAGCTTGTGCATACAGATGTATGGGGACCAACTCATGTATCATCTCTTGGTGGATCTTTTTATTATGTTACTTTTATTGATGATGCAACTAGAAAAACTTGGGTTTATTACTTTTGACAAAAATGTGATGTTTTTGATACTTTTAAGAAATGGAAAGCTTTGGTTGAGAATGAGAAAGGAAAAAGGTTGAAGTGTCTTAGATCAAACAACGGAGGTGAATATTGAAGCAAGGAGTTTGATGATTATTGTTCATACCATGGGATTCATAGAGAGAAAACAATTCCAGGAACACCACAAGAAAATGGTGTATCAGAAAGGATAAACATGACAATCATGGAGCGTGCAAGGAGTATGTAACACCCTGTTTCCCCCAGTTTGTAAATATAACTATATTGGCCAAGAGACTATGGAAAACTCAATATGTGTGAATGTTTGATTTGATGGACCTTTTTATAAAATGTCAATGAGTGTAAATTTTGTTATTTACTAGAAAATGGATAAGTACTGCATGACTGCTAGAAGGAGGGTGTGCTAAGTGAGACCAAAAATTATATGAAAGAGATGGTGTAGGGGACCAAGAATGGTTGCATTAACCCCCATTAGACCAATACTTTGCTGGATTTAATTTCTTAGGATCAGAACAACCCTCTAACCTAGGAATGAATTACAGTCAGGCTGGTAGGTGAGAAGACCTCCTCAAGAGTTAATGAGGGGATGGGGAAGACCGCCCATTTGTAAGGATTCTAGACCTGACCACAGACTGGGAATTTGGGCCACACACAATATTGTTGAGGAAGGAAATAAAGGAAGGCATGGTGGGAAGAGGAAGGGTTGCGAAGAGTGCGAGACGAGAGACTAAGCTCTCATGTTCGAGGAAGAACTGGGAAATAGAGTGAGTTCTAATCGCTGGAAATAAAGACTGAGTTGGGAGAAGGAGAGTAACCTTCATCCCTATCTAAAAATGAGTCGAGAGAATGAGAGTAATATTAATCCATATCTATGACTGATTTGGGAGAAGGAGAGTAACCTTTGTCGCTATCTATTACTGAGCTGAGAGAAGGAGAGTAATCTTCGTTTCTAACTTTTGCTGAGCCACAAGAAAAGATTCAATCTCAAAGCATCGTGGCCTAGCTCAAGGGTGGCTAGTGATAAATCCATTATGAGTGACTGAGCCTATGGTTGGGTGGAAACAGAAACCCCTTTTAGAAATCACGTCACATCTTCTAGTTCTGATAAGTGTTTTCATGCTTTGTGCTTTGAAATGGAATAATGGATGAATGCATGCATGTATACATTTAAGATTGGCCTTTGTATTGACTGATCAAGTGATGTGTATGTATTTATCTCCTTGAGGACTTATGCTTTTGCTTGATTTTCCATATGCTCTAGTTTAACCCTCGAAAGTGTTTTCTCCAAGTAGTTACCTCATAGTTCCAGAGTCGGAGCAAGCCTCTTGGCATTGCTACCTTCTCGGTAATTCCATGAGATTACCCCACGCAGTTTCAAAACTTAAAGTTTTGCAAACTAGGAAGGTGCTTCCTTCAAACTAGTAGAATAAGAGACCTTAGGCTCACGCCCACAACCTTAACCAATCTCGACTAAGAGTAGATCTTATAGCCCAAGATTCATCAGAGGGTGCATATGACCAGGGTCTAGGAACCCTGTGCTAAGTCCAAAAGGAGCTAGCTCTTGATGGATTTGGAGCTTCATGAGCTTGAAGCCTTGGGATGTCAAACTTCACAACTGTCAAAATTACCCAAATTCCAGAGTTGCGAAAGGTTGTGAGTCATTGATCTAGGGAGTTTGTTGGGGCCCCTTCTCGACCGTCTGATTGTCTAGTGGAAGGTTTAGCATATGACACTTCAACGAAGTTCCACTTCGGGAGGATGGAGATGATATAGCATCAAAATCCCCAAACGATGAAGTTACAAAGTGAAGGAGAGTTGTAGAATTGGGGGAGATTGTTGGGAGCCCCGCCTACCATCCGATCATTCAGGGGAAGGGAACTGCACATGGTACTTCGGCAAGGTACCTCTTCAAGAAAATGGGGTGGCGGTGAAGACAAAACCCCCAAAGGCCAGAGCTGCAAAGTGACCAAGACCATTGACTTGGGGATCCTTTGGGTTCTCTCCTAACTATCGGATCTACGACGAATTCAACTCGACATTGATCGCTTCGCGAGAAATGGGATGTTGTAACATCAAAAACTCCTGAACGTTGAATTCATGAAGTAATGTGGATCATGGATCTAAGGACCTATCGGGATCGCTTTTGACCATTCGATCGTGGGGACATGTGTATCATGTAGAAGAGCATGTGGGGACCCATGTGTCGAGTTACGATGTTTCCAAGTGTGGATACCCCGTGGCATGGGAAGGGGACAACGGTGGCTTGAGGCAGGTGCCATGTATATTTACTAGAGTGTTTTGGAATGATAAAAGTCCCTTCAGGAGTGGCCCAACAATGGGATCCAAGGGACACTAGAGTGGAATTCACGAGCGATAGATATCTGAAGTTACGTGGACACCCTTGGACCATTAGTTCTATATCGAGGTTAGCCCAACCTTGACTGCTTCGGGAGAACATGGATGTTGTAACGTAAAAAATTCTCGAAGGTCGAATTCACGAAGTAATGAGGACCATCGATCCTTAGATCCTTCAGGATCCCTCTCAACCATCGATATATAAGGGGCGCATGGCGCTAGATCTTTTAGTTCAGATAATGGGTTCTCCTGGGAATTTAAGGTGTGGTGTGTCGATAAGCTTTGAAGGCTAAAGTAACAAGAGTCATCGATTTGAGGATTCTTCGGGACTTTACCTCACCGTCAGATCTAGGCTATGGTCATCCTGATGCTGACCTACTCTGGGAGAAAATTGGAGATTACACGGAAAAATCCCCAAAGGCCAAAACAACGAAGTAATGGGAACCGTTGATTTGAGGACATGTTGGATCCCTCCCTGATCGTTGGATCTACTTGATGGTCAATTCAACGTTGAATACTTTGGGAGAAAGGATAAGTCTACAACATGAAACCCCCGAACGTCGAAGTTACGAAGTAGCATATACCATTGATCCAAGGGGTACGTGGACCAACCTTGGTCGTGAGATCGAAGGGCTTGAAGGATGGTTAGTTCGGAGTGACATAGTGTAGCGACATCACCCAGGGTGACGTGGACCCAAGTTTGAAGTGCCATGTGTCCCATGGATTCGTGTGTCTCACTTACCCTATAGATCCATTGAAACATGACACGTATCACCCCTGACCCTTCCGCGTGTCAATCCCTGGTACGATCCCGCCTAGCCAAAGTGGTTGGTAAATTGATCGGGATTTTGGGAGTCTGGGACTTCAGACTCTGTAGGATTTGGGGTGTATTACGAAGAGAGACCAAAAGGCCTAAAGGCCAGAACCATGTGGCAAGCTCACGAGACTTTGAGACTTCGGGATATCTCATGCGTAAACGATAAAGAGGCGTTCAACGCCAAATTGCTGAAGTGCCAAACTGTAGAATTCCCCACTAGCCTGTGTATCAGACGAGGGTTAAGGTGGTCATTGGACTGGTTGTTGGATGGAACTTCCCTATGGGAGGTAGGACCCTAGATATGGTAAGAATGAGATGAAGCCACATGGGTGACTCATGGCCCTAAATGAATGAACCCTCGAAGAACTTCAGGAGCCGTAAGATATAAACCAAGGTTCGATATACAGTATGGTAGCAGTCGTTAGAAATCTATAGTTAAGAGGAAGAGAATGAATAATCTCAGATAGATGATTCAAGAGGAGATAGTTAATATAAAATGAAATTATGATTCCTTAAACCGAAGAAGGGCATTTATGGTCGGGTGTGTTACAAATTGGTATCAGAGCATGGTTACAACACTTGGCCTGCTTGGGCTCATGGATGAGTCTCTTAAAAATCATGTTTAAATAAATATTAAGGGTGACACCCTACCTTACCTCTTTCCTAAAGAGTCTGGTTAAACTTTTACTGAAGAAAAGAATGGAAAATTTCTACTATGTGTGTATTTAAGAAATATGAACTATGTGTTGTTCATGAACTAATAAATTGTTAGCTAATAGTAAGTGTTTTTTCAGCACTCAAGTAGTCAATAAATCATGGGAAACTACAAACATAAAGGATGGTGATGTGCCATGAAGTGCAGGATGAATCCCACAATAGAGATAAAGAATATGACGAGAGGATGGCGGTGGAGACCCCTCCGGATTTGGATGAAACTGTAAGGAGCCTCATGGATGAATTACAAAGTTGCAAGGCCGACAATGAGAGATTTATAAAGGAGCAAGAAAAAAAAATGAAAATTAATGCAATCTTGATGCAGAGCTTATCCGATATATAGAGGCAACTACATCATGGACCTGAAACCAATCATGTGGACCGACTACATACAAAGAGAAGTCAAATCCCACCCGAGATACAAAAACGTGGCCCCATAAGTTGTCACAATCATAGGATTACCTCGAGGAAGGCCCAACCTGGAGGCAGGGGAGACTCATCTCGAGAGTCCTCTTGAGAGGAAGCTGGTAACCTGGAGGGGTCTTCTAGTAGCAAGACTAACTCACATTCTCAAAGGAAAGGAAATAAGCGAAAGCATTCCAAAAGTGGTGATTCTGGAGATTTCAAGAAAGCCAAACCACCCTCTTTCGATGGAGAGATTAAGAAAGGGGAAGATGCAGAAGCTTGGCTGCTGAGTTTAAATAAGTACTTTAGAGTTCATGACTACTCTGAAAACTTGAAGGATCAAATAGCCATCTTTAACCTGAATGGAAAGGATTGCATTTGGTGGGAAGACCTGAGGAATGTGAAAGGAATCCATGAGAAGGACTAATCATGGAAATAGTTTGAGAAATAATTCAAGGAGAAGTATATTTCAGAGAAATAATTTGGTGGGAAGACTAAGGAGTTCTATGAACTCAGGCTGGGATAACTCACCATAGAAGAATACATCAATAAATTTCTTGATATGATAATGTATGTACCCTACATAAAAAATGAAAAGGTAAAAGTGTAGTTATTTATTAGTGGGTTACCTTAGTCCTACTGGGACAGGATTGAGTTTGATGAGCCAAATACCTTAGAAGAGACTATATGGAAGGAAAGGTATTGTTATGAATAGTTTGAGAGTCAGACATAACCTCACGAGGAATGGAAGAAGAAGAGTCATTCGAGATTTAAGAATAAGGGGTTTAAATTCTCAAGATTTAAGAACTATAGGAAGGGTTATAGGATGAGCCTTCCTACTAGAAGTGTGTATCAGTATAATTTCCCATCTCAGAGTGGAAATAAACCTTTTGGATAAACCCTAGTAAAGATTGATAACCTAAAGAGAGAACCCTTGAAATGTTGGGGTTGTGGAGAAGAACATCTGTTGAGGGATTTCCCACACAGACAATAGAATGGTAGGAGAGTCTACAACATCGAAGATGCTATCACAGTCAATGATGTGGCTAGGAGCATGCCACAAATTTATGCAGCCGTGAATAATAAACAGGTCGACCACTAAGCTTCAGTGGTGGAGATGGAAGGTATGATTACCAACCATTTGGTTTCTATTTTGATTGACCCTGGTTCTAATTTGAGTTATGTAGCCCCTTATACTGTTGATAAGTGTAAACTGCAACTAGATAGACATTTTAATCCATGGTTGGTACAACTAGCCATTGGCACCAAAAGAAAAGTAGCAGAGGTCATACCAGCTTGCCAATTCATTATGGATGGATTGCCGACCCAAGTGACCCTGAACATACTTCCCCTAGGATCTTATGACTTGTTCATTGATATGGATTGGTTAGCCACTTATAAAACCAAGTTGGACTATTACCATAAGACCTTAGAGTGTGAAAATGAAGAAGGGAGAAAAATAACGCTCCAAGGGATTCAAAATCATGTCTCATTGAGACAAGTATCAACCCTTCAAATAAATAAGTATTGCTGATAGGGATTTTCTCTATATGTTATACATGTGTTGGAGTCTGTTGAGGATGACAAACCAAACTTAGAGGACCACCCCATATTAAGAGATCATATATATGTGTTTCTAGAAGAGGTAGCGAGTCTACCTCCGAGAAGAGACATTGAATTCTCAATAGAACTTGCACCAGGAGCAATGTCGATGTCTAGGATTCCCTTAGCCCTATATGATGAGTACACTAGAGCTAGTTGAGCTCAAGCTATAGCTAAAGGAGATGATGGAAAAAGGATACATCCGGCCCAGCATGTCTCCATGGGGAGCACCAACCTTGTTTGTGAAAAGTAAAGATGGCACACTCCGACTAGTCATAGACTATAGACAACTCAACAAGACAACCATAAAGAACAAGTATCCCTTACCAAGAATCGATGACTTTTCAACCAATTAAGGGTGCTTCCATTTTCTCAAAGACTGGCTTAAGGTATGGATACCATCAAGTCTGAATCAAGGATGAATACATACACAAAACAACCTTCAGGACAAGGTATGGTCACTATGATTTTGTGGTCGTACCATTTGGATTAACCAATGCTCCTGCCACTTTTATGTGCTTGATGAATAATGTACTCAAAAAATTCCTAGACAGATTTGTATTGGTTTTCATTGATGATATCCTAATCTACTCCAAGAACAGAGAGGAGCATGAAGAACATCTTAGACTTGTACTTCAAGTACTAAGAGAGCATCATCTCTATGGTAAGTTTAGCAAGTGTGACTTTTTCCAGAAGCAAGTCCATTACTTAGGCCATGTTATTTCTAAAGAAGGAGTGGTAGTAGACCCTGACAAGATCAGGTCTATCATGGAATGGCCTACCCCAAAGGACGTATATGATATCAAATCCTTTATGGGCTTAGAGGGATACTATAAAATGTTTATAAAAGGATTTTCCAATATTGGTTATCCAATCACTTCCCTTCAGAAAAAGGGGGTTAAGTTCACTTGGACATCATAATGTGAAGAAAGATTTCAGAAATTGAAATACCTTCTAAACCATGTCCCCGTGATGAATACTAAAGACCCTGATAATGAATTCCTTGTGTGCATATATGCCTGCAAGGAAAGACTCATAGGAGTCCTTATGCAAGAAGGGTGTGTAATTTGTTACGAATCCAGAAAATTGAATGAGCATGAAATAAATTATGTGACACATGATCTAGAGGTGTCTTCCATAGTGCACGATTTAAAAATGTGGAGGCATTACCTCCTAGGTAGGATATTTGTACTTATGACAAACCATTGTGGGTTGAGGCACCTGTTTGATCAACCAAAAATCAATGCAAGACAAACTAGGTGGATGGCTCTCCTTAGTGAGTTTGATTTCGAAATCAAACACATCAAAGGAAAGGAAAATAGTGTGGTAGATTCCCTTAGCAGAAGTGTTAAAATGATTCACCTGGAAATAATGAGCACCTGTAAAACAAATGCCAGGGAGAGAGTCTAGAATGCACGTGAAACATATGAATTCTTCAAGACCGTGACATCATACCTAAAGAAAGAGCCCACATGGCTAAAATATGAAGGCTATTAGATGCTTGATGAAGGTTTGATGATTTACAAAAGCAAATTGTATATCCCAAGTTGTGAAGACTTGAAGAGGTTCATAATGGATGAACTACACAAGAGACCATATACTGGTCATCCAGGTTATTGGAAAATGATTACGACCACTAGAAAACAATTCTATTTGCTTGGATTGAAAAATGATATAGCTGATTATTTAGCTAAGTGTCTAGAATGCAAACAAGTTAAGGCAGAACACCGACATCCAACAAGGTTTTTACAACCCCTACCAATTCCATAATGGAAATGGGAAACCATTTCCATGGATTTTATCACCGTATTACCAAAACCGGCCAAGCAAAATGACACCATCATGGTAGTGGTGAACAAATTGAGCAAGTCTTCTCACTTCGTTCCTATCAAGTCAACTTGCAAGGCAATAGATATCACCAACATCTTCATGAAGGATATATGTATACTACATGACATGCCTAGGGATATTATATCTAACAGAGACAAAAAATTTACTTCCAGCATTTGGAAGTCCTTAATGGCTAGTTTCGAGACTAAATTGTTGTTTAGCACAACCTATCACTCTCAAAGTAATGGATAGATATAAGAGAAAAACAAATATTAGAAGACATGTTAAGGATGCATGTAATGCATCAGCCTAAGAAGTGGGAAGACTACCTGCCATTGGTAGATTTTTCCTACAACAACAATTATCAAGAGTCACTGAAGATTATCCCTTTTGAAGTTGTCTATGGTAGGATTACAATTGGAATGACATGCTGAAATAAATGGAACAACAAGTGATTCAGATAAAGTAAAATCTAATTTTTTTTCAAGATAGATAGAAGAGTTAAGCTAATAGAAAGAGAACTCCCAGAGAGTTTAAGACATGAGACCATGTCTATCTTAGAGTTAGGCCCATGAAGAGTTCCCTGAGAATGGGAGCTTGTGACAAGCTGGCACCTCAGTAATTTGGACCCTTTGAAGTATTGGATAGAGTGGGACCTATAACCTATAGGCTAGCACTCCCTCCCACAGTAAAGAGACATAATGTTTTCCATGTTTCATTATTGAAGAAATATGTACATGATTCTAATCATATAATTGACTGGTTTGTGATCTAGGTGGAGCCGGAAGGAGAATTCGTTCTAGAACCTCAATGCATACTAGACATGAAGGAAACCTCACTCAAGAACCGAACCATTGCACAAGTCAAGGTGCAGTGGAAACACTTTGGCCTAGATGAGGCTATGTGGGAAATGGAGGATGCCATGAGACAAACATATCCATTTTTTTAACTTATGTATATACAAAGCATATTGACATATAGAACATCGAGGGCGATGTTCCTTTAAGGGGGGGGGGGATTTTAACACCCTGTTTCCCCCAATTTGTAAATATAACTATATTGGCCAAGAGACTATGGAAAAATCAATATGTGTGAATGTTTGATTTGATGGACCTTTGTATAAAAGGTCAATGAATGTAAATTTTGTTATTTACTAGAAAATGGATAAGTGTTGCATGACTACTGGAAGGGGAGTGTGCTAAGAGAGACCACGAATGGTATGAAAGAGATGGTGAAGGGGACCAAGAATGGTTGCATTAACCTCCACTAGACCGGTACTTTTCTGGATTTAATTGCTCAGGATTAGAACAACCCTCTAACCCATGAATGAATTACATTTAGTCTAGTAGGTGGGACGACCTCCTCAAGAGTTAATGAGGGGATGGGGAAGACTGCCCATATGTAAGGCTTCCATACCTGGACACAGACTAGGAATTGAGGCCACACACAATATTGTTGAGGAAGGCAAGAAAGGAGGGTGTGGTGGGTAGAGGAAGGCCCACGAAGAGTGCAAAGATGAGAGACTTAAACTCTCGGGTTCGAGGAAGAATTGGAAAATAGAGTGAGTTTTGACCGCAAGAAATAGAGACTGAGTTGGGAGAAGGAGAGTCATCTTCATCCATATCTAATACTGAGTCAGGAGAAGGAGAGTAACCTTCGTCCCTATCTATGATTGAGTCGGGATAAGGAGAGTAACCTTCGTTCCTATCTATTACTGAGTCGAGAGAAGGAGAGTAACCTTCATCCCTAACTTTCGTTGAGACAAAATAAAAGATTCAATCTCAAAGCATCATGGCCTAGCTTGGGGGTGGCCAGTGGTAAATCCATTATGAGTGACTGAGCCTATGGTTGGGTGGAAATGGGCACCCCTTTTAGCAGTCACATCACATCTTCTGGTTCTGATAAGTTTTTTCATGCTTTGTGCTTTGAAATGGAATAATGAATGAATGCATGTATGTATACATTTAAGATTGGCCTCTGTATTGACTAATTAAGTGATGTGTATGTATTTATCTCCTTGAGGACTTATGCTTTTGCTTGATTTTCCATATGCTCCAGTTTAAACCTCGAAGGTTTTTTCCCCAGGGAGTTACCTCACACTAGAGTCAGACCAAACCTCTTGGCATTGCTATCATCTCGATAATTCCACAAGATTACCCCACTCTGTTTCACAACTCAAAATTTTGTGAACTAGGAAGGCGCTTCCTTCAAACCAGTAGCATAAGTTACCTTAGGATCGTGCCCACGACCTTAATCAATCTCGGCTAAGAGTAGATCTTATAGCCTAAGATTCATCAGAGGGTCCATATGACTAGGGTCTTGGAACCTTGCGCTAAGTCTGAAAGGAGCTAGCTCTTGATGGTTTCAGAGCTTTAGGAGCTCGAAGCCTTGAGATGTCAAACTTCACAACTGTCAAAATTACCCGAATTCCAGAGTCGCAAAAGGTTGTGAGTCGTTTATCTGGGGAGTCTGTTGGGGCCCCTTCTTGATCGTCTGATTGTCTAGTGTAAGGTTTTGCATATGGTACTTTGATGAAGTTCCACTTCGGGAGGATGGAGATTCTATAGCATCAAAATCCCTGAACGCTAAAGTTACGAAGTGAAGGAGAGATGCATATTTGGGGGAGATCGTTAGAAGCCCTGCCTACTGTTCGATCATTCAGGAGAAGGGACCCGCACATGGTACTTCGATGAATCCCAACTTCGGGAAAATGGAGTGGAAATGAAGCCAAAGGCCTTGAAGGCTGGAGCCACAAAGTGACTAGGATTGTTGATCTAGGGATCCTTCAGGTTTTATCCTAGCCATTAGATCTACAACGAAGTCAACCTGATGTTGACCGCTTCGGGAGAATAGGGATGTTGTAACGTCAAAAACTCCCGAAGGATAAATTCACAAAGTAATGTCGACTGTGGATCTAAGAACCCGTCGGGATCCCTCTTGACCGTTCAATCGTGGGGACATGTGTATCATGTAGAAGATCACGTGGGGACCCACGTGTCGAGTGATGATGTTTCCATGTATGGAGACCCCGTGGCATGGGAGGGGAAAAATGGTGGCCTAAGGCAAGTGCTACGTATACTTACCAAAGTGTTTAGGGACGAAATATGTCCCTTCAGGAGTGGCCCAACAATGGGACCCAAGGGACCCTGGAGTGGAAGTCACGGGCTATAGATCTCTGAAGTTACGTGGACATCCACAGACTGTTAGATCTATACCTAGGTTAGCCTGACATTGACCGCTTCGGGAGAACATGGATGCTGTAATGTCGAAAACTCTTGAAGGTCGAATTCAAAAAGTAATGAGGTTCGTCGATCCTTGTATTCTTCGAGATCCCTCTCAACCATTGATCTACAAGGGGCGCGTGGCGCCAAATCCTTTAGTTCAGAGACTGGGCACTCCAGGGAATTTGAGGTGTGGTGTGTCGATAAGCTGTGAAGCCCAAAGTAAAGGGAGCCATTGATTTGAGTATGCTTCGGGACTTTTCCTCATCATCATATCTAGGCTGTGGTCAGACCAATGTTGACCTACTCTGGGAGCAAACTGGATATTACATGGAAAAACCCCCGAAGGCCGAAACAACGAATTGATGGGAACTGTTGATTTGAGGGCATGTCGAATCCCTCCCTGATCGTTGGATCTACCCCATGGTCAATTCAGTGTTGAATACTTTGGGAGAAAGGATAAGTCTACAACATGAAACCCCCGAACAATGAAGTTACAAAGTAGTAGAGACCGTTGATCCAAGGGGTACGTGGACCAACCCTAGCTGTGAGATCGAAGGGCTTGAATGATAGTCAATTTGGAGTGATGTAGTGTAGTGACATCACCCAGGGTGAAGTGGAACCAAGTTTGAAGTGCCACATGTCACTCAGAGTCATGCGTATCACTTACCCTAATGTGACACGTGTTACCCCTGACCCTTACACGTGTCAATCCTTGGTACAATCCTCCCTAGCCAGTAAAGTGACTAGGACTCTATGAGTTTGGGACTTCACACTTTGGGAGTCCGGTACTTCAGACTCTGGAGGATCTGGGGTGTAGTACGAAGAGAGACCAAAAATCCTGAAGTCCAGAACCACGTGGAAAGCTCACTGGACTTCGGGAGATATCATGCATAGATGGTAAATAGGCGTTCAAGGCTGAAGCACCAAAGTGTCGAATTCCCCACTAGCCTGTTTATTAGACAAGGGTTAAGCTGATCATTGGACTGGTTGATGGATGGACCTTCCCTATGGGAGGTAGGAACCTAGAGATGGTATTAATGAGATGCAACCATGTGGGTGACTCGTGGCCCTCAAAGAATGAACCCCCAAAGAACTTTGGGAGCCGTAAGATATAAACTAAGGGTCGGTATAAAGTCTGGTAGCAATATTTAGAAAGCCATGGGTAAGAGGAAGATAATGAATCGTCTCAGATAGATGATTCAAGAGGAGATAGTTAAGGAAAAACAAAATTATGATGCCCCAAACCGAAGAAGGGCATTTATGGTCGGGTGTGTTACATAGTATGAGATTGCATTATGGGTTTCCCTTACCGTTTTGGGAAGATGCTATAAATAGTGTTGTTTACTTAATAAAAGGAGGACCTTCAATCTCTTTGGATGGTGGAATTCCAGAGGAGGCATGGACAGGTAAAAGGGTAAACTATTCCTTTTTGAAGACTTTTAGTTGTGAAGTATTTGTCCATATTGATAAAGAAAATAGAACAAAGATTGAGGCAAAATCCAAGAAGTGTAACTTTATTGGATACAATGTTAATGATTTTGGTTATTGCTTATGTGATTATGAAAATAAAAAAATCATTAGAATTAGAGACGTCATATTCAATGAGATGGTCATGTACACAGATCAATTGTAGGGAAATAAACAAGAAAAACACAAAATAGAATACATAGTGCTTGATGAGACCACTGAAAAATAAATTCCAAAGGTACCAGAAAATCAAAATGTACAACAATAGGAGAAAAATGTGCCTCAAAATCCTACAAGTGTTGTTAGAATATATACTAGATTAAGTAGACCCCCTGAACAATACTCTCCTTCATTGTATTATTTATTATTGACTGATTCTGATGAACCAAAAAGTTATGAAGAGGTAGTGCAGGTAGAAACTAAAAAGAAGTATGAGAAAGGAATGCAAAGGGAAATGGACTCCTTGGTAAATAACCAGACTTAGGAATTTGTTCAGTTTTCTACAGGAAAAAGAGCATTTCAAAATAAATGGGTTTAGAAGTTGAAGGGAGAAGATGGAGAAAGAAAAAGGGTACAAGGATAGACTTGTTGTAAAGGGGTTTGCAAAAGAGAAAGGTATAGATTTTGATGAAATATTTTTTCTTGTTTTTAAGATGACTTGAATTAGAACTATTTTAAGTTTTGTGGTAGTAGAATATTTGCATCTTGAATAGTTAGATGTAAAAAAAAGTTTTCTCTATGGGGATTTGCAGGAAGAGATTTATATGTAGCAGTCGCAGGGGTATGAGTTCAAAGGGAAGGAAAATTTGGTATGCAGGTTGAAGAAGAGCTTGTATGGCCTAAAGAAAGCTCCAAGGAATTGATATTTGGATTTTGACAGGTTTATGACAAAACAAGGTTATAGTAGATGCCATTTTGATCACTGTGTTTATTTTAAAAGGCTAGAAAATGTAAGCTATATTATATTGCTATTATATGTAGATGACATGCTTGTTGCAGGGTCTAATATGCAGGATATAAATGTGCTCAAGAATAAATCATCTAATTCATTTGTGATGAAGGATTTGGGTGCTGAAAATAAAATCCTTGGTATGAGAATAATGAGGGACATGAAAAATCGCAAATTGACATTGTCTCATGGTGAGTACACATAGACGGTGTTGGAGAGGTTTAGAATACATAATGAAAAACCAGTTAGTACACCTTTGGCCAACCATTTCAAATTAACCAAAGAAATGTGTCCCAAGACACATGAGGAGATAGAATACATGTCCAGGGTCCCTTATTCATCAGTAGTTGGCAGCTTGATGTATGCGATGGTTTGCACAGGACCAAATATTGCACATGCAGTGGGAGTTGTGAGTAGGTATATGAAAAATCCAGGTAAATAACATTGGGAGGCAGTAAAGTTGATTCTCATGTATTTGAGAGGTACTTCTATGCATGCATTGTGTTTTGGAGGTTCATACATTGTTCTATAGTGATATGTTGATTCAGATATGGCAGGTGATAAAGATTACAGGAGGAGCACCACAGGGTATGTTTTTACTAAAGGTGGAACAACAAAAATTTGGATTTTGAAACTGAAAATTTTTGTTGCACTTTCAACAACAGAGGCAAAGTATGTTGCTTCTACATAGGCTAGTAAAGAGATGATTTGGTTACAAAGGTTTATGGAGGAATTGGGAAATAAGCAAGAGAATAGCAGGTTGTATCGTGACAATGAGAGTGTCATTCATATTGAAAATAACTCATCCTTCCATTCAATGAATAATCATATACAACTCAGGTACCATTTCATACGATCCATCTTGGAAGATGGACATTTGAAGTTGGAAAAGATACATACTAGCAAGAATTCCATAGACATGTTAACAAAGAGAGTAACTAGGGAAAAACTGAGTTCCTGCTCAATTTCATTTGGCCTTCAATCATGAAGGTGAAGATGATAAATTTTCTAGGTCCAAGGTGGAGTATAATGCAACAAGTACAACAACATTGGATTTGTTGTGATCAATCTCCAAGTGGGAGATTGTTGGTTGTGGAGCCTATTTATCTTCCTAATTCATAGGTTTGTTTCAGCCGTGCTTGGACCCCATTCCCTAATGAGAGGGTGTGGGGGGGATTTCCCCTCCATAAATGTCACTAGGGGGTCCAGAGGGGGGCAACAATTTTTTTTTGTATCCCCCCCCTGGTGGGGGATTCGGGGGAAGCGCCCCTGAAGTGAAATTTTGGGAAAATTTTCCTTGTAAAATATTGTAATTTTGTAGTCAATCTAGACCGTTCATTACAAGGTTGCATATCTGACGGTAGAAGTTATTTTAGGTTTTTTTTTTCCCTAGAAGGAAATCCTCTCTTATGAGGGAATTGTATTGTAGTTTTGTATTATCATGAATATTGTATTTTGAGAGAGGATACTATGAGAGAAAGAATAGGAAGATACAACAGGTGTGTTGTAACAGGTTGTATCCCTTCATTTTGCTGGATAATAATAAAAAGGAATGACCTAAAAAATTCTCTGGTGGATGTAGCCCACACTTGATGAACCATGTATATCTGTGTCTCTATTGTATTGTGTATATTCTATGTTTTATTTCCACATTTGTTTTATTTTATTGCTCCACGATCCTATTTTTCTAACAAGATGATCAAAAGTTTAAAAAGGAATTACCGAAATATGATGGTAAGGACCATAGAGAATATTTCATTTCGATCAACAAAATGGACAATATTTTTGAATCAAACCCCCCTACTAGGTGAACGAGAAAAAATAATGACAATCTCTAATAGTTTAGAAGGGGAAGCTTGTGACTGGTATCTACGGTGGTTCAGAAAATATGATGCTTGTTCCTTCTATTGGAAAAGCTACACAAAGTCCCTATTAGCAAGGTTTCATGATGAAGAGGACAATGAAATATATAACAAGTTTGTGCATCTTAAACAAAAAGAAAACATAAATGACTATACACAGGAATGGGAAGTTCTAGAAACAAGGAAATGCAGAATCACATATGAGCAATTGCTAAAAATGTATATATGTGGGATGAAGGATTACATTCATAGTGAAATAAAACTATAGAACCCTAAAACTATTAAAGATGATATACACACAACAAGTTAATTGAACAAAAAAGCAAGTTCAATAGGCCATCATTCACAAGTCCAGACATGTCAAATAATCATTCAAATGAAAGATAAAAGGGATACTCTATAGACAAGTCTAAAAATTATGTACCACCTCATTTAAGGGAAGGTGAAAGAGGGAAGTAGAACCCATATAAGAAATGAGAACACAAATGTAGATATTGTGGAGACAAATGGTTGCTAGGGCACATATGAAATAATAAAAGACTATATACTTGTGAAGTAGAGAAGGAATCAAACACATCTAGCAGTGACTCATATAAAGAAAGTAAAGATGAATATGATATCCCAAATAAAAATTCTGAAGAGGCCATGCCCAAGATATCCCTTGATGCAATAACATGAATAGCACAACCGCAAACATTAAAGTGTCACATGGTCAAGCTAAAAATAGAAGACGACGAATTGGAATCTAGGTTCTACACAATACCCTTGGATGGAGTAGACATTGTCTTGGGAATTCAATGGTTACAAACATTGGGGACCTATTCTACAAATCAACATAAACAATTTATAAAACTCAAATGGAAGGAAGAAGATATAAATTATACAGATTCCAACCACCCCCGACCCAAATTATATCCTCATGAAAAATGGAAAAACCAATTCGAAAAGGAGAACCAACTTATGTGGCACAATGTCATCAGAGTGGTCCATTCTCAACACCTAGAGATTGAAGCATTAATCCAAAAATATGACAAGGTATTCTAAGACTTACCTATGAAATTGCCTCCAGAAATAAAGATATAGCATATAATTGAGGTTAAACCAGATTCAACATCGGTTAATATCAAACCCTACTAATATCCTCACCACCATTAAACATAGATAGAAATACTAATTCAATACCTATTAAAATGTGGGGTTATTTCAACAAGTAGCAGCCTATATGTAATGCCAATAGTGTTGGTTCAAAAAAAGGATGGATCTTTCAGAATATGCATAGAATATCGAGGATTAAATAAAATAAATATATATAAAAAAATCCTATACCATTCATAGATGAGATTTTGGACGCACTCCATGGAGAAAAATACTTTTCAAAATTAGATCTAAGGTTAGGGTACTACCAGATCTGAGTAAGATTAGAGGATGTTGAAAAAATTGCTTTTCAAGTTAACAAAAAAGTTAGTGAAGTAGCTTATGGATTGGAATTGCCATAAAAATCTCACATCCATAACGTATTCCATGTCTCATGTCTCAAGAAGCTTCTATGTGTAAGTTTTAAACCTGCAAAGTAAAGCAATGCATATAGATTCTTAAGCAAGACATAAATTAATCAATGGCTCATACACAAAGTACACAAAGATTTTATACCGGAAACCCTCAACCGGGAAAACCTTTCTTATATTCTTTATATCGAATTTCACCATTCACCATACAATATATACAATGTTTTTAGGTATTCCGTAGATACCAAAACCCTAATCCCTTGAACTAGGATTAATTTACAAAATCGTTGAAAATAGCAAAATCCGCTAAAAATAGCAAAATCCACTAAAAATAGCAAAAACCGCTAAAAATAGAAAAAACCACCCAAACTAGTGCGAGGGATTGTCAGACGCAGTTGTCGAACCTGACACACCCACACACACACATGCAAAGAATATAACAGATACCCAACACTATGAAAATCCCAACCAATTCAAACATAAATCCCTGAATTCGATGACGAAGGGATAATTATTTTATAACTAGAAGGTATTCTTACCACTAAGGAAAAGGTGTTACGTTCCAGAACCATTAAGGAATATTGGAAAAACCTTCTCTAAGAATATTGATCATGGGAATCGTAACATTTTCACCAACAATACCCATCACTAACCTTGCTTTGATGACAAATCAAATTTTAAGGAGATGGCAATGTTATGAACATAATACATATAACATAAATATGAATACATAATAATAATTATTTTATTAAAATTAATGAAATACCAAGAGGCATGTACCTCTTCACTTTGTGACCAATCAATGCTATAAGTAAACCATCATGAGGCTCATTGTATCATCCTATTTTTATAAATTATCAATCAATATCTATTACACAATATTTCTATCTACAATTTAATGAACATATTTTTTGTAACAAACTCTTACCTCAATTTCGTTCATCATTTTATGCAAGATAAGGAACCGAATGCATATCTGCATGGATATTATAAAATTACATGATGCCACCTGATCAACTAAAATTTTGTAGAATCTTGTAGGCTCCCTTCACCAACCCATTGATCTACATTCTTACCATCCTCATTTGTCTTTATATGGATGTCTTTCATATGCATCACCATCAACATCTTCAACCATGCTATGAACCTTTTTTTTGGATACACAATCTATCATTAGTCATATTTAATGATTCTAACATCATTATTGCATATATATAACAACCAGATACTCTCAGTCTACAATCATGCCACATGTGTGGCCAAGCATTCCTGCATGCACTAATGCACTTCAATATGCATCAAATAATCAATCTCATCATGCCAGCTAATGCACATGGATTCTATCTTTACTATATGCATCATGCATGTCTTCTAGTATAAACTCCAATGCATATCTTTTCTAGCTTCTTTCTCTCCATGTAGATGTACTTGAATTCTTCTGGATCCCTGCACCTATGTGCACTATCAATCTTCTCATATGTGCACTACTATTCCTTGATCTAAGTCCCACTTGGTCATTATGCAATTCCATCCAATATTCCAAATTGGAAACTACCTCCACCTAGGAAACCATGTTCCAACTTTACCTTTCAAGAACCTTACAACACATTGGAATGATGTAATTCATATCATTTCATCATTGAAACTTTGAAGTGAATAAATTTTTTTATTCTATCCCTTGAATTCTTTGTACCTGTACATTTCTTCCATTACACACTCTGATAACAAAAGTGGCTTTCTTTCTTGCTCTGGAATACTTCAACCATGGTTTCCAATCATAGCTAGAAACCCTTTTTCTAGGCATTCCTTCGCTTGCACATAAAGGTGACTCACCCATCACACCAGACACACATCACCTCTTGAGACCCTTGTTATCTTTCACAACAAGCTTTGCATCTATCAACACATCTCTACCTTCAAGGCTATAGAGTCTTACCTTGCCTTTCTATACCCATTAATGACATTCTTCACCTATTGGCTTCATGCTCACATGAAAATCCTATTGATATGACATTTCAATCTATTCATACTCTATAATAACTGGATTACTATTTTGACTATGCTCTTCCAGAGCCCTTCATCAAATTTTCATTTCTTTCTCTGTAGCTCTGTACTTTCCTTTGCGAGCTCTTCATTGTCTCAACCAACTTTTACAATATTTACCCTGATTCCATGTCATTTTCCTGCAGGTAATAACTACTTTGGTGCTCAAATGAATTTCTAGTTTATAACCTATGTCATCTACAAGATCCAGTTCTTTCCTCTCCTCTTGTTGTAACTTGTCTTTACTCAAGAGTAGACAACCTACATCATCAATAAGTTTTTATTGATGAATCTTTCATCACCTCTACATAAATGCCCAACTTTTTACTACCATTTTCCTGATGATTAAGCTTCCTAGTCATCCATTCAATAGTCTCTTGACACAACATTCTCTGCTTGAGGGTTCCCCTTCTCATAAACACTACCATGTTATTAGAATTCAACCTTTTTCCATTAACAAGCTGTTACATTTAAAATGTGCCTATATATCCCTGCATAGACACTATCATGAGGGTTGTTACATTTCAAATGTGCCTATATACCCTTGCATATACACTATCATGAGAATGCGTATATGCTCTCCTTCTTACCCATTACTGACATCTGGCCTATCCCTGTAACATTTGGAAATATTTTTCCAAAATTGACGTGATTTGGAAAATCTTCATTTTGAACAACTCCATGGTTCACAAAGCCCAATTTCCATTTTCCCCACATATTTATAAAACAACTAGATGATATATCAAAGAATTAAATCCTTCTGTCATGTTTTCCTATGGATTACCTTTTCAATGGCTATATTCATTCCTTTTTCTGATTTTGGAGCTAGAAGTTATGTCCTTCTGAAATCAACAATTTCACTCATTTTTCACTTGTTTTACTGGTACCAAAATCTCAAGGGATAACTTCTTCCTACTATAGAAGAAAATATAGCAATAATAAAAAAAACTTTATATCGGGTGCTAATAGTATTCACGATTTTGAATTCACAACAACTCTCATATTTATAATCTGACACTCCATCCAACTTTTGCGTCAATATAGATTTTCCAATTTATCCCTTTCTAACTTCCTCCAAACTTTGAATTGTTGGCCCACAATGGCTATCTTCCAAACATAACAAAACTGGTAAAAATCCCATCAAGATTTTTTTTTATGGATTAATGAGGAGATAAAGAGTTGAGTAAATAAAATTTTATGGACAGGTGATTTGGGGTCCCTTTTCTTCCTTCGAAGTTTTCAAAAATACCCATAACACGCTCAGAAATAGTGGATTTTTCCCTATTTTGACATCTCCACACAAAATCCCTTTGAATTTTGTCAAGATTCCAAATGGGTATATTCATACCTTTTTTTTGAGATATCTATCAAAATTTCATCTCTATTTGGGCCCTAGTTACCGAGCACGACCCACACCCTCAAAAGTCACTATTTCACATTTTACGGAAAATGGAAGAAAAATTAAACGATGTCCATGCCTATAATTCTTATAGCTCTCTTCATTGAAGACAAAAACCTAAAATTTCATCCAAATCCAAGTTAAACTTCTTTTGTTATGCCCAAAACAAGTTTTGGGATCCAGAGTTTTTTTGTAAAAAAGGCTATTTCTCCTTCCCTTTTCCTCCTCTTTTCTTCTCTTCTTTCTTCTCTCTTCTTTATTTTATTTCTCTCTTTCTCCCTTTATCGGTGATCAAGATTCTTCTCATTCATGGACATTTGGGCACTAAACACTCATTCTCCTCCAACATATCGACGTCAACATCTCTTCTTCTTACCGATGTATTGTCACCCAACTTGCTTTCCTCACCGACATATCAACACAGGATTCACTTTCCTCGTTGATACATGCTATGTCGATGGATTTTCCTATTTTTCGCCATTGTATTGACAACCTAGGTGATTTTCTCATCGACACACTATATCGAGGAAATATTTTATTTCTTCGCCAAAACTCCCCATTTTCGGAGACTTATCGTTTTTTCTCATTGACATATCAACGACTTTCTTTATTTCTCGTCGATGTATAGACACAAATTCCTCTTTCCTCGCGAAATTTCGACGTTTGAAGGTATTTTCCTCACTAGTAAGTGTATGTCTTTATAGACGATGAATCCATCTTTATTTCTGACATATCGATGAAAAAATCTCATTTTCTCGTCGACATATCGGTATGAATCTTCATTTTATCGCAGACATTTCAACAACTAAACTTCATATTTTCGTTGATAAAACAGTTCTTCTCGCCAACGTATCAAATGATTTCCTTTCTTTGCCAATACACTCCCTTGTTAGTGACTTTGAAACTTTTTTGCTTACCGATACACCCTTTATCGACAAGCTATCTTCCTTTTCCTTTGACATTTTGACAGCTTCGAAAGATCTTTGCTGATGTATTGACAAAGAATCGTCTGTCCTTACCATTATGGGTTGTATCAAAGACTTTAAGATATCTTGACACTTAGTCAAAATTTGTGATTTTTTCAGGTTCACGACTGTCATGGTTGTCGCAAAAACATCCAGCTCACCCTCCGACCCAAATTCGACCTTTCCTCGGCCAAGTTTGACCCTTTCAACAAGAAAATACACATAAACAATCAAATCCTGAGGGGTTTTGACCCTGATTTCACTACTTGGCGAACTTCAAATTCACACTCAAGAACCTGTGCGATTGCCATAGATTCATTGTTTTCACCCCCCAGGACCAAAACCCACTTGCTGAATTTACAATCTTGGCATACCCATGTCGATTTTTATTGATATACACCAAAAACTGGGAATTTTTCGCTCAATCCCAAAATTCTTCCCCAATTGAAAACACAACAACAATTGTATTTGTGTTGTAGCAGACCATACATGCAGAGTGCTATGACCTACGTCTCTGATACCAATTGTAAACTACCCAAACTAGCAAAACAATTTTTTTTTCTCATTCACATAAAAATTACAACAAACACACATGCTAAATAATTCATGCAATTGATAACATATATAAAAAAGCAGAGTGCAACCATTCAAGCACATAGCATCAACAATCAAAATTGAACATATACACAATGGAATTAACATTTAAAACACATCAAGTAAATTTTTCTTTAAATTTCTAAACTAGCTAGCTACATAAAGGGGACAATCCTCCCATCCATAGGCTTGTTGTTCCAAATATCAATAGCAATCCACCCCAAGCTTAGACCATGAGTCCACAAGGAGGTATGACCCCCTTAGCTATTCACTCTACACAATCAACATCCCAAAACCCGGTTCTACTCCAAAAACAGTTCCCATCCACTAGATCGCTTCCCCTCAATTTGAAAAACCCAAAGAATGGGATCCCCCTTCACTCCACACAATCTCTCAAACCTTCCCACTTCCCTCCAAGGCTCCAATGCACTTGGTTGGCTAGGAATCTCACAATTGGGGATTCCAAGAACTCTCAACTATTCCATGAGTGCTCACAATAGCCTTCTTAATGCTCTTGATCCATTTCATCAACAATAAATGTCATTTGCAGGCATGTAGCCTTCATAATAGGCCCACAACCTCATTTTTAGCATACAACTGATACCAACAATGGCTATCCTTAAACATAGCATGGTTTGTTCTCTTTTTCCAGCACTCAACCCTCCTCTTACTCTCTAAAATCAACATGAAAAACTGCCTCAAGAATGAACTCGAATTTTCTTTTATTCTTATGCAATATTGACTCACACATTGCCCCAAAAGTGGTTGTACTTAGCCCATTCTGTCATAAATTGGTGAGTTGACCTTTCCCACCTATTACTCTTACATCACTTTAATACCTCTTTGGATATTTCTAAGTGAATAAAATTTATAAGGAAATGGATGAATTAATATAAATGGGTGACCCCATGGACCCCTCTTTAGCCCCCTCTCTTGTGGAATCATAGGCCTTTGTCATTAATGTCCTCCTCTTAACACAACCAATGATTTATATTTATTAATTATTTTAATGTACATGTTACACAACTTGGCACTTAGCCACATCAATTCATATGGGCTATCTTTCCCAAACATATCGACTCACCATACTAATTAATATTTGCACAATCACATTATACTTGCAGGGATTAGAATTGGGGATATTATAGGCAATAATGTGGGGAGGAGTGAATCATTAACACATGTTTTTTTTGTTGATGATGTAAGTCTTTTCTGTTTTTGTAATGATGGTGAAGGCTAGGTTTTCAAGGATATTTTAAAACTCTATTGTGTTGCTAATGGTATGGATATTATTGACAATAAATATGCTTTGTTCACACCTGGTTTGGATGACACTCATAATACTAGGATGGAAAGAATATTTTCTTTCAACATCTTGATATTAATGAAGGGGCAAAATCACTTGGTGTTGCTCTAAAACCCAACAATTATTTTAAAGCTTATTGGGGATGGATTTTAACAAGGATACAAAATCACATTTATTTCTAGTGTAATAGGTGGCTCTCCAAGGGGCATTCTACTTCTTGTAAAATCTATATTAGAGGCAATTCTAGTCTTCTGGCACACTTTATCCCACATCTCGAAGGAGTTTTTGGAAAGGATAAGGAAATGTTGTTTTAAATTTTTATGGAAATGAAGTAGTGGGTAGAAGGGATCCCACCTAGCTATATGGAAGTTAATAGCTATAGATAAATATTAGGGGGATTGGAGGCTCAAAAATATTCATTTTTTTGGTTGATCATTAGTTGCAAATTACTTGTGGAATTTACTTACAAAAGACAATGTTCATACAAAAATACATTGCACTAAATTCACTCTTGGACTGGGTAAGAATGGAGAGGGAAAGTATTCAGAATGTGTCAAATCAATGGAAAGCTATGATGTTATCCTTCCCTATAATTGGTAAGTACTTGGCATGGAGGGTTGGTAATGGGGCACAAGTGAGGATAGGGACTGATGTTATCATGTGATGTGGCCAAGAGGTCTTTCTTGTTGAAAATATGGTCTTAACTTTGCAAGAGCTGGGGAGGTGCACACTAAATATGGTAAAACATCCAAATGAAACTACCCTATAGTCCCAAGGCTAGTTGTCATCTCAATAATTAGGGATGAATGATGAGATGAGTGAAGGATGGGATTCCTTTATAAATGAACTTAGAAGATCCCATATAAAGTTGAGTGAGGATCTTAACGATTTAGTATGGGAAATGAACAATATTGGGGGTGATTACGCTGCAAATATCGACTATCTATATTTGCAATCCATTGGCCTGACAAATATCAGATGGTGGTGGTAAAAATTATGGAAGGTTAAGGCTCCACCTAAGAGTATACTATTCTTGTGAGTGATTCTGAATACTAGAGTATTGGCTTTGAAAATGCTTCAAATGAGGAGAAATACTGGCCCTTGAAAGTGTTCATTGTGTAAAGCAAATGGGGAGACTACTACTCACATTTTCTTGTCTTATCAATTCTCTATGCAGGTGTGGAAGGATTTGAAGATTTCATTGGGGTTTCAAAATTTGTGGCATAAAGAGACCATGGATATGAATTTCCAATAATGGTTTATAAAAAGAGAGTTGAATCCTTTTAGGCCATTTCCCTTCTTAGTCACTTGGGAAATATGGTTGTCCCACCAACTCTAGTTTATTTGAAGTTAAACCTCTCCCATATTTTCAAATCTCTACCAATTGTTGACGCGATATGTGTGACCTTGATCAACATCATGGGTTTCTCCTAGTGAGAAGTCTCAATCGGACCTCACACCATTTGGCATAGGGAACCCATCTAGATTTTGGCTCGAAAACCATTACCAGTTTTAGGGTTTATCGGTTATGGCCCAATCCACCAATGATGGTTTCTAAGATAAAGAGTGAAATGAAACTAACCTAAGATGCAAATTCACGCATCTAGACGAAATTAAAGGTAACCGTAAATCAAACAAATAACCATAGATGTTCCAAACAATATCTTGGAAAACAATTCAGACAGAACAATGACAAGAATATGGGTAAATAACTACAAACCCATAATAGTCTAGCATTGAAAGAATCATTTACATTCCTATGTTCATAGATTCAAACAAATATTTCCTAAAGAACATAAAGTAAAATGCAGTAGCCACACATAAGGATAGTCTACAATGTGAGATACATTCTTACACAACCCTATTGCTGAGCAAACGATAGCAGAAAAATACACAACAAGTGCAAAACAAGAATCCAAGTTCCCCATAAAGTAGCTTGGCCAAAAATTATTCTTCTCATTAAAGTTCCAACAGTGGTACATGAAATCTCCAAGAGCCAAAGCCCCGAAGTAGAGTACAATCACTTTATTTATTGAAATTTACCTTGACTATTGGATTTCCACCTCCATGACTCTTGACCTTTCGTTTGCAAAATTTTTTGTGCCTACCCTCTATGGAATGATGAGGAAACACTGACAACATAAATGTTCATAATTTACTATCTCCTACATCATGTACATTCACATTTCGAATTTGTCTTTTAGCATTTATGGGCCATCACAGGTTTTGGTTCTAGTTCGTCTTATACATGTAGTCAATAAATTCACTTTATGGGTCCCTTTTTCCTCTTTTCTTGAGATTGGTCTACCATGATATTTGTAATTCATCCTTTTCCATTTAAGCTTGATTCTTGTTTGTTGATTTTTTCCCGTGTGTCGGTATGTCATCCTTTGCTATAGATCATTTTCGCAAAGACACTGTTGTGTACTGGCGGATCCTCCTTGTCATCATGTATAGAATCTGTGTTTTTGTATTCCACTTCCACATACATTATGTGTTTATATTCCTGAGTATGATCCTATTTCAATAATGGTACCTGGGTGCCATTTATCACAAAATATATGAGTTGCCAGTTTAAAACTTCAAAACATACTTTAAAAATGTTCATTTAGACATATCGAATTCAATTGGTATTTGAGTGACAAGTTCAGATCTACTTCCCTGAGTTTGATATCTAGTCCCTTTGATGGTGATTTCATAGACATCCGCATTGAAATGTTGTGTTATTAGGTTCCTGGGTTGTTGACAATACACCATTATTAAAACTTGAAAATATGGGAAAAATGGTGAGGAATATCTTGAAACCTATCACTAATAAGTTTTATATCTCGATGAGACCTTTCCAATGGTATAAGGATCGCGTGAAACAAATCTCAGAGTCAAAATTTATGGAAAAAATAAAACTGAGGGCTAGGTTTTTCCTGATGCGCTATGTTGCGCCCCCCACCAATGTTCGAGGTAATACACCCTGAGTTTCTTGGCACGACCACCAAATTTTGAATCCTCTTTCATACTTCATTAATCTCAGTTGGAATTTGACCCTATAGTTTATTCATCCATGCCTCGAGAGATCGAGCCTTAGTCATCTTTCTGTTCACCGATTAACCTATAAAAATAGAGATGAGAAGGATTTAAGGGGCTGATATATATTGAAATGTGAGTGATATTCCTTATATTAAAACTAAGATACATTTTATTTCCCACACATTGGGGTGAGGAGAGGATTGTAAGATGTTGAAGGACCGTTGAAACACATAAGAGCAATGGAGCAAATGGTTCACGACGGAAAATAAAAAAAATATTAAAAGATTTAAGAGGGGCCCTTTGCCACCTCATCTTTTCCTTATCTCATATGATACTTCAATGTACCCATTTTAAACCATTAACCTTATTTTATTTCCTTAATACTATTTCCATGACTTGTCGGCCCTCAAATGACCTAAGGCCACTGATGTATAGGGGGTTGAGGCAGATTATAATATAGAAGAGTTGTCGATACAAGAAGAGGATGTGGCACATAATATGGAGAGCTCACAGATATATGAAGAGAAGGGGGTGCATAATAAATCAAATAATTGTTAAGGAAAGGGGGGTCGAATGGTTTGAGGGCCACTCCTTTTTCCACCTCATCCTTTTTGTTTTTTTCTTGCCACTGCTTTACTCAAATTTAGTTCCATTAATTTTTGTGACATCTATGTTATATGGAATTTTGATCTATCCATTGAAACTGAGGTCATCTATTAGTGGTTGAGATATCTATCCATTGAAACTGAGGTCATCTATTAGTGGTTGAGAGATATTATCTTGTGAAAACAACCAACTGACATTTGGAGCACCTAATACTTAATATGTGACATGAGAACCAATTTTTTTCTTAGAAGCAATTCAGAGCTAGCTTATGTATTGCAGATGTTGAAATCAAACCAAATAACGTTATATGACACTTTCATGTTCAAGGTTAGTCAAAGAATCAAGATGCACGAACAAAACATGCAGATATGTTAAGCGCAATAAAAACTGGTTGCGACACAAACAAACTTGATAAGACTATTGCCACACCCAATCTTGATTGCAACACAACATAACTCAAAACCAACAAGAAATCAGGCATCGATCATCCATTCAAACAGGAAATGCTTAACATTTAAAATCAAGAGAACTTGGCTAATGGATGCAACGTTCAAAGGATCTAAGGTGGAAAAATTTAGGAGGGGCCCCAAGTCCACTTGCTTGGGGAAGGTGTTGAGGCTTGAACACCCAAGTATTGGCTCTGTTATCAATTTACAAACCTAATGTGAGTATAGACAAGTAGAGGGTTGTGGGAGCACTTTCAGTGGATAGGTCTTATGCTTGGAGTTTCTTTGATGGGGCTTGTCAAGGGCCAAGGAAGGCATGTAGTTTGAGTTTTGTCTTTTTTCTATTAGATTCCCATTTCTTTACTGCAAAGGCTAATCTCATAAAATGAACAAATAATGTTGGGGAATTCAAGGCTTTACTTTTCCTTATAAAATATACACTTAACAAAGAGATTGCGAGGCTTCTGATTTTTAGGGATTCAACTCTCACTATAAATTGTATGCAAGATCAACTTTAGGTCCATAGAAATGGTTTATCCCCATTGAATAATCATTTGAAGGAGATTTAAAGGTAGTTTTAGGAGGTATCTTTCAAGCATATTTACAGGGGGTTCAATGTTTAGGCTAATACCCTTTCTAAAGATGGTTTATAGTTGATGGAAAATCAGATCATTGAAGATGAATATCAATACTATATTTTAGTCTCCTCCAGGTCCAATAATGTTTTTGAGCTTTAATTAATTAATTAATTTATTTTTGTGGGGGTGGGTTTCAATGCAATTTTTTTGAGACTTTGTTTAGTTACTTGATAGGTATTTTGATGAAATGTAATGTAATTCCTTTGGACATGTCAATTTCAGTATTATCTTTCTAATGAATAATGGGTAGAACTATCGACAATTTAGTAATATGTAGAGACAATAGCCAAACTTTGACAACCGTGCATCATGCATCACGTGGAATGTATTTTTAATTCTCCCTGAATGAAAAATACATTTTTTTCTTGGAAAAAAAACAATGGAAAAGAAGAGACATTATAAAGAACATCATATGTATTCGTCAAATATAAAATTATCATAAAATATATTCATATGGCTCATCAAAACAATCATCCTAATTTCTACTACAATCTATTTATTCCTCTTATTTATGTATTTCAGACCATACATAATACTGATAATAGTGATGTTGTCGTGATATTCTTGATTTTACTCTTCTACCAATGGATGTTATTGTTGAGATGCAAAACATGCCTTCATCCACATTGAGTACAACTCTCATCTAGAAGAAAAACAAACCATTTATAAGTCATCAAGTTCATATCATAAAAATATGAAAATGTAATTTATTATTGACGAAAATTCCAATATATAGTTCATTATATATATAATTACCATCTTTAATACTTGATGTATTAGACATTGTGGTATTGTTAATCTCTGGTTGATCATCACCAACAACCTCATTAATTGGCACATCTATGACATAAAAAATATATGAGTAAAAAAATAAAAATATTCCATATTTAGAGTTAAGTTTAATGCCATCATCATGCATATGTACACTCATCTTACTGGCATGTTCTTCTCAACTAGCATTAGCATGAATGCTTATCCCTTTATCATGAATACTATCTTGCTACCCATGCAATAAAATTTATACTATTTATAAACCATAAACCCTAAACATGTTTGTAATTAACTGATCTGAAAATAGAAGGCTGACTTGTTATGCTATGCAAACACCCTCTACTTCATTAAAATAAACTTTATAGGAACTTGCTTCATGTGTTAAAATATGCAAGATAAAATTATGTGCCAAGTTTATGCTTCTTCCTTTAAATGTTTATGTGTGAGGAAATGTTCTTTTAAATGGTTATATATGTGCTTTAAATAAATACACAGCAAAATAACTTGCAGAAAACAAACCATCAAACTCACAACAATAACAACATGATAAAGGAGTTCACCCCTCTCCGGGCTACATCTCCTTGAGCCTCCATCAATGGACTTGGCTCTCTGGGATTAATTTGTCAAAAGTTCTTTTACAAGCTACTGCTCAACTCCAATGGAAAAACAAACTGTACCATTGGGATCAAAACACATAAAAACCCCAAAAATGACTAATAAAACTCTGAAAACGGATCATGGCTCATCCAGACATGACCTCTTCTACATGTGGCCATAAGATTCCCTGAGCTTCTCTTTGGAAAAAACACCTGTAAAAGTCGTCAAAATCCTATGAAACCCGTCCCAATGTGTTCAGAGCATAAAAATTAGCCAAAAATGACTATTCAGTCATAGAAAACAAACTTGGACTCACCAAAACATGACCTCAATCAATGAGGGCTTCAAGCTCCCTAGAGCTTGCTGAAACTTCAATGGCTAAAAACCTGAAAAAGAAGTCTTCAAATGGCCTTTATAACAGTTCCAATGGATTCAAGACGTCCAAAAACCCCTAGCTGGGCTTTTACGGCACCTCATTCGGCCAAAAAATGAGAAATATAGGTCTCATGCCATTCTCTTCCTTCAAGCTTGCTGTCTCTGGTTCGCCAAAACACACCTCTGTGTGCTTGAACCCAGAACACGCTCCAAAATGCGTGCTTAAACCTAGCACACACGCATAACCAAAAACGGTCCAAACTGTAGGACGGTTAGTGCGTGTCCAGCCCCTAACCGCTAAGACCACGGGCATATGGGTAAGCACCCGAAACCATGGGCTAACCAATTTTTAAAACCAAATTTAAACCCTACGCCAAAGTTATGGTCATATGGTAATACATATGACCGCGGTCTCCATTTGAAATCCAAACTCACGCGCGCTGTCCGTGTGGTAAGTGGTCACATGGGCGGACATGTGAAACCGGGGGTTGGGGCTAAGCCCCAGCCTGACCGCGAGCCAACTATTAAACAATTCAAACTTAAATAAATTTTAACCCATTCTTATAATAAGAAACAAAATGTGGCGCATTGGTTGGTTGGACTTTGTTAAAACGTTGCACGGTGGGAGGAGGTCCGGGGTTCGATCCCCACAGAATCCATAAATTTTGAACAAACAACCAATAATAATGGTGCCACATGGAAGCCCATGACTAGGCCACGTAGCACCACACCATTTGCCCAATAAATGCCACGTGTCACAATACCACTCATCCAACTATTAGCCAATCCAAAACTGCCACGTCAACATCTTCTGCCTCAGCGTATGGACGTGCCACATCATCGTACGGACATGCCACGTCAGCATCCGTACGGACTGCACAGTCATCATTCATTTTTTCCCTATTTGGCGATTCGAACAGATCGCGATATCTCTCGCTCCCGACATCCGTTTGAGACGATACGAGTTGCGTTGGGTTTGTGACGACGAGGGCTACGCTCTCGTTCGTTTTGAGGTAATTAAGAGAATGTTGTTTTTTGAGCTAAAATTTGACCCCTGGTCCAGATTTTGATCATTAACCATTGAAAATATATGTCACTAATTTACCTCGACATTCATTGTAGATGTTTTTTGTCTACTGTCTTCCTTGACTTGGACCAATACTTTGTATCCCCAAGTCAAGGAAAAATTTAGTTGATGCTCAGTGGGCATCTTCCGTATGTTTTTTACCATATCAAAGTATAACACAATTAAGTACTTTGACTTATATTTAACTAATAGTTGAAGATTTTTGTAAAATTTTAGTACTTACAGTTCTTCCTCTGTAGCCAAGTTTATGTTGGCCACTGTTGTCTAATATAGCCTTGGTGGCCTTTGATGTACCTTTAAGCCTATCAACATTTTCAAGGACATGTTAATAGGAATAACAGTTGGTGATGTCAATTGCAAGATTTATCTAGAACTCTAACTTTTGTTTATTTATTTAGTTAATTTATATTCTTACATTTCTTTCTTTTCAAGTTTCAACTTCTTTCCTGTTTTTTTCAACTTCTCCCAAGCGTCCTCCAATAACACATCCCTATCTCTTTTGGGAATTATGAAGGATGATCATAAGTAGGGTCACCTAGAAGATGTGTCCAATAGGTGTCCCACACTATCCTAAAATACATCCATGACATAGAAGAAACCTTTTTTGTTAAATATTTGTCCAAAAGATGGACCATGTAGTAAATATACTCTTTCTTCAAACTATATTCTTGGTATTTAATGCCAACTCTGATGGATGATGGTCACATCTTCTTGTGCAAATTAGATTAGAACTTGTTATTCCCTTCCAATGTAATAATGTAGTACAATTAGACATATAAAATCAACATAAAAATTTAATTTTGTATCAAATCAAGATAATTAATAAATTAGTAGTTATCCAGGAATTTTAACCCCACCTCTATTGTCAATTATGACCGAATGGGGACCAAAATCAATAATAGAAGTGGGATCATTAGTATCTTTGCCACCATATGAATAGGGACGTCGCATGGTATTGGTAGTAACGGGATTAGATGCAACAATAAGGGTAATGCCATAAGAAGCACGTAGGGGTGGTATGGCATCGAATGGAGAGCTAATGTTTTGTGAGGGAAGTAATGGAAATGTTGGGTTGAAGGAGATTGTGTGCTCATGATGGATGATTAACACTAGTAGGAATTGTGCTATTTCAATGTCCATGACATCATGTCACAAATATCTCTGTAAGAAAATTAATATTTTGTCAAAGTATAGTTCATCAAAATGAAGAAAATGCATACTTAAAAGAAATTTAGTTCATCAAATTTCAAAATTTCATATACTATAGAGATTGATTTTTTCAATTCATGATTTCTCTTTAGCAATAACTTGGTTAGAGTCATCTCCTATCACACCATGGAGTTCATATGCCCATTTTTTTACCTATTCTTTAATAACATGTAATGAATCAAGATGATTAAAAAGTTATCATCATCATCTCGAGGTGGGGTGGAATCCTACAAACAAGAAACAATAAAGATTGATTATAATGATTATAACATTGTTCAAAAACATAAGGAAGTGTAATATATTACATGTCCACCAGTTTGTTTCATGTGATCAAATTTTGGCTATGAGTTGAAATGTTGACTAGATAAAAGATGTCTGTGATAAAACCATTAGAAATCATATTCAAACACAATTAATAAATAACAACTATAAAATGTAAAACATAATTATCTTTTTCATTAATTCTATTCAAATGGTAATAGATTGAAATATCCTCCCTTGCAGCTATTGGTTTTATTTCATATGCCACAATCTAATTTCCATCATGTCCCTTAAACACGTAATTGGGTTGCTTGTCAATGTTTACAAGATGTGAATTGTTTATAAACCTTGCAAGATGTGAATATTTTGATGGTTTATTTCATTTTGTTACAATTTGCACAAATTTGATCTCTCTCCATACAAGGCATATAATGGGCCATCCATTTCTAGCCTTTACAATTGTACAATGAATTGACATTCTCCACTAGTTCAACTACGTTGTTGTATGGAACATTAACATCATATATGGAAAACGGCCCCATCCCATGTAAATAATACAGAGCAATGTGATATGTTCTCCCATCAATACCAAAATCAATGTCTAACTCAACAAATGGTTTTGGTTCCTAGTTTTTTGCAAGATGATTGTATCTCAATGGTACTTCCTTGTCTTAAATGGTCTCATTTTCATAAGAATATGTCCCTACTTCCACAAGAAATAAATCCATATGTTTTTTTTATTAAATTTTTGTCACTACGACCTCTAGTGGATCTCAACCTCTTACTTGATGTTTTCCCTTTCCCTCTTTCCTCATAACTATCATTTCTCTCTAATGGAAGTTTTGATACATATCCATTTGGTTGTACTTCTATGTGCATAAAAATAGATTAACATTCAATGTTGGTTGTTCTCATGAATCAAAGTTAAAGTTAAGGTTCTCATAATAAAATGCAACTCTATGCCTCGTGCATCAAGTGACATGCATAATTCCATGACTAGAGTTTTGGGTTAATCCAAATTTGTTGTGGGTTATCTCCGAATTTGAAGCAAATTGTTATCACTTTTTGTTCTAGTTTTGAATCTATAATAGATAAGCATGAACTTGGGTCTCTAGATCTTATGGCTAGTGCCTCCCCAACCTGATCTCATCAATAATTGAAATTTACATCTTATTTGGAAGAAAATAAATTCTTTTATGTTTATGTTGCCCAAACTGTTAGCGCCGCCATTTTTCTTTCCAATTTAGAGTCAGTTTTAAAGTCATGTTCTGACCCATGCGCCAAAACATGTGAAGTCAGTTACATAACACTGTGAGTTTGAAGTCAGCAAGTGTCCTGTTGGTCCTTGGAAACGAGAAGAGATGTTAGATTTGAAACTTGTATAAGAGGTACTGGTATGTCTTTTCCAAGAAAGTCTAGTCCTGTCGAGAAACCAGTCTCTACATGCCCTAGGTCGAGTCAAGTGGTTAATAGAGGTCATGTCACCAAGTACAACAGTTATTATCAATTCATCATGGAGGTCGAGGGAATGAAAAAACACGACGTTCGTATCATGCATGACTAACAAACCTTATCACATGTATCCTACACGCGGGGATTTTCCATGGAAAACATGCAACTTGACTTGGAACATCTCGTCGCCATGAATTTTTTTTCCTCCAACATGATTTCCTCTCCTGTCCAATTTGTTATAAATCTTGGATGTTTGACATTCTCTCCAGTCGTAGAACCATGCCTAAACTCTATTTGCAATTTCTCTTGCCAATCTAGCATGATCAGAACCTTGCCTCCTGTGCATTTGTTGGATACACTGCACACAGATTTAACCTTGGTCACACCATGGTGACCTCTCAGAGCACAAGGAAAGGTGCATGGAGTAGCAGAGTTGTAAGGTCTGAGCCCCAAAGGGACTTGGATTCTTTCTCACCTGCGGCAGGCATTCCCAAAGACGTATAAGGAACTATTCTTTTGCCTACAGAGAAGACCAGATCCGCTCATGGAAAATATGAAACGAAGGGATTCACAGAGGAAGGGGAGACGGTAAGGGCCCCCTCTCCCCAACACCAAATTCCTCGGAGGAGGGGCAGGCCAAGAAAAAAAAGGAGAACGTGGAAGCTTGAATTTTAGAAGAACTGTGCGTCAGATTGATAGCTAAAAAACGACTTAGGCATGCCATCCGGCTAGAGCTTGTTGGGGGATCAAGCCGCAAAGACAAGAGAAGAAAAAGGAGAGTGGATATCATAGGAGAAAATGAGAAAGTTCCATCTCAGCAACTAAAGCGAGAGAAACTGGCTATCACCGAGATCTATCAGAAAAACATGGAATTAAGGAGACAACTAGTGACAAAGGCCACGAAAGAGTCCACAACGTAGGGTTGCGAAGGGAAAGTGACATGGTTGAAAAGGTAGCTCAGAGAGGCGCAAGACACCATTGTACAACTGCGATAAGCACAGAGACTGACAGAAGAAAGGCACTCGAAACATTCCATAGAATGCGAAACGACCGAGAAAGAAGCCCACGTAGCCCGCGTAAGAAAAACCACTTTAGATGGCACTTGTCTCTGCACTCGCTAAATATGAGACAAATCTTGGTAGTTTTGAATGATACATTTCTCTGAAACATGCTACCATTTTGATAATGACCACGACGATATAACAACTTCTTACTGCGCACAACTCTCATCAAATGATCACATCATAGAAATTGAAGCCATTATCTACAGACAACAAGCTTCTGACAGACACCTGTTTGTCGGGACACATGCTCAAATAAACATAGTGACACATATTTTCACCATGCCAAAGCTTAACCAACGATAAAATCCTGTGGCGAGACTATGAACAGTCATAAGTAAAAAGGCGTAATTATTGTCTATTTTTGGAAAACACTATGTGAAGAGTCTCTAGCCCATGTTGCTCAGTTTTCCTAGTTCTAAGGGTTAGCGGTTAGGAAATAGGGTAGCCCAAGCGACACCCTCATTTATATATTTCATGTTTTCGATGTAAACCAAGTTGGTTGGAAAAATTTGGTAGACAATAGCTATTGTATGTAATCAAGTTAATTCAAAGGTCCTGTGACTTGATGAAAAGATTCTAGTTGTAACAGTTGGATGTATTGTGCTTCTTTCTTTGCGTATGTGATTTCCTGTTATCTTTATTTCATATCTCTTTCTGTCTAT
>JZKD02S1672828.1:616363-650680 GCA_000966675.3 Picea glauca | reverse complement strand
CGATGACCAAAACCCACGCATGTTCTTGACGAAGAGTGAGCATGATCACTATATGAGTAGGAGCGAGGACTTCATTGTAGAGGCCAACGATGATATGATACTTGAAACATATGATGCACCGTCTTGGGAGACAAAAGAATTCAAGAAAGGCTATCAAAACGCCATCATGCAATTCTAGAAAAAGTATAACCTCTGGAGCAAGGACGTGCCTACTGAGTCGCAACAGAAAAACCCCATAAGGAAGCCTCCGATGGAAACTCCTTTCACAAGCCTATCAAGGTCAGACATCATGACCAAAGATGCGACAGATAAAGCTAAATTGAAGGAGGAGGTCCCCAAGAAAGCCTCGGAGACATGTCAAGAGGTGAGCGGAAGAGAGGTAGAGAAAACTTGTCCCCCTTTCAATTTTGAACATGAGATGGCCAAAATAAAAATCTCTGTCCCACTCAATGAAATTATTAGAAAGGGAGAGTATCAGGAATAAATCATTAAAATTCTGAAAATGGGGGGGACCCTGATCCTCTGAATCTTCAAGATGATTACCCTGCCATCCTTTTTGGTCCGTGCTTTGAAGAGACAAGCGATACCAAAGACGTCCCTCCTTTCTACATCAGTCTGAAGATCCATGAAATGAACCTACATAATTCCATGTTGGATTCCAACGCATCACACAACCTCATGTCGAAGGTGATCATGGATGAACTAGGTTTGGATGTCACCATGCCATACAAAGACCTTTTCTCTTTTGATTCGAGGAAAGTCAAGTGTTTGGGACTTATCAAAGACCTAGTTTTATCGTTGGCTCAAATCCCTGCTAAGAACATGGTCATGGATGTGGTCGTCGCAGACATACACCCAAAATTTGACATGCTTCTCTCGAGGTCTTGGCCTGCGAAGTTGAAAGGCACGTTGCAGATGGATATGTCATATGCCACTATCCTTATTTTTGGCCATGACAGAATGTTGTATAGTGAAGTGATGTTGAAGTACATGGTAAGAAGCAAGACACATCCACACAATCATCCCATATACTCCATCGACATCGAGGTGGGGTCTTCTATATTCTACAATGAACTAAATTTCGAAGAATAAGAGTCGACATCCATTGTAACAGATGACAAGGAGACCACGCAGGAAACAACAGAATGCATCGACCCAAAAGACCATGCAGAAAACAGGGTGTGGAACATGAGTTTTGATGGCTCAATTAGCAAAGAAGGAGTTGGGGCCGGTGTATGGGTGACCCCCCCTAAAGAAAGCATGAAGATGTGCTCATACAAGCTCATATTTGAGTGCACTAACAACATGGCCGAGTATGAAGCACCAATATTGGGCTTACAAGTTCTGAAAGAATTGGGTGCGCAGAAGATAGCAGTGCACAGGGATTTTGCGCTGATCATAAATCAGGTAAAGGGTGTATATCAGACCAAACACCCCAGGTTGAGAGCATACAGGAATTTGGCTTTAGACCTCCTTGAAGGATTCTCAGAATATGACCTATATGCTATCCCCAGAGAGAAAAAGAAGATCGTCGATGCGTTGGCCACCTCGGACTTGATTTTTAAGATCCCCATCTTCCCAAACAAAAAGTATGAAATTGAATTTAAGAATAGGCCGACATTGCCTGATAATATCAAACACTGGAAAGTGTTCGATGATGAAAAATAGGTGGAAAGATTCCTCCATATGAGCGATGATTTTGCTAATACAAACATTGATGAGGAATGTTGTAGTGATGAAGATGAGAGCGCGGATGCGCATAGCAATGATGATCCTTTCGAAAACCATATCGTGGGAAGGGACATAATACAATTGAAAAATAATATTATTCTAAAGGGGTTGGTGCCATTGGAAAAGTTGTTTGACAAGAATGATGTGGAAAAGAACCCAAGGATTGTTGCAAGTGATGAAGTCATGGAAGACTGCAACATCGGGACAAAGGAGAACCCGAATATGGTAAAATTATCCAAGACACTCAGTCCAAAGGAAGCAGGACTATATAAACTCATGAAAGATTTCCCAGACGTCTTCGCATGGAGCTACAATGACCTGAAAGTGTATGACACGAAACTAATCCAACATGTTATCCCTCTCAAGGAAGATCAGAAACCTTTCAAACAGAAATTGAAATGGATAAATCCCCTGTTATTGTCACTGGTTGAGAAAGAGGTAAAAAAGATTTTCGACGCTAAAATCATTGTTTTCTTGAGGTTCTTGAAATGGGTAGCTAATCTAGTACTTGTAAGAAAGAAAAGAGGTGAGATAAGATTGTGTGTAGACTTTTGAAATTTAAATAAAGTGTCTCTCAAGGACCACTATCCCCTTCCTAAAATGTATTGCATCCTGCAAAATATGGTGGGGTCCCGGAAGATGTCTATGATAGATGGGTTCTCGAGATATAATCAGATCATGGTTCACCTAGAAGATAGAGAGAAAACAACTTTCACAACTCCATGGGGAGCATTCATGTATGCTAAGATGTCATTCAACCCGATGAATGTTGGAACCACTTTTCAGAGGGCCATGGACATTGCGTTTGCTGATGAAAGGGAAAAACTCATCGAGATTTCTCTGTATGACATCATTGTGTACTCTACCTCCGATAAACAACATCTCGAGCACCTGAAGAGAGTTTTCGAGAAGTGCAGAAAATTTGGCATATCACTGAATCCAAAGAAGTCTCACTTCGCGGTAGAAGAAGGAAATTTGTTAGGGCACATCATTTCCAAAGAGGGCATTAAGATAGACCCTAGCAGGGTTGAAGAGATCCTGAAGATCGACACCCCGTGCAGTAAAAAGGAGGTACAATCTTTCCTGGGAAAGGTGAATTTTTTGAGGAGATTCATCCCAAACCTAGCGGAAATCATAAAACACATAACTTGCATGCTCAGGAAGGGAGACGAGATCAAGTGGAACGTAGAGTCCAAGAAGTATTTTGAGGATATCAAAGTGGCACTGACAAAGGATTCTGTACTAGCTAGCCCATATTTTATGAAATATTTCCTCCTGTTTTCATTTGCCTCAGAACACACTATTGTCAGCATGCTGCTACAAAATGACGAACATGATTTCAAAAAACCCATAGCCTATTTCAGCCGGACGTTGTGTGACGCCCCACTAAGGTATGACATCATGTAAAAGTAGGCATATGCCTTAGTAAAATCTTTGAAATAATTCAAGACATACATACTGCACTCACATGTTATCGCTTGTGTACCCAGCAGTTCAGTAAAGGATATTCTAACTCAACCTGACCCAGAAGGACGGAGAGGCAAGTGGATAGCGGCCATGTTAGAATACGAACTTGAAATCAAGCCTACAAAGTTTATTAAAGGTCAGGGTCTTGAAAAGTTGATGGCGTAGTTGGACTGCGACGCTGTAGGAATGAATTTCATCGTTGATTTGTCGGAATGCCCCCAAGAAGAAAAAATTGCGCAGGCGCCTCAACAATTCATCGACCCACCATGGTACGTGGACATAATCTACATGTTGTAGAATCTCTAGGCTGCTCCGGGCATGAGTAAGACTAAGTCCATATTTCTCAACCTCCTGAAGCCGATCTCAGTCGAAGCACCTTTTATACAGTGGGGTATAGATTTCATAGGAGAGATAAACCCGCCATCCTTTGCACAACACAAGTGGATACTCATGACCATGGACTATTTCACGAAATGGATAGAGTTGATCCCCATGAAACAAGCTACCGACATAGTCATTATCCAATTCCTGGAGATGAACATTTTATCAAGTTTTGGGTGTCCCGTTAAGATCGTTACAGATAATGCAACCACATTCAAGTCTAAGAGGATGGAGAAATTTTTCTAGGATTATAACATAACCTTGGGGCATTCCACGACTTACTATCCGCGAGGAAACGGGTTAGCAGAATCCTCAAATAAGAGCCTAACCAATATTATCAAAAGACTCCTGCAAGAAAACAAGAGATCCTAGGATAAAAATATTATCTACGCACTATGGGTGGACTGGGTCACCACCAAGAAATCTATATCAATGTCGCCTTTCTAGATCGTTTATGGTGTGGATGCAATTTTCGCTACTTCACTAGGACCCCCCATTAGGAAGCTGTTGCAAGAATAATGATATGAAAATAGGGGGATGACTTTTTATGCTATGCAAGCACCCTCTACTCCATTAAAATAAACTTTAGGACCTTGTTCAATGTCATAGTTGTGCAAGAGGATTTATGTGTGAAGTTTATGCCTCTTTTATGTGTTTATGTGTGAGGTTTTTAAAAGGTTAAATGTGTTGTTTAAAGAATACAACAGAAAATATAACATGCATCAAAATATAACCAGCAAACACTCACAACAAGAACAACATGATAAAGGAGTTCACCCCCAACTGGGCTACATCTCCTTGAGCCTCCATAAATGGACTAGGCTCTCTGGGATTAGTTTGTCAAATATTATTTTACAAGATGCTACTCAACTCCAATGGATTTAATGACTATACCATTGGGTTCATAATACATAAAAACCCCAAAAATGACTATTGGATCTCTGAAAACGGACCATGGCTCATCCGGGCATGACCTCTTCTACTGGTGGCCTTGAGCTCCCTGGAGCTTCCTTGTGGAAAAAACACCTGCAAAAGTCCTCAAATGCCTATAAAACCTATCCCAATGTATTCATAGCATAACAATTAGTCAAAAATGACTATTCAGTCACAAAAAATAGACTTGGGCTCATTTGAGCATGGCCTCCATAAATGGTGGCCCTAAGCTCCCTGGAGCTCCTTGAAACTTCAAAGTAGAAAACTCCCTGAAAAAGAAGTCTCCAAATGCCTTTGAAAACAGTGCCAATGGATTCAGAACATCCAAAAACCCCTATCTGAGATTTTTTGGCACCTCATTTGGCCAAAAGATGAAGAAGTTAGGCCTCCTGCCATTTTCCTCCTTCAAGCTTGTTGTCTCTGGTTCACCATTTTGCACCTGTGTGTGAGTAATCTGGCTTCCCGGTGTTTCTCGTGCCTAAAAATAGCACACGCATGTCTCTCCACAAAACATGCCAAAATGTAGAACGGTTAGCGAAATTAGAGCCCCCAAAGTCGGAGGTGTTGGGCGCATGGGGGCCATATGTCCACATCCCAGTGCAAAAAAGGGCTACTCGTTGCCACCGTTCAACATGCATATGACAAGTGGCTAGGTGTGTGGTTGGGGAACGTTTGAAAAAATCACGTGCAAATGTGTAGGGAGGTCATATGGGCAAGCATATGTGAGCGGGGGCTGGGGGCTAAGCCCCAGCCCGGACCCCCGCCGAACTACACAACATATCACTTTAAATAAAGTTTAAACCCTTTGTATTACAAGGACTATCGTGTGGGCTAGTGGTAGCCCACACATTTCCAAAGTGTTGAACCTTGGGGGGGAGGTCCCAGGTTCGATCTCCACAGAGTTCGATCCCCACAGACTCCATAACATTTTGATATACCATAACCAGGGTGCCACGTGGCACCAAACCATTTGACAAAAAGATGTCGCGTGTCTCAAATCTATTCGTCCACGTGTCTCACACGCATTCGCCCACATGTCTACCAACTTCCAACTCAGCACTGACATGTCATCTCTTTCCACATCACCTATTCCACGTGTCAAGTCGTACACCTGCCACGTTATCATGTACGGATTGTACAATCAACTTTTTTTCCCTGTTTGGCAAATCGAACAGATCGTGATATCTCACTCATCAAATGTTCGTTTGACCTCGTTCAAAGTGCGTTGGGTTCATGATGACGAGGCATACACACTTGTTCATTTTTAAGTGATTCCAAGCACTTTGATTTTTGGGCTAAATTTTGACCCCTAGTCCAGATTCTGATCAAATAGTAGGCCAAGACAAATGATGCGTAGAGGAGGATTAATCAACTAATTCACACGCAACAAGAAATAGAGAAAGTGTATAATCGGTCACAACTCCATCATGAAAAGATAAAGAAATCCTTCAATAAGATTTCTAAGCCATAATATTTCTGGTTGGGTGACATAGTTTTGAGATAGGAAGCAAGAAATGAAGGTAAAGGGAAGCATGCAAAGTTCGAACACCTTTGGACAGGTCCATTCAAAATATGCAATCACAGCAGAAAAAATGCTTATTTTCTAGAAGGATTAGATGGAGAAAATTTTGATTGGGGCTCTGTAAACGGCAGGTTCCTAAAACATTACCTGACGGAATAAACTCTGTTTAAATCATTGCCATTGTAAATAGTTGTTTTATTTTGCATCGAATCTGTAGGTCAACAGAAAATTGAAGCCTGAAGTGAAGGCCCTAAGTTTATGTTGAAGTATTAGAAGTCGCGTCAATAGGTTTAGTCTATTTTTCCCAGTGTCTAGAGCTCAAATAAAGCCCAATGGTCAGGCACCTGGTCTACTATTCTTTTCTACCTCATAGGGACGATATCATTCCCATTGGAGCCCGTTGTTAGTACTACTATTTTTCTTTCCAATTTAGAGTCAGTTTTAAAGTCACGTTGTGACCCATGAGCCAGAACATGTGAAGTCAGGTATGTAAAACCGTGAGTTTGAAGTCAACAAGTGTCCGATTGGCCCTTGGAAATGGGAAGGGATGTCAGATTCGAAACTTGTATAATAGGTACGGGTATGTCTTTTCCAAGAAAGTCGAGTCCTGTCGAGAAACCAGTCTCTATGTGCTCCAGGTTGAGTCAAGTGGTTAATAGAGGTCACGCCGGCAAGTACAACAATTATCATCAATTCATCATGGAGGCCGAGGAAATGAAAAATCACGACATTCGTATCATGCATGACCAACAAACCTTATCACATGTATCCTACATGCAAGGATTTGCCATGGAAAACCTGCGACTTGACTTGGAACATCTCGTCGCCATGAATTCGTTGTCCTCCAGCATGATTTCCTCTCCTGTCCGATTTGTTATAAATCGCGAATGTTTGACGTTCTCTCCAGTCATAGAACCAGGCCTAAACTCTATTTGCAATTTCCCTTGCCAATCCATCATGATTAGAACCTTTCATCCTGTGCATTTGTTGGATACACTACGAGCAGAGTTCACCTTGGTCATGCCATGGCAACCTCTCATAGTGCAAGGAAAGGCACGTGGAGCAACATAGCTGTAAGGTCCTAGCCACAAAGGGACTGGGATTCTTTCTCACCTGCGGCAGGCATTCCCAAAGATGTAAGAGGAACTATTCTTTTACTTGTAGAGAAGACTAGATCAGTTCGTGGAAAATCTGAAACGGAGGGATTCGCACAGGAAGGGAAGACAATAAGAGCCCCCTCTCCCCAACAACAAACACCTCAGAGGAGGGGTGGGCCAAGAAAAAACCAGGAGATCAAGGAAGCTCAAATTTCAGAAGAATTGTGCATCAGATTGATAGCTGAAGAACGACTCAGGCATGCCATCTGGCTAGAACCTGTTGGGGGATCGAGACGCGAAGACAGGATCAGAACAAGGAGAGCGGATATCCCAGGATAAAATGAGAAAGTGTCATCTCAGCAATTGAAGCGAGCAAAACTGGCCATCACTGAGCTCTATCAGGAAAACATGGAATTAAGGCGACAACTAGCGACAAAGGCCACATAAGCGTCCACAACGTAGGGTTGCGAAGGGAACGTGGTGTGGTTGAAAAGGTAGCTCAGAGAGGCACAAAACACCATTGTACATATGCGAGAAGCACAGAGACTGAAGGAAGAAATTCACGCGAGACATTCCAGAGAATGTGAAACAACCGAGAAAGAAGCCCGTGTAACTCTTGCCAGCGCACAGGAAAAACAAGTTTAGTTCGAACCCATATCTTCACCCTCTAAAGATGAGAAAAATATTGGCAGTTTTTAATGATACGTTTCTCTGAAACATGCTACCATTTTTATAACAACCACAATGATCTAACAACTTCTTACTGCGCACAACTCTCAGCAAATGATCACATCACAGAAATCGAAGCAATTATTTACAAACAACAAGCTTCTGACAGACACCTGTTTGTCGAGACACCTGCTCAAAGAAACACAACGACATATATTTTCTCCATGCCAAAGCCTGACCGACGATCAGATCCTGTTGCAAGACTGCGAACAATCATAATTAAAAAGGTGTAATTATTGTCTATTTTTGGAAAACACTATGTGAAGAGTCTCCAATGCACGTTACTCAGTTTTCCTAGTTCTAAGGATTAGCAGTTAGAAAACAGGGTAGACCAAGTGACACCCTCATTTATATATTTCATGTTTTTGATGTAAGCTAGGTTGGTTGGAAAAATTTGGTAGACGATAGCTATTGTATGTAATCTGAATTTTTGACCGGAAGTTAATGCAAAGGTCCTGTGTCTTGATGAAAAAATTCTAATTGTAACCGTTGGATGTATTGTGCTTCTTTCTTTGTGTATGTGCTTTCCTGTTATATTTATTTCATATCTCTTTCTGTCTATTTCAGAACGAATTATCTAACCTGTGGATTATATTGTCCTAGTTAAGTCAGTTCTTAGGGTTTAGATATAATGACAAATAAACCAATAAGAACACTGCCAAACATCTCTATATATGTATGTAAAATTCAAATATGGTTAATATGCAAACTCTTAGAACACTACCAAACATCTCTATCTATGTACACAAACTAGAAAATAATAGTGTGGATTTTTCATGTGAATCCATGTTGAGGCTCTTTGAACCAAGTCATTGTTATAATCAATTAAAATATTGTCCAAGATAATGCTAAACATTAGTGTTGGAGAAATACTATTGAGGTCCATGTCAACTTGCGATGCCAATTCATAATCAATGCTAGTGTCAATTTCAAAATTGAGAAACCCTAAGTGTCAACCTTTTTAGTGGTAAATGAAAATTCCCAATAGTTTTCTCACCTTAAAGAGAAATGGATTTCTATTTATTGATAATATAGTTAAGGGAATCATGCCTCAATATACTTCAACATGTACCACTTGGAGTATCAAGGGCATCATCATGCCTTAATAATATGAAATAAAGGATATTGTATGCTTCAACTGTCCTCCAATGATGGAATCTATCTAACATTCTACCAAGTGAATATGATTGAAGTATATTGCATGTAATTCCACATGAATCTCAAGAATAGGAAGTTTGACATTAAATACTTAGTGCATTCTAAGATATGGTAGAATCTTATGAAAAATGCATCAACATATATTGTTTTGATAATTGCGTGTAAATCAAATAAACGAGGCTTAAGAATTTGATGAGAATATTTAAACGTTTTATTGTAATAATGCAACCAAATCATTGTTGATGTTTTGGTAACTGCGGGAGGTATTTTCCTCGAAAAAATTTCTTAGAGAAGAAGAAGATTCGAGGAAGTCAATGGAAGACCATTGAACAATTGAATAACACTCTGGAAAAGAATAAATTGAAATAGAAGACCACAAAAGAGAAGTCGGTCCACACGAAATAATAATCAAGTGGAAATATAATTTTCAAGAAGAGATGTCAGCCCACATAAATAATAAAGTAAATTTGAAGACCCAGAATAAGAAGTTGGCCCCAAAAATTTGCCCAAATTAGTATAAATACAAGTATGGTTCACTTCATTTGTACAACCACACAGTTCTCCTTCTACAGTGCGCACTAGGCAGTTGCAACTGCAGTTTTTGTATTTTTGGTTTCTAGTTCTCTTGGAGAGTGCGCCCTATTGGGGGAAGGATATTCTTGATGGTTCTTGGTGATCTCTCTTGAGAGCTACCTTTGGAAGAGTTGCACTAAGGTTGTTTGGTGTTGCCTAACTGCTATATTCCAGTTGTCATAGCAGTTATAGTTGCAGTTGCAATTTTCAGTTACTAGTGCCACATGCTCTGTGGTGTAAGTTCTAGTGATGCTCCTATCTTGGTGCCAACTTTGTGGTGTGCTATCTTGGTACCAATTCTGTGGTGTTGATCAATTGTCTACCCTCGCTAGGGTTTGAAAAGAATAATAGATAAGTATTTTTTATTGGGGTTTTTCATTATTGGTTTTCTCTCAAGATTAGAGCTTATTCATGGTTGTATTTGAATATTATCTCTAAGAAAAGTTGGTTGGGTTTTTCCCCGAGTTTGGGGTTTTCCCAGCACAAATATTTGTGTCTTATTGTGATTTTTTATCTACTTCTTATATATTTAAGTATATGATTATTGAATGTTAAAAGAAGATCAAAATTCTATGGAAAATATAATGTTAACTAAACTAATGAAAATTTAGCACAGAATCAGAGCAGGTTTCCTTTAGAACAGTCTAATCGCTAGAAGGAAGATCGTGAGATTTTCCACATTACTGATATTTTCCGTTGCACATTGATCCATATTTAGGAGTGGAATGAACTGATTAACATAATGAATACAATAAACATAGAGATATGAAGAATAACACAAATATCTAGTGAACATTATCTTCTATTAAATAATGAAATAGGATGAAACTGTAAAAATACAGAACTGAAAAACTTGCTCGAATGGTGGTATCTATCTCTAAGAAGAGACATCGCTGATACATGCATCTGTCTGAGAAGAATGGATTTCAACGAGGCTCCAAAGGAATTTTTGATATTACTCATGAATGCCAAAACCCTAGACATCCAAAAACCTAACCCTAGAAGGTGAAATGCCAAAAGTCATGTGGGCCCTATGGGTAAGTTGGTGTAATTTGGTACCTCAACTTCCAAGGGTTGTAACTTTTGCATTCAAACTTCATTTTAGGTGCATGATAGCCTGTTGGAAAGGTATTTCAAAGAGCTACACATTCTTCCATCAAACTCTGACTCTGTCTAGAATTTGATTGTGGTGAGCCAAAAAAAACATTTCGGGCCCCAAAACATCCCTGGAAGTACAACAAGATGTGTTGACATGAAAACATACAAAATAAGCCAGTTGGATTAGGCGAGAGGTCACTCGTATCCACCTGGAGAATGTGTGGGTCTTCAAACAACCTCGAAAGTGTAGAAATCACAATTACAAAGCAGTACGAAAGAATGTGCTAAACAAAAAACAAACATGAGGAGCCAACTAGAATAGGTGGGTGGCCACCAATATCCACCTGGATCAATCCTCCCCCCTTAGGAAGCAATGGTATCCATTGCATTGAGTTTCCCCATCAGGTGAGGAAAATTCTGCTGGATTTGCCCCTGGGTGAGCCACTTGCCTTGGTCTAGTAGTTTCCCTACCTTGACAACCCGATAAAAATGGATTCACTGCTGGTCCGTGCCCTTGACCTGTGTGTCCACTATCTGATTAGTGGATGCTTGTTCCATGCAGTCAGGGTTGAGCTCTATTGGTGTCAGTTGTTCTGCAATCTTGAAGGTGTCTAGCAATGGGGGAAAATATGGCCGAAGGACGTCCAGATTGAATGTTGGATGTAGACCAAGGAAGGGTGGTGCGTTGAGCTCAAAATAATTGCTACCCACAACCTTGGTTATAATTTAAGGCCCATAATGGAGTGGGTGAAGCTTTCAATGGGGCCCGATGAGACGCTCCTTCTGCAAATGTAACCAAACTTTTTATCTAACTTGAAACTAGTGTGGTACCCTGTGTTTATCATGATGCTTCTTGTACTTAGCATTGGATTTATTGAAAATCTCCTGGACCTGTTGGCGGATGTGTTGAATCCACTCAATGAATATGGTGTCTTTGTCTATCGCAGACTGATCAGGGGAAGAATCTGTCTGTGTGGTGGAAAGAGGAAGTGCAACATCAATGGGTCCCAAGGGTTGGAATCCCAGACCCACTTGAAATGGGTTATGGACGGTGTAACTATGGAGAGCCATGTTGTAACTCTGTTGGACATATGGGAGACTCTTGTCCCATGTACGTGGATTCTTAGAATTGTACATGCGTAGGATGTGCACAATCATCCGATTGACGACCTCTTTTTGGCCATCGGTTTGGGGGTGGAAAGCAGTGGATTTTCTGAGCTTGGTGTCCAAAAGATACTAGAGACTCAACCAAAAGGTGCTGAGGAACCTTCTATCTAGGTCGGAGATGATGGTCTCTGGTATCCCAAAGTCAAACCACACTCGTTTGAATAATGTCTTAGCAGTATCTTCTGCTATGAAATTCTTCTTACAAGCTGTGAGGATGGCCATCTTTGAAAACCGATCAACGACCACAAACACACAATCATTTCCTTGCTTGGTGGACGACAAGCCATACATGTAATCCATTGAGATGGATTCCCAAGGCTTCTCAAGAATAGGAATATGGGTGTATAATCCTTGTTTCTTGATGGATGGCTTGGAAATGTCACATGCAGTGCAAGATCTGATATAGTTGTTGACATCCTGTTGAATTTTTGGCCAATAAAAATGTTTCTGAAGAACTAGCACAATTTTGTCCATGCCAAAATGTCCTGCCACCCGACTGTAGTGATCTTCCCAAATCATATTTGCATGCTTGCTTGTAGGAACATAGATATGGCCCATGTGGCATAAGAGTTCATCTTGAATGTGAAAACCAGTGACAATTTCACCTGTACCCAAGAACTGATAGATGGTGGCAAAGTTTGGATCTTGCTGATAAAGTTGGGGCCACTCAAATGCTTCATGTCCACAGGACTGGAGCATAGTGGTGAGTGCAGCCACAGGAGGCCGACTAAGGAAGTCAACGACATGGTTGGAGATACATGTCTTATACTTGATGTTGATATGGAACTGTTGCAGGTATGTGGACCGCTTCTGATGGAGGTCGTTCTACAATTTCCCATGTGTCTGTATGAACTATAGAGGCTTGTGATTAGTGTGTATTATTGTCTCTTTCCCCAGAATGTAATGTTTCCATTGACGACAGGCTTGTACAATGGAATACATTTCCTTGTCATAGGTGGGGTATTTTCGGACAGTATCAGAGAGTGTCTCACTATGGTATGCCACTGGATGCCCGTGCTATGTGAGAGTTGTGCCCACAACATAGTCAAATGCATCAGTTTTAATATCGAATGGTTACTGCAGATTAGGCAAGGAGAGTACTGGAGTTGAGCACAAGTGATGATTCAGATCATCAAATACTCATCGTTGCTCCTTCCCCCACATGAAATTGGCCCTACCACCGCCCTTGGTCACCTATTTGAGGGCCCATGCAATATGTGAGAATCCCAACATGAACTAGTGGTAGAAGTTGGCTAGTCCCAAAAAGCTTCGAAGCTCGGTCAGTGTGGTCGGGGATGGCCAGTCACAAATGACTTGGATCTTAGCTAGATCAACATGTACCCCATTCTCATCAATAATGTAGACCAAGTATTGGACCCTATTCATGCCAAAAGAGAATTTTTCCAAGTTGGCATAAAGCTTGTGCTGCTGCAGAGTGCTCAAAACCTATTGAATATGTCGCATGTGCTCCTCTCATGTTCTGCTGAAGATGAAGATGTCATCCAAATATACTACCAAAAAGGAGTTGGTGAATGGTCTCAATACATCATCCATTAACCTCATGAAAGTGGCTGGTGTATTTGTTAATCCAAAGGGCATGACTAGCCATTCATAGAGACCTTCTTTAGACTTGAAGGTTGTCTTCCATACATCAGTTGGTTCGATGGGAACCTGGTGGTAGCCAGACTTTAGGTCAATATTGATGAATAAATTTTCTCCCTTTCGTTGGTCAAGAAGGTCATCAATCTTGGGAATGGGGTAGTGGTTCCTGACTGTGATTTTGTTTAAAGATCTATAATCAATGCAGAGTCACGAAGTCCCATCCTTCTTCTGCACCAATACAATCGGGCTTCCACAAGGGGAGGATCTGGTCATGATGTGCCCCTTTTGAAGAATCTATTGGATCTGATGCATGATTTCATCATTCTCCATTAGCGAGCGTCGATAGAATGGTCCATTAGGTAGAGGCATGCCAGGGGTCATATCAATTGGATGCTTGACTTGGCAGTGTGTCGGTACCCCTATAGGTGAGACGAAGATGTCTTTGTATTATTCTATGATCCCGTCCACTTGCTTATGTTACAAAGAGAGGTGTTGTGTAGAGGCCATGGATGTGGTGACAAACTTTTGATTATTGTGAGCACGGATCACAAAGAAGACAAACTTCTCGGTCTATGAAATGACCTTACTGCATTGCTTAGAAAAAATTAAATAAATAGTAGTAGGTGGTGCTACCTGTGGGATCCTGTACAATTTTCTACCCAAAGTAATAATAACACTGTGGGGTCTAGACTCATACACAACATGACACTTCCACAAATATGGTTGTCCTAAAAGAACATCACAAAATTCAAGGGGATCAATATCATGCAGTACCTCATCTTTGAAAGGCTTGATGTCGTAGGGAAGATGACACTATTGGCTAACACGATGATCTCTTCCTTGGTGAAGCCAACCGATGGTGTAGGGTTGCGGGTGTGGTGTCATTGGAAGGTCCAACTTCTTGACGACCTCTGCTGAAATCACGTTCTTCTGACTACCATTGTCGACAATGAAATGAATCAAAGCCCCCTTGACCCACATATGCGAGTGAAAGAGACATTCCCCTTCCTCTGGTTCCTCTGGTTTTCTTGGACGAACTTTGGTGGTAGCGACAATGGCATCGGGTTCAACATCGATAATTCGCTTCCCTCCTTCACGATTTGAATTGAAATCAGAATCGAACTCTGACTCGTAAGCCTTTAGATCGGCCACAAGGGACTGCTTGGAGCGTCATTCTTCAGTGTTGTGCCAAGGAATTTTATGTTACTCACACCATTTTCCCACGTCCTTATTAATCTTCTCATTTCCCTTCTTGTGTTGCGGCTTGGACTAGTTTTCCCGAGGGAGACCATCTCGACTTGGTCCCTTACTGTGTGGGTTGGGGCTTGTTGGCAGAGGGGTAGATCCAGGGTTCAACTCTAACAATGCACCAACAAGCCCTAACTACTGGCCCTTTAGACAACACCTACGAAGCAGATGTAGTCTCACCCAAAGTAGCGATAGGGGGTTGCAGGACACAAGTGTCTACAACCAGAGGAAATGCAAGTGGATTCAAAGGAACAACACACATAGATCTAGTTATTCTTTATATCCCTTAGGCCTATTGCGCAAGCTATGTCTCATATCTAACACAATGATGCAATAACAGAATAAAAGAAAGCAAAAGAACACAACATCAATCACACAAAACAACAAGATATACGTGGTTCACCCTCTCTCTAGGGATACGTCCACAAAACTGTGTTTCTTGATATATTACGTGAAAACATACAGTTATATCTGTGCACTTAGCTTGCAGATATCTCTCTTTCTTTCTCTCTTCTCTATCTCCCCTCCCTACGCACCCAGCTGCAAGGTTGATCTTCGCACCCAGTTGAAGATCTTACAATACATGCTCACTATTTCTCTCTACACAACAATAACAACTATCGACAACCAACACTGATGAAATCTCCTCGAATGAACAATGAATAACCCACAACAAACAATCATCAACCCATCCAAGGTCCTCTAGACCTTTATTTATACATTACAATGATAAACATATAGGTTTCAAAACCCTAGATACCAAAACCCTAGGTCTAAAACCCTAGGTCAACTTGACACGCGTTTTCAGGTCTTCGCCAGTCGGTCATTCCTTCTTTCCTGCAAGGTGCTCCAAAGCACTCATTGACATATTCCTCCTCTTTTTAAGTTTTCCATGATCTATTTTCCTTCCTAATCTATCATCCTCGATCTTCTCATTCAACGACTAACTTTCCCTTACTTTGCTCCTTCTTTTCTACTTCTTTGACCACTTCGACCCAATATCAGTCAATGTGCCTTCCGCGCAATTTTTATTTCACCTTTCTTCCTCAATCTTCAATTTCCTCCATAACCAAGGGCCAACAAGCCCCCAAAACTCACCTATGAATCGTCCCGAGGCACTCAAGGTCTGAACCTTCTGTTTCTCTTCGTCTTCAGACTGCGTGGAGCAGCCTGTGCTCTATGTTCTATTCCTCCCTTCCTTGTGCAGAATGTCTTTTCTATGTTTGGTACCCACTTTCAACTGCACCTGGTACTTAGACCCTTCTTCTTATGCTTTTACTGAGAGTTGTGAGGCAACTGGTTGTCGTAGTACAATTTCAACCAACTCCCATTTACCAAACCTTCCTTCCATTCTCCCTTCAAAGTATTCAACTATGCAGCTCCTTCTTCTGTAACATAGGAAACCTCATATGGCCCAAGCCAATGTGTCCGAAACTTTGTTGGATGCTTCATGAACTTGCTATCATATACCAATACAAGATATCCTTGCTTAAAGGATTTCTTCTTGATATGTCTGTCATGGAAGGCCTTTTCTCATTCCTTCTGTACCTGTTGGTGAAATCCTGCAATGAATCTTTCTTCTTCTAGTTCTACCAACTGCGCAAGTCTGTCTTGCACAACATCTGTGTCATCCATATCTGTAAATGTTGCAATTCTTAAGCTAGGAACTAAATATTCCATAGGTACGACTGCTTCTAGACCACAAACCAACTTAAAGGGAGTCTGCATTGTCAGCTTCTTGCAAGTGGTTCTATGGGCCCATAATACTGCTGGTACTCTCAAATCCCAATCATCCCTGTTCACACTGCAAATATTCATCAGCGTTGTCTCCAAGATCTTATTGAAAGCTTCAACTATACCATTGGCTTGTGGGTGGTAAGGTGTGCTCTTCTGATGATGAACCTCAAATTCCTGAGTCAAGGCTTCAATAGTATTATTAATAAAATGTGTACCTTGATCACTCAGAAGGATCTTCGGGCATCCAAATTTGGTTATGATATCATCAAATATGAATTGTGTAGCTGTAGATGCACTACAATCCTTGACTGATCTTGCTTCTACCCATCTGGTCAAATACTCCGTCGTAGTGATGATGTATCTCACTCCTGTGCGCTTTCCTGGTGGGTTGATAGGTCCTACGAAATCGATTGCCCATTTCTCAAATGCCTGCAAATTTAGCTGAGGTGATAAAGGCATCTCATCTCTTCTGGAAGGTTTCCAAACTCTTTGGAATACATCTCAGGCTCTATAGTATTCCTTAGCATATTTGTGTAAAGTGGGCCACCAGAGGCCAGCTCTAAGAACCTTCTGTGCTGTTTATTTTTCTGCATAGTGTCCTCCTGCGATGCTTTCATGTTCTTTTTCCATAATCAGTGGTCTTTCTGCCTCCATAACGCATCTCCTCAGGATCTCATCAGGTCCCATCTTATATATCTATCCAACTATAAGTGAAAAATCTGCAGTTCGAACTACCAGTTGTTTCCTCTGAATGACTGTATATTCACAAGGTTCCATTCCGGTTGACATGAATTGAACTATCTCGACGAAGTGATCATCAACCTCTTTGATGGCCCGCAACTGTGCATCTGGTAGTGTATCCTCTAAACTGGTAGGTTCCTCTCCATGTTCTAACCTAAACAAATGGTCAGGACCCTCGTTCATTCTTTCTGGCTTGACCACAATCTCAAAATCATATTCCTGGAATAACAGTAGCCATCTGCATATTATTCCCCCCAACACTGGCTTGTTGACTAGGTATTTCAACGTGGAGTGATCAGTAAGCATCTTAAAGTGTCCTCCCAACAAGTAGTGTCGAAACTTCTGCAACACATACACCATGGCTAAACCTTCTCTCTCAGTGGTAGTGTAATTTATCTCAGTTGTAGATAGATTCATGTTAGCAAAGGCTAACGGATGGTCAATATCTCCTACTCCTAGTTGTGCTAACACTGCTCCTAATGCAATAGATGATGCTTCGACATGCACATGAAATTCCTTACTCCAATCTGGGAAAACCAGAATAGGCACAGTGATCATTTTCTGTTTCAGTGTGTCGAAGCTTTGCTGACATTCGTATGACCATTAGAACTGACAATCTTTCTTTAATAACTTCTCCATAGGTGTTGTTTTATGTGCATATCCCTTGATGAACTTTCTATAGTATCTTGTATGTCCCAGCGCAATGCGCAATTGTCTTACTGAAGTAGGAGGGGGTAGATTAACAATGATGGAAATCTTGGAAGGATCTACCAACAACCCCTGCTTACACACAATATGGTCTAGAAACACTCCAAAGGGTGAAAAGAGGATGCAATTCTTTAGGTTTGGGGAAATCTGACATTGTCTGCACTTATATAACATTAGTATTAAACATTCAATATGATTTTGCAATAAGATAAAAACAGTCCAATCATCAAAATATACTTCCATAAATTTATGTAAAAATTCCTTGAATGCTTCGACCACCACCCTAGAAAATATGGTTGGTGCATTCTTTAGTCTAAAAAGCATCACCGTGTACTGGTAGGATCCCCATTTTGTTGAAAATGTGGTCTTATGATGATCTTCCTTAACAATCCTGATCTGGTGATAGCTTGAAAATCCATCTGTGAAGGAGTAAACTTCCTGTCCTCCCACATTATCCAACACTTCATCAGTAAATGGTGTAGGGAATGGATCATGTAAACATGCATCATTCAGTTTCCTCAAGTCTACACAGATTCTTATCTCTCCTATCTACTTATCTTGGACCACCATAGGGCTAATCAATTATAAGTCTTCAACAGGTTCTATGATTCCTACTTCCAACATTATGTCTAATTCAATCTTGACTTTCTGCTTATATTTTGGATTCAGTCTGTAAGGTCTCTGCTTGACTGGCCTTGCATCTGGTTTCAAGGGGATATTCATCTCTCCCATGGGCCCCTTAATTCCCTTCATGTTGGTAAACTTGGTTGGAAACAAATCCTGATACTCATGCAATAGTTTTGTGATCTTGTCAATAGTGGCATCATGCCAATAATCTCCAACATTTGTGAGCTTAGGTGCTTTATCTGCTCCAATATTAACTTTCTTGATTTTGATTAGCTGTCCAATAAAAGGTAGTTCAACTTCTGGTCCTTCTATGTCTCTCTGTCATTCTGTCTCTGTGATGTTCACATTCCTAGGATCATCGTCTTCATCAGCATTGATATTGTAACAACCTTGCAATTTCTAAAGTGGTGCAGTCCATTCATCTTCTTCTTTCTCCAAAGTGAGGTTAGGTGCCTCCTCAAAGACTTTCTGTCTTACAACCTGTAAATCTTGATCTACTGAGAGGTACTAAATTTCAAATAAAAATGTAGCTACAAAGTTCTGAGTCATACCGTACCAATATGAAGTGGTGAGGCGCAGTTTTGTTCGAAGATACCAATTAATAGGCCTTGTGTCCAAAGTGTTGATGAATTTATACACCCATTTCTCTTGAGGGATGCTTCTCCAGGCCTCATCACAACTTCGCACACGGTCCTTCGGACAACTTTGACCTGTGTATCTAACTTCACACCCTTCATCTTGTTTTGAAAAGTGCACTGTCATCAAAGTGCGACATTGCACCCAGTCCACGATGTTCTTCTTATGTGTTCCCCACCATCTTGATGGCGTTTCTTTTAAAGATTCATCCAGTGCCAACAATCATTGTTGTACTGGTACAATTTCTTCAAATTCTGATAAGAATGTTTCTAAATGATTTAAACCATCAAATGTGGGCATATTGCTTTCTTCTGTGCCAATCCAACAAACTTCCCTGGTCAATATAGCACACCTTCTCATAGAAACTTCATACATTTTGTTCTACGAGTTCTCTAGTGATTCTTTCGAATCTGATGAGCATGCGTTGTCACTTTTCCAACTTAAGTTCCCATCTACAGTAGGATTAATGTAATCCTATTGTCTTGTTGTCAATTTATATATGTTCTCGAGTTCATAAGCACGATCTTCTTCTCTGATGGGTTCTATGTATCTGTGACTTTCATCAGGATCCAGAGGTGTAATGAACCTAAGGCCATCACCTTCAAATTTCATTCTTATTTTCTTTCATTCAACAATAATGGAATTGTTGAATGCCCAGTCAATTCCTAACAACGCATGATAAGGACAACTATCATCAACTATCTCAATCACCTCGAAATCCACAAATGTCCTTACCTCGTCGATTTCCACAAGGACATGCTCCAGTCTCCCAAAGGGGCTTACTACCTACTGATTAGCCATCCTAAGCTTGATAGGGGAATCCATTAACTTAGGTTTTCCCATCAGTTCCCAAGTTTGCTTCGTCATAACATTGACTTCTGATCCTAAGTCGAGGACTACATAATCTATGTCATAATATCCAATCTGAGCATTAAGGTGTAGTTCCTTATTAGTCCTTCTCTTTCTGGATACTTGATGTACTGCTTTATTCAACAGAGAAGCTATCCTACCTATATCATATTGTCTAATCAAATTTTGTAGTTCTTGTACAACTCTTTCATCCTTAATCAAATTAATGGAAGTACATAAGAATTCCATAAGCTTGATTACCTCTTTTCCTTCTTCAGGTGATGAAGATTGATCAAATGCCAAAGGCATTCCACATTCTCTCACTTCTGGTTGTGTATTTGATAAAGAAGCCTAATCTCTTCCAAATTCTTTTCTTGCCTCTTCAAATGTCTGTTTTTCTTCCCTCAGATCAAACACTTGTTTCTTCTTTCTAGCTCTTCTGACTCTTGATTCTTCTGTAGTCTTTTCTGGGGTCACTCTGTCTTCTCTTGTAACAATGCCTCCTCTATTGATAACAATGACTCTGGGATCCTCTCTGCGAGGTTTTGCTAAGATTATTTGTACTTTTTGGTTTCGTCCTTGTATCTCCTGAAGCTTGGCTAAAAGCACAGGGCAATCTTGAGTTGCAGTAGCTGCAAGTGGTACAAGGGTTCTTACAGTCCCTTGCCAAGTGTCCTGGTTGTGCATAGTTATAACAAATGATCTGACCTTGACCTCGACCCATGCCTCCACCTCGTCCTCTTCCTCTGAATCAACCATGAGGGTTGAAGTTTCCTCTTCCTGGAGAGTTAAACTGCATAACATTTCCTTCCTGTTGTACTTCGCCTTGAATCCTATATGCATCTCTTGATCTTTCGTGCAAGAGGTCATAAGCCCTACAGTCTTTCTCATCGTGCCCCACAGATTTACATAATGTGCAGTAAAGGTTTGTAGGTGTCTGGACATATTTTTTCATGTAATAGCATTCACCAGGGCGATGTCTATTTCTACATACTTCACACCAAGGTAGAGTAGCCTACTTCAAAGGGCTCAGAGCCCCAAATTCCAAGTACTCATGAAATAGGGGAAAATGCTCCTTATTGTGGCCTTCTTATTTTCATCTGATACACTAGATCTCATCTATTTTATATTTTCCCTTGTATTTCTTCATATCTTTGACCTTCAGAGATAAGCTAGTTAGCTGACTCAGAATTTGACTCATACCTGAGATGGATTCTCCCATAGTGGCTAACTCTATTTTCATGGTGATCTCCAACACCTCAGCCTACGAAGCAACCTTCTATTGCATCAGAGGAACTCTGTTGTGTGGTAGGAGGGAAGAAATGAACCATTCCTTGTTCTACTCGTCTGGGATCTGAAAACTCAATCGGCCTGTTAAGGTCTTAAATCTTTGATCAAACTCCCAAATAGGTTCAACTAATTTCTGATTGATTTATTTCAGTTCTGTAATGCATTGTGACTTCGACTTGGGTTTCTTGAACTCTTCACTCAATGCAACATAACCATTTGTTGGCATAGGGGAAGACCTAGGGTTCAACTCTAACAGTGCACCAACAAGCCCTAACTACTGGCCCTTTCAGAAACACCTGTGAAGCAGATGCAGTCTCACCCAAAGTAGCGATAGGGGGTTGCAGGACACAAGTGTCTACAACCAGAGGAAATGCAAGTGGATTTAAAGGAACAACACATAGAGATCTAATTATTCTTTATCTCCCTTAGGCCTACTGCGCGAGCTATGTCTTAGATCTAACACAATGATGCAATAACAAAATAACAGAAAGCAAAATAACACAACATCAATCACACAGAACAACAAGATATATGTGGTTCACCCTCTCCCTAGGGCTACGTCCACAAAACTTTGTTTCTTGATATATTATGTGAAAACATACAGTTATATCTACGCACTTAGCTTGCATCTCTCTCTCTCTCTCTTTCTCTCTTCTCTATCTCCCCTCCCTGTGCACCCAGCTGCAAGGTTGATCTTTGCACCCATCTGAAGATATTACAATACAGGCTCACTATTGCTCTCAACACAACAATCACAACTATCGACAACCAACACTGATGAACTCTCCTCGAACGAACAATGAATAACCCACAACGAAAAATAACCAACCCATCTGAGGTCCTCTAGACCTTTATTTATAAATTACAATGACAAATGTCTAGGTTTCAAAACCCTAGATACCAAAACCCTAGGTCAACTTGACCCATGTTTTTAGAGCTTCGTCAGCCTGTCGTTTCTTCTTTCCCACGAGGTGCTCCAAATCACTCATTGACATCTTCCTCCGCTTGCTGAGTTGTCCACGATCTATCTTCCTTGTTTACCTGTCATCCTCAATCTTCTCGTTCAACGACTAGCTTTCCCTTACTTCACTCCTTCTTTTCTTCTTCTTTGACCACTTCGACCCAATATCAGTCAATGTGCCTTCTATGCAATTCGTATTTCACCTTTCTTCCTCAATATTCACTTTCTTCCATAAATAAGAGCCAACATGGATACCTTTGCCTTACTTCGGTTGTGAGGGGTTTGCAGATCCAAACTCTCATCCTTTCTACTTATATTTATTCTCGATATTGACAGTCGTGCCCAATGAGGCAATTTCCAGGAACTCCATTTTTGTTTGAATGTATATATGAAAACAATCGCGACATTTGAGCACCAGATGACTCTTAGAGTCTTTGATACCCAATTTGGTGTGTAGGGTATGGAAAATATTGGTGAAATATGGTACTATATGGTCCCTTTCTTGACATTGGGCAGTCCATCTGGTGTCTTGGTCCTCGTAGCTTCATAGAAGGTAGTACTTTTCTTTAATGGCATCCCAAAAGGAATCCCATGTAGGGATCACCACAAACATTGTAGATTCCTCCATGACCCTTTTCTCAGAGTAAGTATCCCACCAGTCTTTAACATGGGGAACGACCTTGAGGAGTGCAAAAGTTATCTTTTCCCTATCGAAAAAATTGTGGACCAAAAAATATCCTTCGAGCACATTCAACCATTTATATACAACATCCGCATCTATCAGTCCTACAAATAATGGAATATCAAAATTTACATGTACCTTGAAGGGGGTTGCAAGGTTGCTTGATGAAGATGCTTCTCCCGTGGGCAGTCGTCGAAGGATCTGCACGAAGTTGTCCATCATTCCGTTCCTTTGTCGCGCGAGGGATTCCTTGAGAAATTTTTTAATAAGATCTCCTACTCCATCATCTTTATTTTCATCCCCCATGGTTTTTTTCAGGCTTGACGCGACCGATCTTGTAATGGATCGATTGGTTCAAGTCGCAACTTCTTGTACCCAGATCTTGTCGGGGACATGCACAAAGAAAAATAAATGAAGAGCAAACCGCTATGATACCACTGATCTGGATTTAGGAGAGGAATGAACTCATTAACAGAATGAATAAAATAAACACAGAGATATGAAGAATAACACAAATATCCAGTGAACAATATCTTCTATTAAATAATGAAATACGTTGAAACTGTAAAACTGTAGAATTGAAACACTTGCTTGAATGGTGGTAGTTAACTCTAAGAAGAGATGTGGTTGCTATGCGCATTCGTCTGATAAAAATGGATTACAATGAGGCTCCAAAGGCATTTTTGATATTACTCATGAATTCCAAAACCCTAGACATCCAAAAACCTAACCCTAGAAGGTGAAGCACCAAAAGTCATGTGGGCCCTATGGGTAAGTTGGTGTAATTTGTTACCTCGACTTCCAAGGGTCATAACTTTTGCATACGACCTCCGATTTAGGTGTGTGATAGCCCACTGGAAAGGTATTTCAAAGAGATACACATTTCATCATCAAAATCTAACTTCATCTACAAATTGACAGTGACGAGCCAAAAAAACAACGTTTAGGGCCCCAAAACGGGCCTGGAAGTACAACAAGATGTGCTGACATGAAAACATACAAAATAAGTCAGTTGGATTAGGTGAGAGGCCACCCATATCCACCTGGAGGATGTGTGGGGCTTCATAAATCCCCAGAAGTGTAGGACTCACAATTACAAAGTAGTATAGAAGAACGTGTTGAACAAAAAATAGACATCAGGAGCCAGTTGGAATAGGTGGGTGGCCACCAATATCCACCTGGATCACACATGAAATTTACCGTTGCACAATTTTATTTTTCAATATCGTTGAGAAATTGTTATAAAGATGATTGGGACAAACTACACCACTGATCAACTCACCCTACTCTAGCACACCTATTTCACTTCTCAGATTAACCTTCTGCCAAAATTTAATTTTTAGGGTTTTAGGCTTGTTGACATTTTCCTGGAAATTGAACCTTCTGAATCATATTTCTAACTTCTTGTTAATGTAACGTCTCAGATTAGAATAAAATATGGATGGTTCACTTGTATATAAGACGAAGGTTTTTGCAAGAAATGTACACTTGGAAAAAGAACATTTATCCAAGCATTGATAGTATATCCAAAGGGATCTTAGATATAGTGCACTCAGAGGAAGCCCAAGACTTGGAGGCAATGATGACGATGTCTCCTACAATATATCACAACTCAAATGAGACATCAACAACTAGACTCTAGGTTTTCATATCAAGTTTGATATATTATATTTCTACAACTTAAGTAAGTGTTGTAACTAGAATAACAATCTTTAGAGTTCTATTACTGCTATTGCTATAAAATGTTTTGTAACACTTGAATATTGTTGGCATGATGATCATTAAGTAAATTCTCATTGTTCAATATTAATTATGCACTTACAAGATAAATTGATCTCCTCTAGGATATGTTCTTGGTTGTTGACTTTGTCCCACGTAGGTTATCTTGTAAATTCCATGGATGTAATGTCCCCCAACCATCGAACACTTTTGGGTAACCTTAAATTTTCCTTTACTGCTCTGATACCATTTCTATGACATTCCTGACCTTAAACGATAGGCCATACCATGCCACCAAGTAACTTTGTGGAAATAATCACATATAAAACTTAACCGGAAGATAGAGATAACATCTGGTATTCACACTTATAAATATATATCTATCTAATGCAATTAAATAGGTGTCAATACTCTACTCATACACATGTTCATGCAGAAGCAACATTAACACATACATGCAACATATATATATATACATGCATTACTCATTAATTATAATGCAAATACAAATACACAACATACAACGAACAAAAAATTGGTACTTATCTTTTAATATATGACCACTAACCGCGTGCAGACCTTCCACGAACCTCCCATCCTTAGACCACGATTCTCATCACACTCAGCAGTGGGTCACCCCCGAGCTGGGACTAAACTCCACCAGGCAAGGGAACTCTAGGCTTGGCAAGGACAACAAGGAAGTTGCACAAAACAACAGGAAGGATCTTTTATCCCAGGATCCACTTACGCCCACAACCCACAGACCCTCATTCCCCAAATGCCTGCTCCACCCCAGGAGGGTACACCTTCACTAATACAAGTCCATCGGCTACTACATTTCCCTTACCTTGGGCTTCAACAACAAGTTGGACCAGAAGTCTCAGAGTACTGTAGCTGCTATGGGAATCCCTTCCAGGAGAACTCACTTCCCAAAAAACTCTCTCACCTGGGAGAGTTGCTCACATGCATGACAATCTGCTTCTTCAATTAAGATCCTAAGAAATACAACAATAACATTCAACTAACACATGGGTGATGGAAGAAACAAAAAACGATTATGGACATCAAAAATGGCAACAACCAAACGCTAAGACACAACATGGCTCTGGCGAATACAGCTGCATTGAGATTCACATGAGACACACGAAATAAATCAAGTACAACTACATGATTCCAAAGGTGTGTACTGGATACAAAGGCGATGATGATGGAGAACTGGTTCAATGCGTGAATCCTTGGTTAATCGAGAAGGGTGACAGATTTCCAGAGAATCGTAAGGGTCGTGAGGGAACTCGAAAATGGTCCCGATGCAAGGATGGGGAGCAACTCCAGAATGGGAAGTGAACCCCCAACGAGTTGGATTTCCCAGCTATAAACTACATGCATTCAGGTTGACACATGTCTTCCTAAATCCGCATGAGTTCCACTTAGCACTCGTTCCCTTTTTTCCCAGGAATTTAGGACAACACGGCTTATGTCAACCATATCCTTTGGGAAATAATAATAATATATTATTCCCTTAGAGGTAATCCTTCTAGATTATCCCCTAGGCCTAGACACTTATACCCCTCCCTTACCCTACCTAGTGGAGCTTAGTCCCCCATAACTCTTTCTTCGTGGTCAGTCTACACACAATAGTGTAATTTTATTAATGATGCGAGTATTTTCATATACAAAATTAGGCTCATTGGCCTTAGCATATGGCTCACCAACCTAATAAACACACAATTCTCTCAGATTATAAGCACTCGACTCACCAACCTATAAACATAATTAAAATTCAACAGGGGCTTGACCTTGGGGTGTTACAATCCCCTCCCCTTATTTTTTCATTGTCCTCAGTGAAAATTATTTAGACAAAAACAAAAATATTTCCAAAATCTTCAAAAAGATGTGAGTACTCTTCTCGCATAGCATCTTCATGCTCCCATGTTGCGTCCTCAGGACCGTACTAGGTCCACTAAAATTTTACAATCCCTATGGATCAATTCTTGAGCTGCTTGCTTTTTTGGTCCAGTATACACACCAAATGCACCTGCAAGATGCCTTCTTGCTCCACCTAAATCACATTCCAATCAATAACATGATTAGAATTAGGTATATATTTCTTAAGAAATGAAACATGAAACACATTATGTACAGTCATGGATGTAGGCAATGCAATCATATATGCAACTGGTCCAATCCTTTCTAGGATTTAAAATGGCCCACAATATCTGGCTTCCAACTTGGAATAGTTTCCCAGCTTCAGGGAACTTCTGTTGGATTTCACCTTCAGGAAAACATGGTCACCCACTTTAAACTCCCTATGGGTTCTACCTTTGTCTACATAGTTTTTTTGCCTCTCTTGGGAAAACTTCAAATTCTGTTTAATCTTCAACATTTTCTTTTGCATTTCCTTGAGAAAATCTGGCCCAATTATTGCTCTATCAATCGGGTTGTCCCATCTTATTGGTGTGTTGCACTTTCTTCCATAAAGTGTTTCGAACGAGCTCATATTCAATGATGCTTGATACCCATTGTTGTAGGCAAATTCTACCAAGTGTAGATAATATTCCCATTTAGATGGTTTGTCCATCACATACATCCTTAACATGGCCTCTATCACTTGGTTCACCCTTTCTATTTTCCCATCAGAATTAGGATGATAGGCTATGCTGAGGTTCAGATTTGTTCTGAACCCTTTGAATAAACCTTTCCATAACTTTGAGGTGAATTTCAAGTCTCTTTCAGACACAATTGTCTTGGGAATACCGTGCAATCATGTTACTTCCTTCATATAGATATCAACAACATTAGTTTCATTGTGAGTAGTTTTCAATGGAATAAAATGGGCAACTTTCATAATCTTATTCACCACCACCATGATGGAATCATGCTTCTTGCCAGTGTTGGGAAATCCTGTGACGAAATCCATTGTCCCCACTTCCCACTTCCACTCGAGAATGGGCAATGGATGTAGCAACCCAACTGGGTGTCTATGCTCAGCCTTGACCGTTTAACATTCTAAGCATTTAGCTATGTACTCTACATTTTCCTTCTTTATGCCTAGCCAAAAGTAATGGCTCTTGACTGCTTCCACTATTTTCTGATATCCAGGGTGCCCAACATAAGGCACATTATGCATTTCTTTCAAGATCATAATTATCAATTCCTGGGAATTAGGTACATAAATTCTATTTTTGTACAAGAGTGTTCCATCAACTTCCAATTTATAATATTCCACTTTCTGTAGCATATTACCTTGTTGTAGCTTTGCCACCAATTCCATGTACTGCAAATATGCATTTGCAGCTTCCAAAATTCTACCTTTAATATCAGTTTGATACATGCTAATGGCCATAGCATGTAGTTCATGTACTCTTCTGCTGAGTGCATCAACCACTTTTTTCTCCTTTCCTTTGATATGCTTGCTATCAAAGTCATACTCACAAAGGAATTCCAACCATCTACTCTTCCTAGAATTCAAGGTTGGCTGATCAAACAAATACTCCAGACCATTATGGTCTGTCCTCAGTTCAAACCTCCTTCCCATGACGTAGTGCCTCCATTTCTTCAGGGCGTGCACTATGGCTGCCAACTCCAAATCATGAGTTGCACAGTTCTTTTCATGATCCTTCAGCCTTTTGGATTCATAACATACCACAAACCCATTCTGATTGTGGACTCCTCCTAGTCCTTCTTTTCATGCATCTGTACACACTATGAAATATTCATTTGGATCTGCAATCCTCAGGATTGGAGCACTGGTTCAAAATTACTTCAATTCTTGGAAGCTCTTTTCACATTCTTCTGTCCAATGAAATTTCACCCCTGTTATTTGTAATGACGTGATTGGGTGAGAAATTTTTGAAAACCCTGCAATGAATCTCCTGTAATAGCCAGCTAGACCCATAAAGGATATGACTTCTGTCACATTCTTAGGTGTTGACCATCCTATAATGGCCTCTATATTCTCAAGGTCCACTATTATCCCTTCCTCTAAAATGATATGCCCCAAATAATGGATATGATTTTGATAAAATGAGCACTTTCTCAATTTGGCATACAGTTGGTGCTCTCTTAGCACCTGCAACACCATCCTTAAATGATGTCATCCATAAAGACAATGAAAAACTTGTCCAAATATTTCCTGAAAACACCATTCATTAAGCACATGAAAACAACTGGTGCATTTGACAACCCAAATGGCACCACTGTGAACTCATAATGACCATACCTTGTTCTGAAGGAGGTCTTGCTGATGTCTTCCTGTTTAATCCTTACCTGAGATCTATCTTCAAAAATGTCTTTGCATCTTTTAATTGATCAAAGAGATCATCAATCCTTGGTAAAGGATACTTGTTCTTTATAGTCACTTTGTTCAACTGTCTGAAATCGATGCACAATCTCATTATTCCATATTTCTTCTTTGTGAACAATACTAGGGCACCCCAAGGTGATACACTTGGGCGGATATACCCCTTCTTCAAAATCTCTTCAAGATGCATTTGTAGTTCAACTCTGGTGTACTCATTATGTACGGATTCTTTGACACTGGGGTTTCTCCAAGCGTCAAATTTATAGAGAAATCAATATCTCTCTTTGGGGGTAGTCCTAGTACCTCCTTGAACACATCTTCAAAATCCTCTAGGACTGGATAGTCCTCCAGAATTGGCACCTTATCCTTATATGCTTCCTCCATATGAGATGAAAATAATTGACATCCTTTTCTGTAGCATTTCTTCATCTGCATTGTTGAAATTTCTCTGATAGCAACTGCCCTGGGAATTCCTTGGACTGCTCTATGATTTCCTTCCTCATCCAAGCAAGTGAACGCCTTGTTATGGTAGTCTAAAATGGCATGGTGTTGGTCCAAACAATCCATACCAATTAGGAAATCATATGAACTTAAAGGAAAGATATTCATATATGCCTTGGTACTTAGTTCATTCATGCCCATTGGACATGATTTAACTGACTCAACAAATTTCCTCCTAGATCCTATAGCCATCTGTACTAGCCAAGATTTATCATGATTTCTTCTTGGCAAGCATAATCGTTCCACAACTTTAGGATCTATGTAACTATGACTAGATCATGAGTCTATTAAAATAGTAAAGGCATAGTTATTGATCATACCTTCAACTTAAATCATGTGTGATTGAAACTCATCTTGCTTGTTGTCCAAGGATGCATAGATCCTTGGTACTCTTTTGCCCATGTCCTCCACTATTTCTGCTTGTTGAACATTGTGAACAACTCTCACCTTTTCCTTTATGTGAGGACAATCTTTATACCTATGATATCTTTTGCATCCCCAACATTCCATAGATGTCGGCCTTGGCCTTTTCCCACCTACTTCAGCCATCCTGGACTCTCTCAAAACTCGATGTCCTTGAGGGATATTCCTGAAAAATGGTGGTTTGTTTCCCTTCTTCCTTTTCTCCCTCTTAAACTTCTTCTTGTCTTCCCAAGATTTTTGGAAAGTAGGATTTTCTTTTTGCTGATCATATAAGCATTTCTCTCTCCTTATAGTTTCTTCCATAGTTTTCGGGTCATCATATTGGATATTGTCACTGATGGAAGATGGAAGCCCACTTAGATACATTTGAATATTAACTGTATCGTCCTTGATGAAGGGGAAATATTTCAACAACTCCAATAATCTTCTTTCATACTCATCAATGGACATACTTCCCAGCTTGAGTTCAAAGAACTCTTTCATTTTCTTGTCATAATACCTCTTAGTTAAGTACTTMTTTTCAAAATGTCTCTTGAATTCCCTCCATGTAACATTAGTCTTTCTGACGTGTTGTACATGCACAAGTTGATCCCTCCATATGGATTCCTTTCCTTTAATTTRGTAAATGGAAATTCTTCCCTCTGCATGAGAAGAATAGTTCTGCAGTTGGAATAATTTCCTCAATCCCAACATCCATGTATCAACATCTTCATCTTTCTTTTGTTCTCCATCAAAGTAGGAGGCTTGATTTTATTCATTTCACCCTTCAATTCATCCACTTCTGATTTCCTATGCTCTCTGGTAGGAGATGGACTTGAAATGTTGTGTGTTCTCTTATTGGAACGTTTCGGGGAGTGACAGTGATGCCTGCTAATGCTTCTTGATCTTCCTTTCTTCTCAGGGGTCCCTTGAATCTCTGTTTTTCTTGAGCCACTCTCCTTATCTAACTTATTTTCAATTCTTTCCAGGCTCCGCATCAACTTTATGTTGAATTCTCCCTATTTCTCCCTAGCTTTTATGATATTTTTGTTATCAGCTTGGTGAGTCTGGACATCTTTCTAAAACTTTTCAATGATTTTCATCATGTTTCCTTCTTTATCTATTTCTTCTCCATGCCCATTGGAGTTTGTTCCTTCAACTCCCAAATGGACATCCCGTCCTCTTCCTTCATTCTCCAAACTGTAAGCATCTTGTGCCTCCTCCATTCCTTTGCACTATGCGACAATTCGGTTCGGTTCCATCAATTGTTAACTCTGCAAAATGTGCATTCAACCAAATTTTTGTTAGGCTATTAGTCTTTAATGATTTCCACAGTATTCCTAAATCAATCTGATTCAAGGAAAGATTTCAGATTTCATTCTTCGGTTCTCGATCAATCAAGAATCCTCGCAGATCTTTTCTTTCTGAGCTCTGCACTACTCTGCAATAATTTTCGGGCACTAGACCCTTTCTCTCAGCCCCAAACCCATGCGACCACAGGATGTGGCCCAACGCTAGGTCGATGGTGCTTATTCGGAACTTCGGGGCTCTGAATTTTAGAAGTCTGGCTTCGTAAGTTCCTAACTCCTTTCTCTCCAGGGTGTTAATCTTCCAGAGTAGACCTCCACTTTTCGTGTGTCCTTCAATAGATCGAAGGCTGTCAATCATTTGACACTTCGGGCTTCGGGGATTTGTGGCCCACCTATTCCATTTTCCTCTGGAGTGTCCTTCCTCTGGTGTTAGTCTCCTATCGCCATGCATCCGCTTGCTTAGGGTTTCGATGTTCGAGCACTATCATGTCACATCACATAATTCCTTTCAATTTGTGGGGGCACGCATCAGTGATTTGGAGTAACCCGCCTTTTGCCCTGTAATTATTTTGACACTGACACGTAACCGCTCGATGATACCATGGTTTGGATTGCAGGACCGCTTTGGGGAATTAACTCCCATGCAACTTGGGTCCCCACAATGCCTCCTGGATGTCGATCTTGGTGTATGGTGATCAAATCTAGTGAGGGCCCACTAACCATGCTCAAATGGAGTGGTACATGGCAAAATACTAGCAGCTGACATGTGGTCCAATCAGATGGGTGACACGTGTCACATTCCAATTGGCATTTCAATCTTTTACTGGCCCAAAACCCACCGACACGTGGAACACATCCCATGTATCCACGTCATTCCTGATGACATCATCATGCCACGTCACTCTGGAATTTCAAGCTTCAGAAGTTTCAACCTCTCCACACTTGCTTTCTCTCGGAGTGCTTTCACCCGAAGTCGACAATCTGTCGACGCGTGTCTACCACATATCGACGACTACAAATCAATTCGGCTCTTCGGGCTTTGGGAGTTTCAACCTCTCCACACTCACTTTCTCCCGAAGTGCTTTCACCCGAAGTCCATGGATTTCTGCCACATATCCTCTCTCTCAAATCGATGACATAGACAGACTCTGTTTCTCTACGGATTTCCAAAGGAAATCACGGCTAACCGCCTCGCAACTTTTCCAGATATGATGGTCTAGGGCGAATCTGTTTCGTCCTGAAGAAATCATAGCTATTAACTCGTTAAAACTTGAGAGTTTCTCCCCCTTTGAATATTTCTTCCCACTATCTCTCTTGAGCTTTGTTTCTTGAACCCCTTTCTCCTTAGAGGGTTGCTTCGACACTTAGTCAACTTTCAGATCTATGCACTCCTTGCAACAGATCTTCGCGTCCCTTCACGAGAAAACTCAAGCTATTTTTCCCGCGATTTTTGAGTCAAAGACTTTGTCGATGCACTCCTTGCATCTAGGGACGCTCTGAACCTTGAATTTTTTCCCTTTCGACAACAATTCACTCTAAAATATTTGTCTCGTTAACCACTAACATGGCCCATCCAGGATCAGTGTCGAAACCATGTCTCTGATACCAATTTGTAACGTGCCCCAGCCATTGAACCCTACCGGGTAATGCTACCCAAACAACCTTAACTTTGTCTTTACTTCTCTGATACCATTTCTGGGACATTCCCGGTCCTAAACAACAGGCCAGGCCAGGCCACTGAGTAACTTTGTGGAAATAATCACATATAAAACTTAACCGGAAGATAGAGATAACATCTGGTATTCACACTTATAAATATATATCTATTTAACGCAATTAAACAAACATCAATACTCTACTCATACACATGTTCATGCGGAAGAAACATTAACAGATACATGCAACATATATATACAAGCATTACTCATTAATTATAATGCAAATACAAATACACAACATACAACGAACACATAATTGGTACTTATATTTTAATAGATGACCACTAATTGCATGCAAAACTTCCACGAACCTCCCAGCCTTAGACCACGCTTCTCATCACGCTCAGTAGTGGGTCATCCCCGAGATGGGACTAAACTCCACCACACAAGGGAATTCTAGGCTTGGCAAGGACAACAAGGAAGTTGCACAGAACAACAGGAAGGATCTTTTATCCCAGGAGCCACTTATGCCCACAACCCATAGACCCTCATTCCCCACACAACTGCTCCACCCCAGGAGGGTACACCTTCACTAATACAAGTCCATCGGCTACTACACCTTCATTACCTTGGGATTCAACAATAGGCTAGACCAGAAGTCTCAGAGTATTATAGCTGTTAGGAGACTCCCTTCCAAGAGAACTCACTTGCCAACAAACTCTCTCACCTGGGAGAGTTGATCACAGGCCTGACAACCTGATTCACTTCATCTCCTAAGCAATACAACAACATCATTCAACTAACACACGGGTGACAGAAACATGTTAAGAACCAAATATCAATATGGCATAGAAAAACCTCAGAAAAAGTACTCAATGCCTTGAAAAAGAGATAATTTAAGATAATAAGCCTCTTCGAGAGAGCAACCTCCTTTTACCCCACTTAAATGTTCAAGTATAAGATGATTCAAAATGAAAATGTATCCTTGGTATATATAGGAGACTAGGAGGTATAATTACAACTAATGGCCTAAAGCCGACATAAATAAAATAACATTACTAATATAATATGCCCCAATTAAGGGGTAATGAGCCAATATTAGGACTTAACATGCCCCTCCTCTTGAGACAAGTGTTGTCCGCAACGCTTGAGTAACTCTGGATGCTTCTTATAAAAGACTCATCTTCCTAAGTGGAATCTTCAGCCGGTAGTTTCCTCCATTTAATGAGATACTTTGAAATGGATCTATTCCTCAGTTGATGAATTATTGTGTCAGTGATGGCTTCAGGCTCCAAGATGATTTTTCCTTCCTCGTCAAGTTCTGGAAATATAGTTTGAACTGGGATCTTGTTGCCTATAACCTTCTTTAAGCATAAAACATGGAAAACTGGGTGTACTCGTGAAGATGCAGGTAGCTCCAATTTGTATGCCATATTACCAATATTTTGCAACACCTTATAAGGGCCATAGTACTTTGGTGATAATTTATT
>JZKD02S1672828.1:533224-546982 GCA_000966675.3 Picea glauca | reverse complement strand
TGGTTCCTTCTGGAACACCATACTTCTCTCCATCTTGTATAAGCTCTCTTGCCCAAGCAGGCTTTCTTTTATGGGAGAAGGTCATCTGAGGAGGTTCTTGAACTTCTGATACATCGTGATCTTCAAGAGTCTCCTCATCATGGAAAGTTATGACTTCCCTTATAGGTTCTATAGCTCTGGGAACTTCCCTCATGGATTCTGTAGTCCTGGGATTTACAAGTTCCTCTTCATACATTTCTTCAAGCTGGCATCTTCTTGATTTCTTAACTGCTACTTCTTCATCAAAGGTCATGTCCCTGCTGATCTCAATGTGGCGGTGACGAGGTATGTAGATTCGGAAGGCCTTGGATACCTCACAGTATCCCACAAATATTCCCTTCTTTCCGGAGGGTTCCAGGGGATTTGGTCCTTATACAATTACCGTCATGATTAATCCATAATGGGGATTAATCCAATAACAATAATAATAATAATGACATGATTAATCCGCAATGGGGATTTAATTCAATAATAATAAGAATGCTCTTCGCAGTTACATTATTTCAACAAACTAGAGGGCACCCCAAATTAATTTGTTAAGAGACTAACAATAATTAATATATATATATAATTTATAATTTATTATAAATATTTGTAGTTGCTTGTAAACATAAAAAGTGATGCAGATTCGAACCACGCCCCTCGTAGTCCAACCGCTCCCACCATGACCTTCTTTCTCACAGGCCCGAAGAGTCAAAGAACTCTTCCCTCTCCTCTCGGGGGTTCTCAATGCCCACATGTATCTCCTTTCGCGATCTCCCGTTTTCTTATCGGGGAATCGGGCTTCACAATATCGCGAAACTCGCGGCACTGTTCTCGTGCAAATCGAAACTTCGAACCCCGATGGGTCAACGAGTCAACTCTCCCTTCCTTTCGGGGATTTTCCTATCGGGAAATCGGGATGTGAAATGTTGCGATTCACCTGCACCGTGAATCCCCGAACCCCGAATTCCGATGACACGTGCGCTTTCCCCTCGCTGCGTCACCTTCCCTTTCCACTACATCAGGAATCGTGGGATCGCGATTTCACCGGTCGAAATTTCTTTGCATCGAAAAGTCCCGAGCGCCGAACCTCGATTTCTCCGGATTTTCGACACGTGTTCCTGTAGCGATCGACGGCTCCAATTATATCGGGGAATCACAATTCGCGATTTCAAAGAGTATGAAACTCCTGCCTGTGCAAACCCTGATATACCGATATGCGATGACCCTTGGTTCCTCCTACACTTAAGGGTTAAACCCTTCGCAACTTCTCCACAATCTGACGGTCGACGGGATTTCGCGAATCCTCCTTGCGAACCCTGGCCGTCAATTCTTCTCCTTGGAGATTTTTCCCTTCACTCTGACCTCCCTCCTGTTGAACCTTCTCCTGGATCCGTCTCCACAATATCACAAAGGGACTATCCCTCCTGAGCTTGTACTTACTTCACAGGTCTGTTATGGAGACTTGTTGCGCGCACTCCTTGCGGCAAAGCTCTGAATACGACCAAGTATTTGAACTCTTTTAATTCTGCGTACTCCTGCAACAGAAATCTACCACTCACTTAGCTCAGAATCACAACCCTGAGTCTCTTCTAGTCTACGCACGCCTTGCACAGCTTTGTTGCCCAATCTGCACTCCTGGGAACTTAGACCAAAAGCTCCCTCTATCTGAACCCTGCAGTCACGCACTCATTGTGGACAAATTCTACTGCACTCTATGTAGGAATCTCTGGTTCAGACTAGAGAAACAATTGAAACTAAATTCCTATTCTCACAGATTTCAATTCAACTATGAAATCACATACATAGCATATCAAAACAAATGCATGACAGAAAACAAACATCCATGAGCATAATATCAACACAGAGAAACAACACCAACCATGAAGTTGAATCAAAAGACTCTCTTCTATTAATTCAATCTGTACATGGGTGTTCTTCACAAGTTCTCTGCTTGCTCTTCTCTTCAGAATGCTTGATAATAATACAATGTACAAAGGAGGGTGCCTATATTCCGTTTTCCCTCTCGAATTTTACAACTATCAAATCTACAATTAAATTCTATCTAACAACATTAAATCTATTAAATGCCTTCTTATCTATTTCAGACAAGAGCGTAAGGATCGAGGTCTGATATAATACAACAAGCGCTCCTTCATAAATGTTTCATCGAAGGATATGGCGCTTCATCTTTAATGCAAATTCAAAAAGTTACCAAAAGTTATCAAGCTTATATGTCATGTGTTTAGAAACACATGCGCTGGCTCCTCGCTGGCTTTGGAAGTCACGATGCTCCTGCATCATACTCCTCGGCTTGAAAGCTTTCATGGGCTCCTGTCCATGAGCTCCTGCACGATTTGTCCATGCCTCTGTATCATTGCTTCTGTCTCCCAGCTGGCATCCTCCACTGGGTGATTCTTCCATTTCACCAGGTACTCAAAGTACTGCTTTCGCCTAGTCTTCTTTCCTACTCGTTTGCCCAGTATGTACTCCATCTGCGGCCTTGCTACTACTGGTAACTGCTTCTGCCACTGGATCACGGGTTCCTCCGTTCCAGCCTCTGCTTCTCCAACCCTGTATGGGTATAAATCCGAAATATTAAAAATCAGAGATATCCCGATGCCATCCGACAACTCAAGCTCGTATGCATTCTCCCCGAATTTCTTCAGGACTTTGCACGGTCCAATTTTCTTCATCTTGAGCTTGTTATATGTTCCCCTTGGGAACCTTTCCTTCCTTAAGTGCGCCAGAACCATGTCCCCAACTTCAAACTGAAGTTGTCTCTTCCGCTGATCGGCTCTGCGCTTATACTCTTGATTTGATTTCTGCAGTCGCTGCTTCACCTTCGTGTGAAGTTCCTCCATCGCTTCAGCGAATTCTTCAGCGCTCGCGCTGCTAGTTTCAGCCTGTCCTGACTCCCTGAGCTCAGAAACTCCCCTCGGCTGTGTCCCATACAAAATCTGGAATGGGCTTCTTCATGTACTCCTGTTCACAGTCATTGTAAGCAAATTCTGCCTGTGGTAATATCTGGTCCCAACTGCTATGGTGCTCTGTCACCAAGCTTCTCAATAAATCCCCCAGACTTCTATTCGCCACCTCTGTTTGGCCATTCGTCTGCGGATGATAAGATGAACTAAATGCCAAATTAGTTCCCATCTTCTTCCATAGCGTCCTCCAAAAATGACCTATGAATTCCATATCCCTGTCCGAGACTATGCTCCTCGGCAGCCCATGAAGTCTAACAACCTCTTTGAAAAACAAATTCGCGATGTGGGTCGCATCGCTGGTCTTTTGACATGGTATGAAATGTGTCATCTTCAAAAACCTGTCTACCACCACAAAGATGGAATCAACCCCTCTTTGCGTTCTCGGCAAACCCAGAACAAAATCCATGCTGATCGCCTCCCATGGCCTTTCGGGTATGGGCAATGGCTGATATAACCCAGCATTCTTCTTTCGACCCTTAGAATGTTGACATATCCTGCATCTGTCAACAAACCGTTTGACATCAGTGCGCATCCCCGACCAAAAATACGATTCGCTCAGTTTGGCGAACGTCCTATCATGTCCAAAGTGACCTGCTAACCCGCCACTATGCTTTTCCTTCACCAAATTCTCCCTCATGGAGCAATTCGGTATGCACAATTGATTGCCTTTGAACAACAATCCATCCTGGATCAGGTAGTCTATCCAAGGACTCCAATCTCTGAGAACTGGATTCTCAGCTGCCTCGTATGCTTCTCCGAAGTCTGCATCACCTGCGTACATGTCCTCAGATTCTCAAAACCCAATGTCTTGACCCTGAATTCCTGCAACAGCAAACATTTCCTGCTCAAAGCATCAACCACTTTGTTAGCAGTTCCTGAAATGTGCTTAATGACAAATGTGAAATTTTGCATGTATTCTACCCATTTTGCATGCTTTTGATTCAGCTTCTCTTGTTGACTTATAAACTGCAATGCATGGTTATCACTATACAATACAAATTCCTTGGGTATCAAGTAGTGCCTCCACTTCTTCAATGCCTGTACAATGGCATAAAACTCTTTATCATATGTGGAGTATTTCAACTTTGCATCATCCAGTTTCTCACTGTAATATGCAACTGGCCTGTCATCTTGGCTCAAGACCCCTCCAACAACATACCCACTGGCATCACATTTCACCTGAAATGTCTTCTGAAAGTTAGGCAACACCAGAATTGGTTGCTCTGTAATCTTCCGCTTCAACAGATTGAAGCTCCTTTCAGCCTCGACTGTCCAATGAAAAACTTTATGCTGCTTCTTCACTGTGTCCATCATTGTTGCGCTAATCCCACTAAAATTCCGAATGAATTTCCTGTAGAAACTAGCCAGTCCATGGAAACTCCTCACCTCGAAAACATTTCGGGGTGATGGCCAATTCCTTATCACTTCCACTTTCTCAGGATCCATTTTCAACTCATTCGCTGAAATAACAAAACCCAGATAAATTAGCTCTGTCTGCAAAAACGAGCATTTCTTCAAATTGACTAACAACTTCTCTTGCTGCAGCCTTCTCATTACAATGGCCAAATGCCTCAAATGTTCATCCTTGGTCTTACTGAAAAACCAATATGTCATCCAGATACACGACCACAAATTTGCCAACGAATTCCCTCAGGACTTCATTCATCAGCCTCATGAATGTGCTTGACGCGTTTGTCAAACCAAACGACATGACCAACCATTCGTACAAACCCTCGTTTGTCTTGAATGCTGTCTTCCATTCATCACCCTCTCTCATGCGAATCTGATGATATCCGCTTTTCAGATCAATCTTCGAAAAATAATTTGCCCCACTCAGGCAATCCATCAGATCATCCATTCTCGGCAGTGGAAATCTGTATCTGATGGTGATTTTGTTTATCGCTCTGGAGTCTGTACACATCCTCCAGCCTCCATCCTTCTTCGGACTTAGTACTGTCGGAACAGCACACAGACTCAGACTCTCCCTCACCAGTCCTTTATCCAACAAATCCTGCACTTGCCTTTTGACCTCCTCATTCTCCTAAGGTGTCAACCTGTATGCTGCCTTATTTGGCAAACTTGCTCCGGGCATGAGGTCAATGTGGTGACTCACACTCCTCATCAGTGGCAACGAACGAGGTAGTTCGTCCATGATGATATCAACGAACTCTCCCAGCAGTTCCTGAATCTCTTATGGCAAGTCGTCCACTCTTGTGCTAGTCAGGATAATTCTCGGTTTCCTGACCACAGAGAATTGTGGATCTTCATTTTTCTCCATCTCTGTGAGAAGCTCCTTCCCACTCATAAGAAGTATTGTGCTGTTTACTTCCGACTTCACTTCCTTATCCTTTATCGGAAGCAATGTGTGTGTTTTCCCATCCTTCTCCAAGGTGTATGTGTTCATTCTCCCATCATGAACAACATTTCTATCATACTGCCATGGTCTACCCAATAATACATGACAAACATCCATGGGAATGACATCACACAGAATTTTATCCTTATATTCACCCATTTTAAATTCAACCAAGCATTGTTTCGTAACACTTACCTGGTGTCCTTTCTGCAGCCATGACACCTTGTATGGACTTGGGTGATTTGTTGTCTCCAGCGCTAGCTTTTCCACCATCTCGGTCGAAACGAGATTATCTGTGCTTCCACTATCCACAATGACCTTGCATTTCCAGCCCTTGGTCTTGCATGTGGTCTTGAACAGTCTGCATCTTTGAGTTGTGTCCTCCACCTCCTTCTCGGGTGTTAGAAGAACTTTGTGCACCGTCAGTGACTTCCCACTCCCGGTGTCTTCATCCTCAACATCACGCCTCTGCGCTTCAGTGATGTGAGCTTCTCCTCCGGCTTGCCTTTTCTCTGGACACTCAAATGATTTGTGCCCATTCTTTCCACATGTAAAACATGTGATCACTCCTCCTCTTCCTCTGCCTCGACCCCTAGTACGAGGAAGAATATTTGCATCAGCATAATCTCTTCGCTGATCATTTTGTTGTCTCCTCTGTTCAGTTTGTGGCTGCCTCTGCTGTGAGGTTCCACCTTTTTCAACCTTACCCTGAGGTTTTTGCCATTCCTCCTTGGGCTTCTGAGTTCTTTCTTGGGCAACCGTCTTGCCTCTTGATTGACTCCTCCCTCACCCTCGCTGACCTTGCTTGCAGCTTAGCTTCTCCTCGGCTTTCAGAGCCAATTGGTAAGCATCTTCAACAGTTCTGATAGCTGCCATGCTTAACTCATCCTGAATGTCATATCTCAGACCATTCAGGTATCTTGCCACCTTCTCATCATCGCTCTCCCGATGACCAACTCTGATGTTGAGCCTGTAGAATTCCTCGGTGTATTCCTTCACCGTCATCATCTTCTCTCTCAGGTTCCGCATTCGCTTGAATAGTGTGATTTGATAATCTCTCGAGATGAATTTCGCTTTCATTTTCGCGATCATCCTGTCCCAGCTCTTTATTTTTTGTTTTCCTTTGCAGCGCCTATCAGCCTGCAACTCATCCCACCATAAGGCTGCATGTCCTTTCAATTTTGTAACGACATGCCTTACCTTCTTGTCCTCTTCGATATCCTCATAATCGAAGTAGGTATCGAGTGCTCGGATCCAATCCAACAACTCTTCTGCATCTAAATTCCCCTCATAGATTGGAATGTCCATTTTGGTCTTGGAACTCATCCTGGCGATAGCTTTTATCAATCGCGCAGTTGATGCCTCCTCTGTTGTGACCTCTTCTTGTGGTACAGCCTCCGCCTCGCCTTCGGAGTCACTTAGATCTCCCGTATTTGTTGTGCGTCTCTGCGCTGCTTCCATATCTTCCATTCTGGCACAAAGATTTCGCATTTCCCTCTCTATTTCTATATTTTGTCCATGGCTACTTCTTTCTCTGGACATTTCTCTTTTCCCAGACAATTCCCTTTCTCTCTCTAGATTGGGTGATTGTCTTCCTCTTCTCGGTGGCATGATGATTTCTCCTCTCTGCTACTGAAAGCAAAGACTTCCTGCTCTGATACCACTTGATGCAGATTCGAACCACGCCCCTCGCAGTCCAACCGCTCCCACCAGGACCTTCTTTCTCACAGGCCCGAAGAGTCAATGAACTCTTCCCTCTCCTCTCGGGGGTTCTCAATGCCCACAAGTATCTCCTTTCGCGATCTCCCCTTTTCTTATCGAGGAATCGGGCTTCGCGATATCGCGAAACTCGTGGCACTGTTCTTGTGCAAATCAAAACTCCGAACCCCGATGGGTCAACGAGTCAACTCTCCCTTCCTTTCGGGGATTACCCTATCGGGGAATCGGGATGTGAAATGTTGCGATTCACCTGCACCGTGAATCCTCGAACCCCGAATTCTGATGACACGTGCGCTTTCCCCTCGCTACGTCACCTTCCCTTTTCACTACATCGGGAATCGCGGGATTGCGATTTCACCGGTCGAAATTTCTTTGCATCGAAAAGTCCCGAGCACCGAACCTCGATTTCTCCGGATTTTAGACACGTGTTCCCGTAGTGATCGACGGCTCCAATTATATCGGGGAATCGCAATTCGCGATTTCAAAGAGTATGAAACTCCTGCCTGTGCAAACCCCGATATACCGATATGCGATGACCCTTGGTTCCTCCTACACTTAAGGGTTAAACCCTTCACAACTTCTCCACAATCTGACGGTCGACAGGATTTCGCGAATCCTCCTTGCGAACCCTGGCCGTCAATTCTCCTCCTTGGAGATTTTTCCCTTCACTCTGACCTCCCTCCTGTTGAACCTTCTCCTGGATCCGTCTCCACAATATCACAAAGGGACTATCCCTCCAGAGCTTGTACTTACTTCACAGGTCTGTTATGGAGACTTGTTGCGCACACTCCTTGCGGCAAAGCTCTGAATACGACCAAGTATTTGAACTCTTTTAATTCTGCGTACTCCTGCAACAGAAATCTACCACTCACTTAGCTCAGAATCACAACCCTGAGTCTCTTCTAGTCTACGCACGCCTTGCACAGCTTTGTTGCCCAATCTGCACTCCTGGGAACTTAGACCAAAAGCTCCCTCTATCTGAACCCTGCAGTCACGCACTCATTGTGGACAAATTCTACTGCACTCTATGTAGGAATCTCTGGTTCAGACTAGAGAAACAATTGAAACTAAATTCCTATTCTCACAGATTTCAATTCAACTATGAAATCACATACATAGCATATCAAAACAAATGCATGACAGAAAACAAACATCCATGAGCATAATATCAACACAGAGAAACAACACGAACCATGAAGTTGAATCAAAAGACTCTCTTCTATTAATTCAATCTGTACATGGGTGTTCTTCACAAGTTCTCTGCTTGCTCTTCTCTTCAGAATGCTTGATAATAATACAATGTACAAAGGAGGATGCCTATATTCCGTTTTCCCTCTCGAATTTTACAACTATCAAATCTACAATTAAATTCTATCTAACAACATTAAATCTATTAAATGCCTTCTTATCTATTTCAGACAAGAGCGTAAGGCTCGAGGTCTGATATAATACAACAGGCGCTCCTTCATAAATGTTTCATCGAAGGATATGGCGCTTCATTTTTAATGCAAATTCAAAAAGTTACCAAAAGTTATCAAGCTTATATGTCATGTGTTTAGAAACACATGCGCTGGCTCCTCGCTGGCTTTGGAAGTCACGATGCTCCTGCATCATAAAGGCTATATAATATTATACACAATGCTTACAATTGCCAGTTCTGAAAAAACTTAGGCAATTTAGAAAAGGGCTAAGTGACATTCAATTATTGGACCCTAGACATGAACTGAACAAAATGTAGTTTAACTGTTAGGCAACTTAAGTGTAATTATTTTGCAATAAGGTCCATGAAAAGCCTATGAGACAAAGAACTGTCTCTATTGCAGCTTTTCCTCCTCATATTTCTTGTTAATGATGATTATCATTGACAGGTTCTGCACATTCCCTTCTCAATAGGTTCTGCAGATTTTTATCGCTGTCGAAAAACACTACAAAACAATTTGGTTCTGTAAAGAAATTAGATTCATATTTCAGATTAGGAAGGTGCTTGAATAAGAATTTATTCAAACATTTAGTACCCAGTCCAAGTCACTACTATTTGATTGTTGTTACAATGCTTGAGATTGGGATGGTGGAAGAACTGGAGTTAAATGACTCTTGGAAACCCATGTACAATATGTAAAAGCTGAGATGACCCCAAAAGTGAGAAGAACAAGCGCAATAACCACAAGGATCAACCCTTTGAAATATTGCATTTCCTGGTTTTTTGACATGGAGGCTTTGCTTGCTGTAATGTTGTTGCTGAAAAAACAATAGTTAAATCACCAGAAATATTTCCTGGTTTTTTGACATGGAGGCTTTGCTTGCTGTAATGTTGTCGATGAAAAAACAATAGTTAAATCACCAGAAACCCAAATCGAAACCCATGTTTTGGGTTGCAACTTGTATAACAGATTTAGATTTAGTGTAATACAAAAAAATTGGATTGAAAAAATGATCATATTGTCCAATCATCAATGTCTGTTGTCAAAACTGAAGATACATGCCCAGAATATCCTTAAAATCTGTCTAAAACATCCTTGAAATCTGCCTGGAACATCTTGAGGACAGCCAGCAAGTCCCTGAGTCCTTGATAAAATCCCTAACAGTATGAAAACATTTCTTAAGGTTCCCCAAGTCCCCAAAGCATCGGGCATGGTTTTTTTGGGGGAAACAAGTCTCCATGCAACATTCTGTTATACTGTTCAAGATGCAACATTGTGTTATACTGTTCAAGAATGCCCTCATATATTATGCCTATTTTGAAATTGTGTTGAGAACTGTTCAAGAATGTCCTCATATATTATACCTATTTTAATAAGCTTTTTCATCGCATCGAGAAAAGCAATGTAAGAACATACCTATTTTAATAAGTTTTTTCATTGCATCGAGAAAAGCAAAGTATTCTTACAGCCTGGGGTGAAAAAGATTCCTTGTATACGTACAAAGGGCCTCCGAATTGTTAAACCTGTGAGAATGTGTCGAGATGTTATACTGTTCAAGAATGCCCTCATATATTATGCCTATTTTAATAATGTGTCGAGAACTTTTTAAGAATATCCTCATATATTATGCCTTTTCTAATAGGTTTTTTCATTGCGTTGAGAAAAGCAAAGTATTCTTACAGCCTAGGGTGAAAAAGATTTCCCTGTATACGCAAGTGGGTGCCACTGATAAAATAGATTGGAAAAAAATTCATGTTCAATATTGAATGTTAAAAAAAACAGATATAAACAAATAAATTAAAAAATAAAATAAATAATATATCTAAATGTTATGTTATACTGTTCAACAATACCTTCATGTATTTATGTTTATTTAATAGGTTTATATTTATGTTTAAACTTTATTGTTTATTTTAATAGGTTTTTTCTTTCCACGAAAAGTGAAGTGCTCTTACAGCTCGAAGTAAAAAAGAATGAGTACGACTAATAAAATAAACTGGAAAAATATTAATTTCCAATATCTAATATCTGTAAACAAATAAATTAAAAACTAAACTAAAATACAATATCCAATCACTAAAAAATTAAAAGAAAGTTAACATAAAAAAATAAATTAAAAAATAAAAATGGCAATGGAAACCTTACAAACACGATGAGTACATAGATGCCTTTGACAAGCATGGGCTATGTTTGCTCCCCAATCTTAGCCCACTCAAAATCAAAATGTAAATTTGCGCACCAGTGCTTGACAACAATGGAAAATTGTTTCTGAGAGAGACTACCATTTAGAAGATTACAAATTTGTAATGTGACACCAATGTTTGACAAGAAAAAGAAACCCAGCTTTGAATAAATAATTGCTCTGTTGTCATATTATGTTACAAAGTATACAGTACATGGACGAGTTAACTCCCAAAACAGGGAAAATAATTGCAGCCTAAACATGTTATTGTTCAAACCTGTGTTGGCAATCAATAATACATGTCCACAATCTGATGCAAGGCATTCACTGCCATGTTTGTTACAAAACCTGTGTTTTTCCCCACTCATAAGAGAACTATGTCGAGCTGTATGGAAAACCGGGCATATGCTGTCCAGAAGAAAAGTGAAGAGATGAGTACTTTTTCCATTGACTGAAGAAAATGACAGCTCCCATAGATCTGCTTAACTCATTGAAGGGATATCATAAAAATAAAGGACAGATGCCAGACGATCCACAAATTAATTTGATATGTTGACAAACATACTGCTCCTGTATAGGAATGTTTGATGTAACCAATGTAATGCTGCAGGTTCTCTTCCAAACATCTAAAAAGGGTGGAAGATGATAGCTAAGAAGCTTTCGCTCCTGTATAGGAATGTTTAATGTACCAATATAATGCAGCAAGTTCTCTTCCAAACATCAAAAAAGGGTAGAAAGTGATAGCTAAGATGCTCTCATTGCTACGTGTTCTGTTGCAAAAACTGAAAAGCGGAGATGTCGCGGAGGAGGGGTGGGGTCTCCACATCTGAGAGATCAACATCTGGCATAACCTTTGTTAATTCGTCAACAGAAAATGGTATGCTGCAAACAGAGTACAAAACATTAGTTTCTTAACAAAATAAAGAAAGCTGCAACTGCACAAAACATAAAGCTTTTAACAAATAGCAGAAATAATTCACTTCATACGTTCATGTAATGCTTACAACTATTTGAAAACAATACTAACGAATTATAGTAATGCCCAAGAATGCCCAAAGAGCTGTAATGAGTCTGGAAATAACAAACGTATTAAAGAGGGTTTCCCTAAAGCCTCTCAATCAAAAAGTAGTATACAGACATGATCAGTTGCTCAAATTCTGTTCATCATGGCCAAGAACAAAAAATCTTACCTCGTATCATCATCCAGCAGAAATGTATTAGTTGAGACATTTTGAGAACTCTTTGTCATCATCATCTTCATGCTTGCAAAAACCTACAAGTGATACCCACCAAGCCTTCGGTGACGGGATGAAACTCCCAAAAACTTCCTCACTAGAACAAAATACAAGAAGACATTGACAATGGTATCAGATAACTTTTAAAATTAAAACATCTAGGCGCACCTCACGGGATACACTCTGTGTACCATATTTATCATCCCAATACATAGTGCTTATCCGATAAAGCTGTTGAACAGTTAGGACCTGTTGACAATTGCAAGTTCATACAAGAAACAATCATATCAGCTATCGGCTATTAAGCTCCAGCGAAACCTAGGAAAATACAAATCATTCTGCATAAAGGAGCACATACTGGGCAAATATCCTGCATAATTTCATCTAAAGTCTTCTTTGCTTTCTGATGTATGACCTGCATACAATGTAAACGAAACTTTAGTTTAGGCCTTGGGGATTTTAAACAAGTTCTGACTGAATATGAAAAAATAAGACTAGCACATCGGTTGTGGATTAGTCTGTTCCCAGGACTTGTCCAGTGTTACACAATGTCTTTCCTCCTGAGGAATTGGCCACTTCGACATATCTAAATGTAGAACAAGCGATGTGGACTGTACATCAAAAGACCACAACCAGGCAAGTATTATTGACTTGCATCTCATTGTTAATCTGATTTATACAACATACTTAGAAGCTATAATTGCGCTGGGAGGCACATTCTACAACCAAGTACGAGGAAGATGTGTAATGTCTGTGCCTAAGCTGAGCTGACACATGGTATTTAACAAACAATAAAATAATAATAACAAATAAATATTTCAACATCTGCCCTGAATAAAAAATAAAATACACACACACATAAAAAAAGATTGATTGTGGATCATCACATACGCACCAGTGTAGATCCATCTTAAGTTGGGATCTTTTAAGCACTAAGAGTTTTGCATCTCAATTTCTTTTTGATCCCTCTTTGGTGCTTCATAGATTCAGAGTTACGATGGATCTACTCTGGTTATCTTCAGCATAATTGTTTTCTGATTAGAATTATTTGAGTTCTGAAATCAAGAGTTCAATCCTATGCTAACCAATTTCTACAAGACAATATTGTTTGCATGGAAACCCACTGTAATCACGTACAAGATGTGGTCATTCAAGTACTGAATAAGTTGGCATGCATAATAGGACAGCATTTGCATACGGAAATCAACAAGAATCAACAAAAGAAAAATGCCTGAAAATAGGCAAATTGTGTTACTTTATCCAGAGCAATGTTGTAAAAATCGTTTCGGCGAAAAAATCGCCGGGGTCCAGAAAACATTGTTTCGTAAAAATCAACAAAACATCGGCAATATATCGGCAAACTTAAAAAAATACAAAAATATTCATTTTTTTTTAATTTTTGAAACATTTAAAGCAACAATAGCATCAAATAGACAGATTGCCACATGAATATGGAAAGAAAACTGATATATAAGATATATAAGATGTCTAGTGATACATCACACATAAAAAATGAATCATGTCCCAATTCCTGAGTCATCAAAAAATATAATAAATCATAAATGTACCTCATGATTGTCATCATGACTCATGAGTATGACTCATGAGTCATCTACAATGAAATCAAGTAAATAAACTATGGATTCCCTCTACCCTTTTTACGGGCAAAGGTAATCACTGTAGAAACTGCTTTTCCTCTAGCAATAGGAGTAGGTGCCCTTAAGGCATGTGCGCCTCGTACTGGAGTCAAACGTCCTCTAGAAGAAGTAGAAGACCCTCGAGACAAATGTCCCCTAGAAGAAGGTACTGGTAGAGGAGGTCGACTGCTAGTGCTACC
>JZKD02S1672828.1:489264-511068 GCA_000966675.3 Picea glauca | reverse complement strand
ACATGATCAATCCACAAAAGGGGATTGATCTAATCAATAATAAATATATTTTATCTTTATCCACAAAAGGGGATAAGAATATTCTTTGCAGTTACACAATATTTTAACAGTCCCAAGCCCTTTTTTCGATATCTTCACTATCCACCATTACATTAGAAAATTTAGAAGTGGACTCATCCTCTGTGCTAGTTTTGGGTTCCTTTCGTTTAGGTAGAGAGGGGAGGCCTTCTGACTTTCTGTCCAACTTGACAGATCTATAGTGATTTTATCTGGTAGAAATCTCCAAAGTGAGAGGACAAAACTGCTTTCTAGGGAGCCCATTAGGCTGTTTTTTCATGGTTGTGTCAACAGATGTGTCCTATGCCATTGTCTTCTACAAATATCCTTTTCTCTTCTCTTCTATCTATGCGAGTTCCCAATGTTTGGGCCCAAATAACTCCATGAGTAGGATAATAGCTTTGTTTCCCTCAACAGGTTTTGAAGACATTGCAGGTGGAGAAGAGATTGAACAAGCCTTAGTCTAGTCTCAACTTCCCTCATCAACAAGACTTCATCCCAATCCTTCCATTTCTCTACAACTTGACCTAGGAGCTTCACTTCCATAACCTCACTTTCCATCTCATTTCCTCCTAGGGTCACCTGGAATTCCCCCCTTGTGTTGGATCTATCCTTCACTAAAGCGAGGGGAGGGTTTATCTAAGGTGACAATGGGTAGGCTCTCCCATAGTTATTGCCATCTTGTGAATTGAATCAGGGTTTTTCCAACCTACAGTTTGTGCGATAACAAACATATTATTTCCTTTTAATTAAATAGTGAGCCTATTTCATTATTATGGCCACATTACATTCATTATTCCCTTGGGTATTGTTGCCACCTAACTTGTACCTCAGGTCACGTGGAAGAAATCTTCAATCCACCGGGTGCAACCTTGGGGGCGAGTCTCGAGTCGGGTTGTTGTCACCCGATAACTCAACTCCTCCATCCAGGATAACTCCTAGCGAAGCCAAGGGGCGTAGTCCCTAATAAAATAATCTAAGACTGATTACACTAAGCTAAAGAAATTCTAGCAGTTCAATGAAACAAAAGAAAATACAACTAATCTAGCAACATATGATGACACATGAAAATAATTGCTTATGTGAAAGATATTGTTATGAACATAAATATATATAAATAGAGATTCATAACATAATAATTAATTAATAAAGAATAACTATTAATAATGAAAGGACATGTCTCAAAGGACACGACTATTGGTTTAGGGCACCCCTACGTGGGTATATAAACGAACCCTCATTCTCAATTGTATATCATCTTATCTATTCATATTTTATATATTATTTACAATCCTACATGGATTACTTTGTTATATTCCAAGTATTTTGGATAACTCTTGTGTGAGCGAACCTTGTTCGTCGCATTTGGTATTAGAGCAAGTTTGATCTTGGCCCTTGGCTGCTAGACCTTTGGTCAAAATTTCGTTGCTCTTGGCAACATATCTTTTGGCTTTTGGCCACAAGTATAAGTTTTTAGAGTTTCTCTAATTTGGGTCCTTGACCACAATTTGACCTTTGGTCCACAAAAAAAATAAAAAAATCCAAAGAAAAAAAAATAAAAAAATACTCCGGTACAGATTCAAAATAACAGAATCGGAAATAAAAAGGGGCCATCAGTAAATAACTCGAGAGAACAATCTATCATAGAGGAAGAAACCCTCATTCTATCACAACTGCGGGTAGATGCCACTGAACATCTACGGTTTCTCTTAACACCGGTGACAAGGGACATGTGGCAACATTTTAGCAACAGTGACTTGCATAAGCATCGGGCCACCACCAATTGTAAGATTTTTTAAATTGCAAGAGGTTAAATTGTAATAGTTAAATTCTGTCAAAGAAGTCGTGCGAAAGAGAAACTGCACAATTATCGTGCCATTTCAGAACTTTTGAAGGTTATAAAAAGCGAAAGTAAGCATTGCAACCACACTCTGTCATCCCCCACTCCYGACCACACTTCCCCGTCTCGTTCCCCACTCCCGACCACACTCGTTGTCACACTTACCCCCCCCTGGCCACCCGTCCCCCAATCCTCGTGATTGCATAGATCCCTGCAAACCCTATCTCCCATTTCTGCAGACCACTCCCGCGGACTCCCCCTGCCCAATCCCGTGACTACCATAGTCACACACCGTCACAACCCCCAGACCCGACATAGCCACAGTCCGATGGGTGTCATCACATACTTCGCAACGTGGGTCTTGTGTATGCAGGTTTTTAGAGAGACGCCATTCAAATCGCGTCGAATTGTGGGGGTCACGCCCTTCAATTGGAAACCCTTAAAAAAATAAATAAACAAATATTAATTTTACGAAAAATCATTAAGTCAATCATTGAGTCGGGCCGCCTCCATTTTGGTTAACAAAATCGAAGATTGTTTTAAAGCGGACGATTGAAGCCAAAGATACAAAGTCTATCACACATTGAAGTTTTTATTAAAGAATCAATAAATAAGTTGATTAGTGGAGCATTAATAAAATCTTTATGCATCAATAATTAAGTGGATTAGTCGATCATTAATTAAATTGGCATCGACATAGTTTGAAGTGTTATCATCACAATCAAGGAAGTGTGGGATTGTATGTATTAGAGCTTAAGGGTAAAATTTTAAGGGTGAAATTTCAAGCTTGTTTTAAATCCCAAAGCTATTTGTAAAATTAAAAAGGTATTTATAAAGTTAAAGGAACAAATTATTGTATTCCCAAAGCTCATAGAAAAAGGTACTTATTCAAGTTGAATTTTAAAAAAGAAGAATGGAAGGAGGTTCGTAAGTTTCAAAAGGGAGCTTTTTTAAGTATATTCTTTTTTGTCTAAAATTTTAATATTCCAAGGGAAGAAAAAGGGAAATTATAAACCCTTTTATATTAAATTACAACACAAAAGCAACTTTATAAAGTGAAAGGTGGCACAAATAAACCCTTTTTCTATATTAAAAAAACGGGGTAATAAAAGTTTTTTTTTTAAAAGAAGGTTTTAAGAAGAAGGTATTCAATTCCCTTTGGAAAAAACCAGTTATAAACACCAAAGGTATTGTTATCCACCAGTTTGCACAAGTTGGATTTCTGAAGAGCCGCCAGAGGATAAGCAATAAATGCTCATAGTCTAGTGTCAGAATGTATATAAGCTCATACTAGAACATAGTGTCTGAGTCATTTGGAAATTGCAGCTAAGTCTAATAGTTTTTTTTTAAGTTTTTAGTGAATTAATTAAATTCCCGCAAAATTGGAATTAATTAATTCCGAGTCAAATTTAAAAAATATGGCATAAAACATTGTCAGATGCCATATTTACAGTCGTTTTCCAGTCCAGAGTATGATGTAAACCCCTATTTCCCATCTTTCGAGACTAAAAAATGATTATTATCACTAAAAAAGTCAATATTACTCTAAAAATACAAAAAAGGGGTAATTAATTAAGTCTCCTAAATTTTAGGAGAACTGGGGAACATGTGTTAGACATGTTTTTTGAGTGTCTTTAGTCAACTAAAGGCTCAAGGTGAGTTAATTGATGAGTAGGTCGACCTAATTGAGATGATTTGGAATCAGGAGGAGATCCCAAGGAGGGAACTCGACTCCCTTTCCTAAGTGACGCCTTCCTAAACCCTAGCGCATCCTTTAAGGGACCCACACATCCCTTAACTCCCCCTCACTCCTACTCTCTCTTAGTTCACTCACTCCTCACGCCTACTCTCCCTAAATCACTCTCCATCACTCCCTATTCACCTACCTCCACTCACCCTTCACCCCACGCATATCCTCCTCATCTAGTGCGCCACTCCCACGTAACTCCTCCATTCCCACGCATTACCTACTCCTAAACCCTAACCCTAGCGCATGCACTATCTAGGGATTATCACCTCCATTTCTATTTAAGAGAGGTTCAACCTCCTCATTAATGAGTGCATCTTGGGCAAAGCATTCGTATTGTTGAATATTTTTGGAATAAAAAGTCTTTGGAGCTACCTTTGGTGTGTGGAGCTAATGTGTGGATGAATGCTAGATAAATGAGGTGATGTTGTATTGATTATATGCATAATTTTTTTGTTATTTGGCTAATCATAGGGATATTGTTATCTAGATGGAATGAATTGTATAATTTGTTTATTATCCAATTTATTTGTTGATCTATACTCAATCGTTTTAATGCATTTGCGTTTTCGGTTAAAGTAATGTGCTTTGAAGCTTGTTTGTGTAGAGAAACACCAAATACAAGAGTTTGCAGGTATTAATATTGCAGGTAGTACCAATCTTTTGGAGAGGCTAAGGAGTTGAGCTACTTCCTTTTCTGTCCAAGGTGTTCCCAAAGAAGGCATTCACCCTCTTCTTCACATCAAGGAGAGCCCCATAGCTTGAATTTTCCAAGCTCAAGTAAAAACTCAGAATTTCGATAAACTCTTTCCCTCACTCTCTTTCTTTGGTTGCATGCTGTTTTAGAATAGATTTAAAAGTTTGATTTTTAACATCTAAGACTTGCATGCATAGCTTGCTAGATCTAGGTTAAAAGCTTTCAATTTAAAGGTAGATCTAGACAAGGTTTGAAGCAAAATTTTAGGTCTTTTTCATCTAAGTTTGAGATCAAGATTTTTGCTTAGCTTAAATTGTTTATCAAGCTGTTTAAAGATGATACGTTTGTTGTCCTAAAACAACAAAAAAAACTCTTTAAAAAGAGCCCAAGTTAGTACTTTCTAAAGCCTCAAAAAGCCCCAAAAAATCTATTTTTTTGCCTTAAAAAATTTCTCTAAATTTTGGTAAAATCTTTAGTTGTTAGAACTCTTTCCTATCATCTTCTAAATCATTTCTGTTTGCTGTTGTGTTGCAGCAAATACAGGTCCAAGAGGAGGTTCCGCTCATTTTGGGTGGATTTCAAGGTTTCCAGGGACCCTGGGGGTTGCAACTTCTTCAAAAACAAAGTTTCTCCTTTCTCCTTCTTCTTGTATTCTTTTCTCAACGATCCAAAAAAATAAGGATCCATCCTCTTCTAAGAGAGCTAAAGCTCAAAGAGAACTCCAAAGCTCTCCGTTGTAACAAGTAATAAAAGCGAGCCTTTGTGCCCAGTTTCTTCATCCCCTTAAGGGGGGATTTGTGTTGTGATTTACTTTTGTCTCTTTAGTTTGTGCATGCTCAAATCTAATAATCAACTACGCAAATCAAGCAATATCAAACACACTACAACACTCTAACTCTATGCATGTTAAAATTAATTCTCAGATTTTCATGCGTCTTTCTTAGTTTCAAGTAACTTCCTTTCTTCAGTTAGTTTTGTTTGCAACAACATTTTTTCAAGCAATATCTTGTGGATCTATCTCTCAAATACAGAGCAAGATATATAAAACTTAACTGTTGCAAGTCATATCTCTTATTTATTTCAAAGTGTTTATACAAAGTGCCTCAATTACAAGCAGGGTGTGTGTAATCCATCTTTTCATTTTCGTCAAAGTAATTGAACCTTGCTAGTCTAATAGGGAAATCCTTTAAGATTGTAAGTTCATTGGGAGGAAAGTGCTTGAAAGTGACCTGCGAAGTAAAACGGTTCGTCGTGTTGTACATCCAACACTTTCGGTGAGTTTACTGGTGAGACCATTGGGTTTCGGTAAACTCTCAGCGAGTCCAAGTAGAGAACAAGCTTCTTAAGGGGCCAAACACTTTCACTAATTAATTACAAAATTAACCTTAATAAAATCCTCGATCTACACTGCCCACGACTCCATTTAAGGCACTGGTTAAAACACACTATCTATCTTTTGTCTTATGCGAGCAATTTTATTCATGCTTTGAAGCATCTATCTTTCATGTGAGCAGTCTTTACATTTATGCATTCTATCTAACTTTTATGCTTAAGTCTTGCAGGTCTTGTATCCTTTGATAATATATATGCATGCTCATGGACAAGTATCTTATTTGATTATCTAAAGATTATATATGCATGTTTACAAGCAAGTACTTTTGATTCTGATGATGGTGAATGATAAATGTTAGTTGTTCAAGTTTTATTTCAAGTAATAAACTCCTAGAATAAGGTGTTCTTTCTTTCTTAGTTTAGAAAGACTTAGTTTCTTTTTTATAGGGACTACCCCACTTGGCTTCGCTAGGAGTTGGCCTAGACGAAGGAGTCGAGGATCAGGTGACAGCACCTTAACTCGAGACTTGCCCCCAACAAAACACTAAGTGGATTGAAGGTTTCTTCCACGTTACCCCAAGTGTGTATTAGGACGGCAACAGGTATTACATTAAAAATCAAAGTACTATTTACCGTAAATTTGCAACGAAAAAAAATGGAATTTTGTGGTGAAAAACAAGGAAGATTCCCCCATACTTATAAAAAATATGTGAATCCCTCATTAAAAGTTAATGGGATTATTCAGGGAAAGAATATCAACATCGCTATCTGCCTGACCGCTAGGAAAAATCACATTAACGTTGACCTGGGAAACCAATTAATGGTTTTAGAGCCAAATATAATTGAAAATGACATGTGTCTTTCCAATGAGAAATATGACATTAAGAACCTACAACTATCTATGGACGATTACAAATTCATAGCTCAATTCAATGTCGTATCAATCTATGAAGATAGTGTTGATATAATTCTAGGGTCAACTTGGGTAGATACATTGGGTAGTTTTATTTTCAACACAAGAAATTTTTTTTTGACATTTTCTTATAAGAAGAAGAAAATCACATTACAGGACGTTACAATGAAGTCAATTTCAGAATCTCCATCATCAGAAGACCTGAAGGACAAATCAGAAGTGATCCTTCCAGATAACCAGAAGTCAATACAAAAGTTGCAAGATCGACAAGAAGAATGTGCCAAAATCATCATCGAAAAAGACGAAGAGATTTCTCGCCTAAGAAATCATAATCATAAACTACTTGCAAAAATCATGAAGTCCAAGGAGAAGAAGCAGTGTTTTCAAAAGTTCGAACAAGAAAATCGAGGTCTCAAAGAGAAATTAACCGAAGAAGAGGAAGAAAGCTCCTGCCTAAGGAACCTTAATAAAAAATTGCTTGAACAATTTAAAAAGATGAAAGATGAAAATCCAGAGAATCGAAATATGATAAATAAAGTCGGCAAATCAGAAGATGAAGAAGAAGATTCACACCTAAGGGTTCATAATCAAAATTTACTAACACAAATTAAAAAGTTGAAGCATGATAACAAGACTTTACAAGAAAAACTATATTGCAAAACATCATTAGTTGATAAGGAAACGTTGACAGACCCAATCAACCTTACAACTCAAAAGGAGGCAAATCCAACTGATGTAAAGAAGTTTTCAAATGTCGAGGTACAAACAAGCCATAGATATGAAGAAAACTCAATTCCAAAAGTTAATCAACAAAAAACTACAAGTATACGAAGTAAGGATCGAGTTGCAAGGATGCCTTATCGACATCCTAAACACAAAAGTCGATACTTTAGCCAATCATTGTATCAACAGAAACAAATGACTGATATGCCAAAGAATATTACTTCCACCACAAGTGCGGGTCAAAATAGAAGCGATCATGGGAGTAGAAATGTATCAAGTTCTTTCCAAGAACCCTATAAAAAACCAAATCCACAGAAGATTGAATTAGGATGGGCAGACTCCTTTACAATTCGACAGTTCTGCTCAGCGCTTAGAAGATCCTATCGTCTCAGGTCCTCAACGATTACTAACTCAATAATGAAGAAGCATGAGACAATAAAGTATGCTTTGAGGACAACACATTTTTAAGAGGAAGACAATGTTATGAACATAAATATATATAAATAGAGATTCATAACATAATAATTAATTAATAAATAATAACTATTAATAATGAAAGGACATGTCTCAAAGGACATGACTATTGGTTTAGGGCACCCCTGCATGGGTATATAAACGAGCCCTCATTCTCAATTGTATATCATCTTATCTATTCATATTTTATATATTATTTGCAGTCCTACATGGATTACTTTGTTATATTCCAAGTATTTTGGATAACTCTTGTGTGAGCGAACCTTGTTCGTCTAAGATATTAAGCAAATGAAATACTCAAAAGCAAATGAAAGCAACTGGTAATAAGCAAATGTAAATATTGTAGACCAGTGCCAATAATGTATGTATGTATTGCTGCAAAATGTGTTGTGCAATGATCTTGGTAAGTTTTATTAGTTAAAGGTTTTCACTTGGATTTAGATTAATTGGGTGAGGTGGACCGATAGTGCAAATCCACTCACTAGTGCTGGAGATTCTAAGTGTGAAAGATCTAAACTATCATATGTTTCCTCTTAACAATTATCCCTCAAATGGGTACAAGCGAGATTGCAAGGATTTCCAACAAGGAGAGAGCGAATCCCAAAGTATCCCCCTGAATTCACAAGCAACTTGCTGGTATGGATCCTGGATTGAGCAATAGTGGCAAGAGGTTTTTCCTAGTTACGCTATGTTATAGCGCAAGTTGTAGGTTGGGCAAAGCCCGACCCAACCACAAAACAAGAGCTACAACTTGGGATTCCTACACCCAATGTCACCTCGATGTATGTCCTGCATTTCAAGAGTGACTAGGTCACTCTATGGAGGCGATCCCGATGACCCTAGGAGGATTGAGATGGAGATGGAGGGAAATGGAAGTGAAGCCCCTAGAGGTTAATTCTAAGTGGAAAAAAAGGAAGGGAGAGAGCCTTGCAAGTCAAGTAATTGTTGCCCCACAGGTAGAGTACTTCTCCGGATGATTGTACCTGCCCGAGACACAAGAAAAGACACTTTGCGATGATATATGTTAGTTGGATTAGCAAGTTAAGCTTGCTGTCCCTAATTTGTAGCAATAGATAACAATATATATCAGCAAGTAAATAGTACTATAAGCTGCTCAATAAGTGCTAGAGATCAAATAGAAAATACAAGACAAAGACTAGCTAAACTCAAGATGAAAAGCCAATATTTTAGCACGAAAGATAAGGTTGTTGTAAATACTTATCTGCAACAAATTATATCAGCCTTATGGCTGTAACATTCAATGTATTACAACAAGAAAATCAGCCACTGAAATCCCCTCAAACTTTGCCAAAACGTGCGCTAGGCCAAGGAGAGTAAGTGTGCAAAATTTGAGCAAAATCCAATGGTTGATAAGAGAGTTATTCAAGCAAATGAGTTAGGATTTCTGCAGCCCTAATGGCTGAAGATGCAATTTTGTAACAGCACCAAGAAGTAGCCCCTTGATGGGGACGCCCTAGTGGTTGTGAGGTGCCCAAGGCACAAGGTGTACAATCCACTTTGCAAGAAGTAAAAATGACCGAAATTCACGTTTACAATGCAATATTTTATTTCTCCAATGCAATAATAAGTGACTAGTGCCTTTACTATTGGGTTAATGGAGTCAAATAAACAAGAGCTAGAGAAACTACCTCCTTGGGGGTGTAAGCCCTTTTACTCCCAAGGCAAGTTTCTCTAGCTAGGGTTTAAGCTAAGAGGGTGTATGCCCTTATACTTCTCTTAACAAACCCTAGTGAAATCAATGAGATGAAGCAATAAATGATTAACGCTATGGTGGGGGTGTATGCCCTTATACTTCCCACCTAGCTCCTAGCATAACAATACTTGAATTAAAAAAAAAATGATAGCATAAAAAAATTAAAGCATAATAGTAAAGACCATACCAAGATCAATATAAATGCCAAGATAATCCATCATAAGAGCTAGAAAACATCATCCAAAGCTACCGCTAGTCCTCCTTCATCAACCATTCATAAATATAGCCATAAACAAGTGCAAAAGAGACAAAAGAGCCAAGATAGCCAAAAATTTCAGACCATGTTCTCTCACAAGAGGGAGAGTTATGTTTAAAATGAGATCTTATGATCTCTATTTATACAAAATGTAGCTAACATAGTTTGTCCATAAATTAAGTAGTAAACCACAAGATTAGGGGTCAACAACCCTAATCTTGCCGCCTTAACAAAGTAATATTAAACAATTCACTTAAAATTTCACTTTTTGCACATATAAAACCCTAATTTAGTAGGACGTCACCCCTTTAGGGGACGTTTTTCCACTTTGAAGAAGTCGTCGGTGTTGGAGAAGCATGGGTAGATCTCCAAAGGCCACATATCAAGCATCTAAGCATTCTCATCATGGTGAAGACCCTCTTCTCCTCAAAACGTCCGTGCGTCACAAGAGTGGCACCTCACCACCATGCTCTAACCCCAAAAGCATGACGTCAAGCTCAAAATAGGACATTTTTCTCCTCCTGGGTAAATCGTTTGGCAAGTGAGGGCTAGGCTAGGTCATCCAAGTCATCATCAAGGCCTCCAAGTTTGATCCCTCTCATCCAGCATGCGGGCCCTTGGCATCCAACCTGTGGGCTTGTAGTCTCATGGAAGCCCAAGCTAGGCTTGTTCTCCCAAAACTATCCACCAACTAGGTCCTGCAAAGACAAATGAGCACGCCCTCCAAGGATCTCAAGTTATAACATCACGATAAGTGAATGCAATCAATAAATAAGCCATCTAAGCATGTGCTTCAAAGATCATTATATCAAACAATTAACTGCTCAAAGACACTATGCGACTTGTCAAGCTTGAATATGGGAGGGTTGACGAGGTGTCCTATTGGGTAATCTTACCCTAGGTCAAGGAGAGCTTCCAAGAGATCCCTGTCTAAGCCATGTAAAGTGTATGAAGTGGTTGGGGCCAAGACTCAATGGGCATAGGGCTCATGACATACAAGGGGTCGTAGTGTCTCATTCATGGGTGCCTTTGTAGAGGGTGTGGTACCTTTGTCCGCAATGCACTTTTTCCAAGCCCATCAATTGTCTTTTGTTTTTCTTTCTTTATTTGCTTTCAATATAGCATAAGGAGAGGTTGAAAGTCACTACCCTGGCGTGGTGACCAGATGATGGCAATGTCACCCACAAACACCTAGTGGAAATATTGTAACTTCGAAAAATATTCTAATTATATTTGAGTTATTATCTTATAGATCAAATCCCCTTTTGTGGATTGATCATGTCGGGTCTTGTATAAGACCAAATACCCTTTTGTGGATTGGTCAAAGCATATTTATATGGTGGTATTTGTAAAGTCGGCCCCTAGAGTTTATAAAGTGGTTTTAACCACTTTTGGAAGAAGTTGGCCCTCCTAAGTGAAGAGACATAACCCTAGCACCTCCTCACTAGTATTTATAAGTGAGGATGGCGCCTCATTTGTTCACTCACTCACTCACACTTCTAGTGCACATCTTTTGAAGGAAGTTGCAGTTGCAAGAAGGAGAAGAGAGGTGCATGCTCAGTCCTAGATTATTCTTGGTGGTTTTGTCTTAGTTTTGACATTGTATTGGCAATCTATTATTGAGGAAGTTTTTGCAGGGTTTTCTCCCCCATGAGGATTTCCCAGGATAAAATGATGTGCACCTTGTGATTGTGTTTCTTTTAGTGATCCTCTTTATGTTGTTATTTTGGAAATGCATTGATAACCTAATAACAACTCTAAATTTAATATGGTATCGGAGCTTGATTGAATAGAGCACCTTTCAGTGGGTATCTAAAAATGTCACTGTTGTTATACAAGAAAATTAGGGCTTTTTATTGGAAAGGAATTTCTGACTAAAAACCATCTAGGGAAGTGCGCCCTACCTTAGCGCATCCTTTGAGCGCACCTTTTCAATGGCTAGATTCTCCGAAAAGTCAAACCCTAGTTTTGACTGGTACCAGAAAACTAGAACCAGTGCTAGAAGTACCAGTCCCAATTTGCACAGGTCAAATTTCAATGGGAAAAACTTGGAATTTTTGGAAACAGTCATCTCCAACCAACTCGCCTCAGCCCAGTGCATCTCCTGGTAAGTTCAGATTCATTTTCTAAGCACTTTCATTTTTTGGTCATTTTCCTAGCTCCAGGTCAAGATGTCTGCAAGCACCAAGCTTGTTGACAAGTTAAAAGGTGTTGAAAACTTCCGTGCCTGGAAGTACATAATTAGACTCGTTCTTGAAGAGATGACCTTGCAAAATTCATAAAAGAAAATGTGCCGGAGCCCGAAGAAGCTGTAGCCAAAGCGAAGTACAAGAAGGATATGCTTAGGGCCAAAAGGATAATTGTAGATTCCATTAAAGATCACTTGATCCCTCAAGTGTCTTCTAAGAATACTCCAAAAGAGATGTTTGATGCCCTAATCAGAATGTATGAAGCAAAGAACATCAACGTTTGATGCCCTAATCAGAATGTATGAAGCAAAGAACATCAACCGGAAGATGAACTAGAGAACCCAACTCAAGAATACAAAGATGTAGAAAGAAAAAACAGTTCAAGACTATTTCTCTAGGGTTACTCATTTCAAAGAACAATTAGAAGCAATTGGAGACAACTTGGATGAAGATAAACTCATCATGACAACTCTTAATGGTCTCACAAGACCTTGGGATGCCTTCATCCAAACTATATGTGCAAGAATAGAGAAACTCCAATTTGACAATCTATGGGAAGAATGTGTTCAAGAAGAAGCAAGAGTGGCCAACCGAGAAGCCGTACTATTAAGGGATGAAGATCAAGCTCTAGATACTCATGCTAAAGGAGGAAAGAAAAGGTCTCATTTCCAAAAGGAGACCCACCTTCAGAAAGAATCTCACTCCCCAAAGAGATTCACCCACTTCATAAAGAATCTCACCCTCCAAGGAGATTCCAGAAATATCATAAGGGTCAAAGAAAAGAAAAAGATTTCTCCTCTTATCAATGTTATCATTGTGATAAGATGGGACACATTGCTAAGAATTGTCCTACAAGAAGGGAAAAATACAAGAAGAGAAATACCAAAAGACATCATGCCCATGCAGTTGAAGATGATTAAAGAAGAGATTGAAGATTATGTTTTATTTTCCGCCCTCTCGGGATCTGTGACACCTGGAGAGGATACTTGGCTCATAGACATTGGTGCCTCTAAGCACATGACAACACAAGAATACATTCTCTCTAGCCTTACAGAAAAGGACTTTCCCAAGAAAGTTTCACTTGGAGATGATTATCAGTACCCTATCAAAAGAATGGGAGAATCCACCTACAAACTTGATTCAAGGACTTCGGTGAGAATGAAGGATGTACTTTATGTACTAGGTTTGACAAAGAACTTACTTTCTATCTCACCTTTAGATAAGAAATGTTTCAGGGTTTCATTCATAGATGGTGAAGTTCTTATGTGGCCTAAAGGAAAAACCATAAAAGATGCAATTGTTATTGGAACAAAAGAAGGTGGTTTGTACAAGTTAAAAGGTCACTCAGATGCATCCTTGACTCACTCCACAGAGAGTCCTTGTGAACTTTGGCATAGAAGACTAGCTCACATCAACTACAAAGCCTTACCATATGTAAGCAAGGTAGTTACAGGTTTACCAGAATTTTAAGTTGATCATGAAGGTGTATCCAAGGGATGTGCACAAGGAAAGAACATAAAGAATCCTTTCCCAAAGAGCGACAGTAAAGCAGAAGGAATCTTGGAGCTCACCCACTTAGATGTATGCGGTCCAATGCTATCAACTTCTCTAAGAAGGTATGTATACCGTTAGCACAAGAATTTGCATCTACAAAATTGGTGTAAGACATTAGTCAAATCTATTCCTGGAAAGTCATTGCCGAAAGTGCTACCAAATCTCCTAGGACTGGTGAAACGATGGTGCTGTGAATTCCACAGAGCACTACCAAAGCTGGAGTCTTTGAGCAACATGGATGTAAAATTGTTTTTGTTGAATAGAGGCCCGAGGGACAAATCTCCAATGCTGCTAGCTATCAACACCTACATCAACAACACCACATGTCAACAGTTAGTTACACAAGTCATCGCTCAAAGCAATTGACAGAGCCATGGTAGAAAGCCCATGAGGAGGGGCCAAAAACACCAGTGCGCTACGAAATCTTCGGGTGCTACAAAAAGATCAATTACAGAGGAAGTGCCAAATGTCTTGATAATTGTCCATTGTTAACATAGTAGATTTCCAATTTGCTACATATTGCTCAGGTTTTATAAAGGAGGTCAAACACCAGCACTGAATCGATATACATGCGCTACGAAATTATTTCCAAAGCTAGTTTCAATTTCACAATGGTCCTGTTGCCGTCCTTATACACACTTGCAAACGTGAGCTAAGTCCGGCTCACTTAGTGTGTCCTTGGAGGCACAATGCCTAGGTTCACAGTCCACACTGTCACTTTGACTGGAACCTCTTCCGTCTAGGCTTATTCCTAGGGAAGCCAAAGGGGGTAGACCTTAGTTACTAGATGTGTTAGAGTTAGGTTCTTGGAGTTAATTTTAGTTTGTTAAGGTTAGAGGGGATTCTAATCCTAAGATGCTAAGGCAACCATGCAAGATGCAAGGGTTAGCATGAAAAGCAAGCCTTTTCCCTAGGTCAACTATGACTAGTGCCTAGAAATTGGGCAAGGGGTCAACTATGTTAAAGGGTATCTCTTTACAAAAGATTACAAATTACTTACAAAATTACAAAAGAATGAATTAATCCAATGAATAATATCATATACAATTACTTACAATAAGGAAAGCTAGGATACAAATGATACAAAACAAACTAACCACGTTTATCTTCTATGTGTGCAGGATATAAAAGATTAAAGAATCAAAACTTATCACCACATATATAAGATCATCATCAACATATAATATTATCAACCAATTACAAAGATTTAGAAGAGTTAAGCACAATTATTATGAAGATTATTGAAGATGACCAACACTCTCAATTTATTAAACCCCCAAGTGCTCTATTAGGTTTGGTCTAGGGTTTAATAGTTAGGCTTTTCTTAAGATTTAACAAGTTTTATTAGCTTTCACCAAAGCCTCCTCCTCCTATTGCCAAATAACTGTTGGATGCTCGAGATAGTATGGCAACGAGGCCAACCCCAGCAGAACTAGTCAGCCCAGAACAAGAGTACTTCCCAGAGAGGACACACACACCTGGTGCACCACAGGGCAGTCCCCTGCCACTACCCTCCGTTGTTTTCCTCAAACCCCGTTTTAGATGGTGAAGATGGTGGTCTAAGGTACCCTAAAATAGTCTATTAAGTATATATCACAATTAGGTAGACTTTTAGGTGACTTTTAGAGTGTTTAGAAGATTTTAAAGCACTTTTTAGGTGCAATTTAGTGATATGGCCGAAATTGTTATTAGCTTTATTAGTGTGTTGCTTAAGCTTAAACCAATGAGTAATGTCAACACATGTAAAGAAAATAAAGAGAAGGCTGAAAGAATTAAAGATGCTATCACATGCACAATAGAAGTTTGCTTAGAAACAAGAGATCAATGGCAAGAACAACTTGCCTTGAAAAGAATGAAGAAAATTTAAGTGTTTGCCTACTTAACCATTCAACACATTCCAAGCCCAAGTAAGTGGCTACCAATAGATATAAACAGTAAACCAATGAACCAATTACTTGTTAAGCACTTAAGAGATATAAAGCATTAAGATTAGATCATGTGCATAAGTAAGAAATAACAAGCTTGAAATGAAACTAAGCAAGATCTAGTTAGAGTATTTTAAGTATGTTGCCCAATAGGCTTAAGATAGTGAGATAGATCTATGACATAAGCATTAAGCACATATTAAACATTAGATCACATCACATCACATCAAAAGTAAAGCATTAACACTTATCCTTACCTCTTTGGGGTATTCCTCTCCCAACTAGGTAGGTTATTAAGTTATATTTGCTTAGTTAAGTTAAGTTTCTTTGAGATCTTAGTTATTAGGGAAAACCATGAGAGATGAGCAAGAAAAGTAAGTTGAGCTACAATCTAATCTACAATCTATCAAGCAAACCCCACGGCCAAGGTTGAGAAGGTGCCCACACCTTCTAAACCTTGCGGCCAAGCTAGAAGAAAACTTAAAAAATATGAAAATGCTAGATCTAGCCTACGTCCTACCTACCCAAAGGCTCATAGAAGAGGGGAGGCCGTACCACTTCCCTTCTTACTCTATGAGCTCAAACAATCAAGCAAAAAGAGAAGAATTAGAGCACTACTAAGCTAGAAAATGGAGGGGAGAGTTAGAAATAGCTACCAAATTCCCCCAAGGGGTCTTGAAGTGTTGTGTCTCTTTGGGGCAGCCAAGAGCCTTCAACCAGATCTGATATACCTGTAAAAACAGCAAGCTTTGCTTGCTAGGATGGCTACACACAACCAATAAAAGTTAAGGAAACCCTTGCCCTTTCGGGGCAAGAACTTTCCACAAGTGAAAGATATAGAATTTATATGATTTTTGACCTATCTAAACAATGATATGCTAGCTGAAAATGATATGAATGTACAACAATATTAAGAGAAAGGTAATAGATCTAGAGAGTTGGAGTTTGTAAGAGCTTCAAGTGACCCTTCCCTTCTAGAAGGAGTTCCCAATGAAACCCTAGAGATGAACCAACAAGATCCTTTCAAATCACAAGCATACAATAGATAATATGTTGATGTAATGAAATTAAACAACACTTCTATTTAACCCAAACATCAAGATATATAGACCAATAGGCATACGCTCTACTAAGCCTACTTAGATAACACTTTACCTAAGATCTAGTGTTGCAAGAAATAAGAAACAATACTAAAAAAATGTTACCTCCCATGCATAAGAACAATAAGCATACACTTTACCCTTCTTGTTGTCCTCCAAAGCTTCCAAAATTATATTACCCAAGAAAGTGGTTTTGGAGAGAAATACTCCAAAACCCTATAGCATAGAATGATAATGAAATGGAATGAAAGACTAGAGAGAGAGAGAAAAATCAAGTAGCATAACAATAGCTCAAGATATGGTGAGTTGGGGAGGAGAAAAGAGATCTATTTATACTTGGAGAGGCAAACCTACCTCTCTTGGATCTAAGCCAAGTGTCTACCACCAAGCAAATGAGTAGATCTCAAGGCTAGGGCACACCATCTAGGGTTTGAAAGCTAGATCTAGGGTGTAGAAAAATGTAGGAATTGTTGGGATCAAATAAAGAGGTGTGGGAGGCCTTGGGATTGATGCCAAGGAAGGTGAGAGGTCTCAAATAATTTAAAAAAAATCATTTGTGGAGTTTCTAGAAAAGGGGGGCGTAACTCCTCTTGGAGGGGGCAATAAAAGGGTGAAAATGAAGGAATGGAGGGGTTTTAATGAGAAAAAAGGAGTGGGATCACCCTAGGAGGTGATGGGGTTAAAGGGAGTCATAATTCATGAGAGGGGGCCCCAAATAAGTCACAACAACCTCCACCAAGGAAAAACGTCAATCCCCTTAGGGGGGCGTGATTTTTGAGTGTAGAAGGTGGGTAAGGGGTTAGAATAGGTTGGAAAAGGCTGGGAGGGTTATGTTATGCTTAGGGAGGCTCTCTCTAACCTTTATTCCACCATTTCACATCCTTAAACTCATTATTACAAATTTTACATTGTTGCCATGTTTAGATTTTAGCAATTAAAACTGCTGTTTTAGATTGACTGACACTCCGGGTGGACTAACCCATGGCTAAAATTGTCCGACTGAGCTGAAACTTGGTCCATGGATGTACGGGGTGCTATTCCATTTCTTTTGAGCACAAATACCCCTATCAAAAGTCCAAGGATCCAGTTTTTACAATTATTGCTCAAAAATAATTAATTAATTAAATAATTAAACCTCCAATCTTAGGGAAATTTAATTAAAAATTAATTAATTAAAAAAAACTAATCTAGACTCGACGAAATTCCGCGAAACTTTCTAAGATGTCTTGCATGGTCATTTACAATGATTTCCCTATATAGTTACCAAAAATAAGCCCACTAGAACGTCGTTCATCACTTTGGAGGACTTATTGCAAGTGTGAGGAAAAAACTCAAGGGAAATTAGTAAGGCTGAAAAACCCAACTGATAACCTGAGGATAAAAAACCCTCAGTGAAAGGAACTCTCCCAGTGAATTGATCCCAAGGTAACTGACCTAGACATGACTCATGCAGACCTATTACATTATTAACCCACGCAGGGGTGCGAAAATTCCAATTACAAAAATAAGTGCTGGGCCAAACATTGCCCGTAGAACCAAAAGTCTTCGACAACATGGGCATCTGACGATGCATCTCTTCATGGCACATGAGTTGACCACCGGTGCAAAATGGGCGGTCAACAAGTCCTATTGCATTGAGGAAGCCATCATGCTTTTGAAGAAATAGGTATGCCAGAAATTACAAGTCTGGTATCAAATTGAAAGATCCCATGATGGGTTTGTGCATACCAATCCAAATCAAGAATCATTCAAGCACTGAGGTATTAAGTACGCCAAGAGATAGCTTGTAAAATTGAACAAAGCTGCAGGTGCTTTTGCATCCCTCTTGAAGTCGAGGCAAATGAACAAAGGGCCCAAGTTGGAGTGCGTGGTAGAGAAATCCACTGAGCTCGAATCACATGTTGTTATAGAAAACTGTGAGATTGAAAAAGGAGCATTTCCCAGTTGAGAACAGTTGATAGAATGCATCAAACGGGCTCAAAGATTCGATGAGATTACAGGTGCTAGTTGCCAAATTCTGCAAAAGTAGATGGGTCGAGTTTTTGCTGTGATTGCAGGTGTTGAAGGCAAAAGAAATTTGCATGACAGTTTAGCTGCCACAACGCCAAATGTGTTCATATGGGCAAAAGAGGAACGTCCTGGAGAAGGTCTTCTCAATTGTCAAAGAGCTGGCAGAGTTCGAAAGGCCAAAAATTCTAAACTCCCGATGCATGAGATTATCCCTATTTGGCATATAAAATTAAAACACAGAGTATTCCAGCTGTTGGCAGGTGTTTAAAACAAGAAGCAGGGTTTTAAAATGCCATATGTCCAAAGCCTGTTCATCGGGGATCTTGTTGTCGCGTTGGTTTTGTTTATTCTATTGTGAGGGAGAACTTTCAAGCTTGATAAAGACATTATTGATGCCTTGGCTATTTTGTTATATGGTTTCTTCGACATGGAGTACCAAGATTGTGTCAATACATTCAAAACTTATTCAAAACTTGCTAAACTGAAAGATGAGCTCGGTAGTAAGTATGGCACATCATAATGAAGTTCACAGTGTAGATTTTCATCCTTTAGAATTATATCGTATTGCAAGCTGTGGCATGGACAACATCGCCAAGATTTGATATATGAAAGAATTATGGACCTATGTTGAGAAGTATTTTACCTGGACCGATTTGCCATCAAAATATGTGCAGTTCTCTGTTTTCATCGCTGCAGTGCATTCAAACTATGTGGATTAGATGGCTTGGCAACTTCATCTTCTCAAAGAGTAAGAGCAATGAAGTAGTTTTATGGAAGCCTTACAACAAGGAGCAAAGTACTAGAGATGGAGTTGTTTCATGAGAGATTGGTTCTGATCTTAATACAACAACATCTTCCACATCAGAGCTGGCAGATCTTGTGCCTTGTTTCGAGCTATGAATAGGGTATATTTTCCAAGAGTATTCTCGGATATCAGAGAGAGAATCCAATGTCATACCTTCAGCAAAGGGAAGCATCATCCGAGTTCTTTTCTATCAAGGATCAAGTCTACAACATCAAAGAACATCTCTAGATTTGGTAAAGAGAGGTCGTCAACTACAACCTCACTCTTGTCCACGCAGGTGTGAAAAGAGGCTGTCCACAAGTGTAAAAAACTGCCCAACTGTCCTTTACAAAAATCTGCCCTCTAACAACCACTGAATGAGTCAATGGCTGTCCACAAAATTCTGCCAAGAAGATGTATATGACAACCAACACATATGCTGTCCAAACTGCTCAAAAATCAGCCACCTCAGCTTTGATACCATGAAGATTTTCAGATCCTATCAAGCTTGTCAACTGGGTTTGTCTTTGACCACAGATTGACTCTAAGTTTCAACTGTTATGATAGTGTTTGCTGCTGTTTTAGGACAGCCAACAGTCCAAGAACTTCTTGCTGATTTGTTACAGTTGCACTTCCAATTTTAGGTGCTCTAGCATGTAGTTTTAGTAACCAGAAGTTAGCACATGCATACTAAAATAAGTACAACACACCTAAAGATCTTTATAGCTGAAAATAAGTAGATCTAAGAAACTAACACATGCAATTATGTACACAGGTATTTTTGGTCAACATGACCCTAGATAAAAACCCCCTGAGGAAAACCAGTTTGGGATATATGTTTGTATAATGATGATCAAAGCAAGAGATACAACAAGTAATGAAATACAATGGAACTTGTATACATAGCAAGCTCCTCACAAGCCTTGCCACAAGAACCAGAGAAAGATGTGCCCAAACTCAGGTGCGCCCTCTCCCTTTGTTGCCCTCTGCACTGAATTGAAGCGCTCTAGCTCATCTGTGACCCAATGAAGAAATCCCTCCACAGGAATGTGCTCTCTTGTGCTGCCTCTCCACTGAAATTGTCAGAGCTCGAATCCTCCAAGCAGTGCTCCTACTAGGTAGCTGTCAACCCACTCCACAGGTGCGCCCTCCTCCTAGTAGAAATGATCACCACAAATAAACTGAGCTAGAAACTGGATGTCTCTCTCCACAGAAGAAAGCGCCCTAGCTCTCCTCTCCCTATGCATTAGACTTCATCTCAAGGTCACAAGTCCTCCTCTCCTGATGAGAAAATGAAGGATAATAAATGTGCCCTCCTCTAGTAGATGCGCCCCTCCTCCATATGGCATGCTCCCTCCAAGAAATAGAAGCTATGGCTCCATGGAAATGCTCTCCATGCAAGCTCAAACCAAACAAGAGCCTCTCCTCAAGATCTCAAGGGTTTCTCTCAAACCCTCATGAAGTTCGCCCTCCTTCTCCTCAAGAAATGCGCCCCTCTTCTCTTCTCCAAAACTCACAAGTGAAGAATGAGTCTCCAAAACTCACTTTACCCTCTCTTTAGCCTCCTTGAGCCAACCCTAAAAGATCAATGGACTAGATTAGATCTATCCAAGTCTAATCAATGGGTGAGATCTCATCCAAAAATCTCACTAAGGAAACCCACTTTGCTTAGTTGCTTTATGTCTATTAATTCACCCACATTGTGAATTAATTATCACTTTATGACTTAAGTGACATATTTCACTTTTGACTTAAATCTCCCAAGTCAAAGTGAAAATAGAATCATAAAGTAAAGTACAAGGGTAATAGTCTTCCCCCTTTGTGCTTACAGACTCATAAGCACATGGGAACCACTTTCCAAGATACCCAAATCCCAACACTCTGTCTTACCGAGGAAGGTGCTCATCACCACCAATCCGTCCCTGCAGAGGACATGGTTGCCTCTTGGCATATGCTCGGTGAGTATGGTTGTACCCTGATCACTGAAAGTGGACTCTGTCACAGATCTACTCAATCTGTATGATCTATAAATGGCACTGAGTCTCCATCTATCCAAGATCACCTAGATCTCGACATCACACCGAAGATCTCCACCTTGGTCTCCCACTAAGGATTTCCTCCTACTCTTGGCGTCTCACCAAGAGTCTCTACTCTTGGCATCTCACCAAGTGCCTCCCCCTCTTGGTCTCTCACCGAGAGTCATGAACTTGGTCTCTCACCAAGTCACCTCCACCTGAAGTGGATCCAGAACCTGATTTGCCCGTCTCAGAAGCTATGTGAGGCTCAAGCCTCCGTGGTGCCCTGCTGCTTCTCCTCATCAACCTTTGATGCACTGAAGCTGTAGCACTAACTCTCTGTCTACTCGGTTGCTCTGAAACTGTAGCTATACTGGGTGGACCAGTCACCCACTCTGAAGATGTCCAGGGACACTGAGTATCATCTCCCTCTAAATCACTGTTGTGAGTCAGTCGGTCCTCCTCAACTCTGTC
>JZKD02S1672828.1:436319-451272 GCA_000966675.3 Picea glauca | reverse complement strand
CATTTTAAAGTTAAAGATCTAGAGGTAGTGTTATTTGTTTTAATGTATATTGCATGTGCTAACATTGAGTAAAGAAAACACTTGCAAGGGCACCTTAAAAAAGGACTTAACCATTAATTATTGAGCATAAAGTTTGGTGATTGTTTGTTGTCTTAAAAACAGCAAGAAAAGACAGCCACACAGTTGAAACTTAGAGCCATACTAAGGTCAAGGACAAACCTTAGATGGCAGCTTCATAGGACCTTAGAAAATCTACATGGTATCAGAGCCAATGGTGGCTTAGACATCGTATCAGAGCCAATGGTGGCTTAGAATTGCTATCTACCTACTAGATTATGCCAAGGAGCCATTTTATCTGTTGAAGACATTGCTAGGGCCTTGCCATTGCAACACCCTACCATTTGTTTTTCATCCTAGCCGTTTTTACTTTGTCATTGAGCTAAAGGAGGAAAATGTGCTAAGGCCTAGGGTTACCTACACCTTAGTAAGTCGTTTTCCCCTAGGGTTTGATGGTTGAAGCCTTGGCCTACAAACACTTCATCCATCAAACTCCTCTTGTCTTTGGCCCTACTATTATCATTTTGTTCCTTCAATTCTTGCCGCTACTTTGACTCCATTTTCCCTATGAATGCAGTGGTCTTAGACTTCTTTCTTGAGTACTTTGATCACAACCTTCAAAATCTTTGAACAATTACTAATACCTTCTAATCCTAGCTTAGATTGACTTGCTAACCTCATTGCTGCCACTATCCATTTGAGTTATAGTTAAACTTTGCATCATTTTAGCTTCTTTAAGCAATTGAGAGATTGACTAATGCGTGGTATTATTGGCTTCTAGTGAAAGTTGGTATTGTGACATTGATGATTAATCATTATTGCTCATTTTGAAGCTTCTTTAAAGCCTTCATTGTGAAATATCGTAATGTGATTATTGCTACTATACATCTTTGCGTACTTCACAAATATATTAGTCAATCGCTTTGTTTGAGAAAGTCTCCAATTATATGAAGTACTAACCAACAAGTGACCTTGCAAATATAGTTTCATGTTGTTTTGTTCCGGACATGTACATTTCTGATTCTTATTATATTTATTGGTTGTTTAGACGGACTTTCTGATCGGTGGTGACTTGTGAGAGGGAACTTTTACTTAGCCTTAATCCTTTGCCTTCTGAAAACCCCAGGTCACCGGGGACGTCTCCCCTGGGCCTACCACCCTAAATATAAAGAGACATCATGTTGAGGTGACAGTGATAGGATAGTCTCCTGTTACGCCTTTGTGTCTTCATTTGCCTTTTCCCTTCCATCAAAGTACAAATTGCGCGATCACAATTCTTATTTCCAATATATTTTTGCTCCCTATGATTTGATAGATGGTGTGTTTGCTCCTCGATATGCTTATTGTAGAGTGGTTCCTTGTAAAGTCTCTAGAGGTGATTGGGACTACTTGAATAGAGAATTTTTTAGGAATGAGCTTTTCACTACATTCTCCTCCATTAAGAATGGCAAGTCTACTTGGCTTGATGGTTTGTCTTATAAGTTCTACAAGGCTATGTGGGATTCTATAGGGGACAATTTCTATAGTTTGGATTCAAAGGTATTTGCATCTAGCTACTTGTTTGAGTTCCTTAATCAAGGGTTGATTAAGCTCATTCCCATGAATGCAACGACAGATTCCACTGGAAATTGGAAGTCGATTACCCTACTCAGAGTTGCTTATAAAACACTGGCTAATGCCTTGGCTTTAAGATTTCGTCGATTGCTCAATATGTGGTTCGACTAGAGTACATAGATTTTTTTCAGGGGAGGTTCATTCTAGATACAGTGATTTCAACTTGGGAGGCTATTCAGTGTGCCCAAGAGACTAGTCAGTGGTGCCTCATGTTGAAGATTGACTTTGATGAGGCTATGACAAGGTTGATTGTTTTTCTATTTTAGAGATGTCTTGCTTGGGCTTTGGTTCCTAGTGTGTGGCCATGGTGAACACTCTCTTCAACAATGCTTCAACCTTTGTTTCAGTTAACAACTCCTTATCTCCTTTTATTTCCCTTCCTCAATCTATTCGTCAAGGATTCCCCTTCACTCCCTATTTATGTGTTTATTGCAGATGCCTTCTAATATTTGTTGGAGGTAGCACATATTGTAGGACGAGTTAGAGGTATATTTCTTCTAAATGGCTCAAAGATGGTCCATAACCATTTTACAAATGATTCTCTCCTCTCAATCCACAATGACCAAGACTCTATTGATGAGGCTCTTTCCTACTTGGACACCTTTTTGTGCTACTTTGGGGTATGTGGTTAGCGCTCATAAAACTAATGATTGGATTCTCAATTTAAATTCCCATTCTAAGTGAATTTCCGCTACATGGTCTCATATTAATCCACAAGTCATTCTCAGATATCTGTGTATCCCTTTTGGGATTATGTTGTCTTTGATTTCTATGTGGGATTGGTGCCTACAAAGGTAAGTTACATAGTTGGCATTATAAGGACATCCTCTTTGTACGGAAGTTGACTATGGTTGGTCACATCCTTTTGTTAAAGTTTAAGCTATTATTAGGTTTCTTTTCAATTCACTAGATAACCATAGCATAGATAGGATCACTGAGAAATACACAATCACAAGAGACACAACATTTATCTTGGGAAACCCTCATGGGGGAGAAAACCCAACAAAAACTTCCTTAATATAGATATCCAATACAATGCCAAGAGAATAAATTAAACACTACAGAAAGTTCTCTCTGAGTAATGTGCCTCTCTCTCTCTCTTCCTTCTTCTCCAACTGCAGCTCCAAACTTGCGCTCTGATGATCAAGTGAGTGAGTAAACAAATGAGGCAATGGCCTCCTTTATTTATACAATCTGGCAGGTGCTGAAAGGAGGTGTCTTTTCACTGGTAGGGCCGACTTCTCTTTCTGGGTGGTTAGAACCACCTTAATTAATTCTAGGGGCCGACTTCTCATTTTGCTTATTACAATTAGGGTTTGACTAGTCCACAAAAGGGGATTTGGTTATTTACAATGCCCAGCATGATCAATCCACAAAAGGGGATTGATCTAATGAATAATACTTCAATAATAAAATAGAATACTCTTTGCAGTTACAATATTTCAACACTCCCCCTTAACAAGAAGGGTATTCTACAAAAACATCGGGCGAGAGAGAGGGCAGCATCATCAACAACATCTTGGACATATCTATAAATCATCGGAAGTTTTTCTCATCATCATCGTTCACAGCATGAAGCTAGAGTAGCATCATCATCCTCATCAGCATGAGGCTAAAGTAACATCATCATCATCTTTAGCATGAGGCTAAAGTAATATCATCATCTTCTTTAGCATGAGGCTAAAGTAACATCGTAATCATCTTTAGCGTAAGGCTAAAGTAATATCATCGTCTTCTTTAACATGAGGCTAAAGTAACATCATCATCTTCAGCATGAAAGATGAAATAACATCATCATCATCATCATCATCTTCAGCGAGAAGCTGAAGTGGAATCATCATCATCATCTTCAGCAAGAAGCTGAAGTGGCATCATCATCATCATCTTCAGCAAGAAGCTGAAGTGTCATCATCATCATCTGCATCGACATGGATTAATATAACACTAATACATCATCATCATCAATAACAGCACAAGGCCGATACGACATCAACGACAACAGTATCACAACACGAAGGCTGGAGCAACATCAACATCAACAGTAGGATGAGAGTCTTCAACACGAAGCTGGCTACACAATATTATCAGCACGAAACTGGCATCACAGTACAAGACTGGCAACACAATATCATCAGCATGAAGATGGCATCACAGTACAAGACTGGCAACACAATATCATCAGCATGAAGATGGCATCACAGTACAAGACTGGCAACACAATATCATCAGCATAAACCTGGCATCACAATACAAGACTGGCAACACAATATCATCAGCATGAAGCTGGCATCACAGTACGAGACTGGCAACACAATATCATCAACATCAAGTTGGCATCACAACACGAGGCTAGCACACATCATCACAGCACGAGGCTGGCACACATCATCACAGCACGAGGCTAGTACATCATCATCACAACACAAGGCCGACACATCATCAGCGCAAGGCTAGCATCACAACACTAGGCTGGCACATCATCAGCACGAGGCTGGCATCACAACACTACTCCCCCTTTTGAGGGAGGTCCTTTCAAACTACACCAAGCTTATCTCGAAAGTGCTCAAACTTTACATGAGATAAAGGCTTGGTCAACACATCAACAACCTATTCATTTGTGCTAACATACTGGAGCTTTATGGCTCCTCTCTGCAACATATCATGAATGAAGAGATACCGGATCTCTGTGTGTTTCGACTCATCATGGAACGCATGGTTCTCCATCATATTTATACAACTTGGTTATCACATAGAATCACAGTGGCTTCCATCTCCATATCAAATAGATCTGTCAACAACATCCTAATCCATACGACTTCACAACTGGCGGAACATGCAACAATGTAATCTGCTTCTGTTGTGCTTGGAGCAATGTTGAATTTCTCCCTACTCTACCATGAAGTCATGGCTGACCTCAGACTGAAACAACATCTTGAAGTTCTCTTTCTATCAGAAACACTTCCAGATCAATATGAATTGGTGTAATCACTCAGTCTGAAGTAATGATCTCTAGTATAATAGAGACCAAAGTCCCTCGTACCCTTAAGGTATCTCATCACATGTTTTGCGGCAACAAGGTGAACACGTCTGGGTTCTACCAGATACTGACTCAAGGAAAAACATATATCTAGCCTGGTATTCGTCAGATACATCACTGAACTAATAATCTTTCTGTACAGAGTAGCATCAACCAATTCTAACGAGGTATCTATTAGGAGCTTCAACTTCGTTTCCATGGGTGTGTACATGGATTTACATTTCAACATGTCAAACCTCTTTCATTTTAATTGCATACTTCCCTTGGTTAAGGAAGATCTTCTCTGTGCTCTGCCAAACTTCAAGACCTAAGAGATAATGCATTTAGGTCTTCCATCAAACTCTGTAGCGAGCTTCTTCTGCAATTTGTGATGAGGTTTTCTTCATCTTGTTAAGAATACATCATCTACATATAGTAGTTACATCACTGGCTCATCATTCATAACCTTGAGATAAAGGTTAGAATCAACTTTACTCTTGGTAAAGCCCAAGCTCTTTCAGGAAACTGTCAATTCTGCTATATCAAGCTCTAGAAGCTTGCTTCAACTTGTACAGATCCTTCTTCAACCTGCAGACCTGAGTCTTTCTATCTTCAATCTTCAAACCAAATTTTCACATTACATTGTACCAATCTAGTACACTTGCTTAGCTGCAACTTAATCTGCACAATCATGTGCAGGCTCTATGTGCTTTCTGCAAACCACTATCTTGTCTCACTACATGAGAGTATGTCCTCTCCTCTTTCTGCAACTGTTCCTTCTGGAACTGGGACTCTACACCTGCAGCTGCTCTGAGGCTAAGAATGATTGTTTCATCCTCAGTGTGGCTGCTAAAATCTGAGAGTAACTCCTCTTATTCTATCACGGCAACAACTTCATCCAAAACTGAGAGTGGCTCAATAACTGATACTAAAGGTAGCTCTTCTTCTTTCATGGAGGTAACTCTATCTTTCATTGTAGTCACGTCTTCATGACCCAACTAATGCAATGCACCAACTGCCACTTAATTTTAAATATGGGGATTTCTCCCCCTGCATCTCATACTATATATGAATCATGGTTGTTCTGGTTGTCTTCATAAATATTGGAAATGTTTTTTCAATTACTAGAGTAAGTGTTTCGTCATAGTCTTCTCCCTCATGCTGGAAGAATCCTCTGGACACACATCAGGCTTTCTACATCTGCAACATGCTTGATCTGTATAGATCAATCTTGGAAGTCAATATTGACTTCTCTTCTAGTCTCACGGAAGAATCAATATCAGTCTTTCTGACTGGCTTTTCTTCTCTGTTACTGAAACAAGGGAATCTTCCCACGATATTTCATATCTCCTAGAAGTTTCTACGATCTAGTCCTCTCACGGTATCTGTCTCAAAATCCTGGAAGTTGTCTCTTCATCTAATCCTTTCTGAGATCAGGCTTATCCTTGATTTCTTCTGAGTCTACAAGGACTTCATCATCTCTTACAAGGTATACTTGGTGTTGAATACCAAGTCTAAATATGAAAGACTGAGTCAGGCTTCAAGCGAGTTCTGTTTCCCATCAAGGTGGCTTCATTAACCTTTGAACAATTCTGTTGTGAGTTCTTGTTCTAATGTTAGGTCATCTTTGGAGCCTTCTACTCCTTTCAATCAATCTTCATGCGAGATGCTCTGAATCTCAAAAGATAGCTTCTTCTTCATCTTCTTTGGTACATGAGTGTATATGGTCATGTACATAGTCTGCTTCATGTCTAATCTAATATGTTGCCTTCTGCAACCTTCACTATAGCTTCCTCAGGGTTATCACCTGTGACCTGCCTGAAGCAAAGATCAAAAGTGAGAAATACAATACGAAATGAGATCAACACTCTGCTAGTGTTGTGATCAAACATTCCTCCATGGTAACCTAGAATCAACACAAGAAGTTTCTCCTAGAGGAGATGTTAGTTGTATCAGTTACATTAAGCATTTATCTCAATATGCCCACATGCTACCAACTATAATACTCTTCAAGGACTGCTACCTCGACTATAGTGTTTACTTGTAATAGCGTAGTTATCAACTTGTCATGTGCAGCTTTGAACCTTATCAACTTAATTAATCAAACCTGGAACCTGGAGTCTTGTCCTCAAGAATGAGTGTTGCTTTTCTTCCAAGTCTCCTTCACTCAAGATGACAAGTGCTTTCTTCAACCTGTCTTTTGCACTAGGACAATATGCTATCTTGACAAAAGGTTGGGTTAGAGAATAAATTCTATGATCTCCATCTAATACATTGACTTTAATTTTCACCAAAGGTTAGTATGCTGGTCATAGCTTCAACATGCAACCAAGATCAAAATAATGTCATAACAAACAAATGCATATCAGAATAATCAAACCTGGGTTACATTATTCCTCTAAATGTGTTGGATCTTGAGATCCTTCTGGATCTACGGCAAGAGATCCCTTCTCTTGCAAATACCCTTTAAAGGTTAACAGTTTAAACATATGTGAGTACATATCTCTGATAGCATTTGCAGGTAGTGGCACCATCTGGTAGCAGCGGTAATAATTACCAACTCTTAAGAACTTCAAGGGTGACTGCAACTGGTATTGTAGCTGATATTGAAAATGCAACTGCAACTGCAACTGCAACTTAGGGTTTTATGAGGAAACCCTAATTTTTCAAACTTCAAATTTTGAAAATCTGATCCAGGGGCTAGATGCACTGAGCTGAGGCGAGTAAGTTGGTGCAGTCAGATTTAAGAAAATCCAAATTTTACCCCCTCAAACTTGACTAGCGGATTACTGGACTAGTGCTTCTGGTACTTTTGGTACTTCTGGTACCGATGAAAACTAAGGTTTCACTTTCCGGGAGTTCTATCCACTGAAAAGGTGCGCTAAAGGTGCCAAAGAGTTCCTTGGGCTAGGGCGCACTTTTCTAGATGACTTTTGAACTGAAATTCCTCTTCAATAAAAAGCCCTAATTTTCTTGTATGACAACAATGACGTTTTTCTTTTTCTTGCGAAAGATGCTCTCTTCAGCTTAGCTCTAATACCATGTTAAGTTTAAGCTATTATTAGGTTTCTTTTCAATTCACTAGATAACCATAGCATAGATAGGATCACTGAGAAATACACAATCACAAGAGACACAACATTTATCTTGGGAAACCCTCATGGGCGAGAAAACCCAACAAACACTTCCTTAATATAGATAGCCAATACAATGAAAAGAGAATAAACCAAACACTACAGAAAGTCCTCTCCAAGTAATGCACCTCTCTCTCTCTTTCTTCTTCTCCAACTGCAGCTCCAAACTTGCGCTCTGATGATCAAGTGAGTGAGTAAACAGATGAGGTGTTGACCTCCTTTATTTATACAATCTGGCGGGTGCTGAAAGGAGGTGTCTTTTCACTGGCAGGGCTGACTTCTCTTTCTGGGTGGTTAGAACCACCTTAATTAATTCTGGGGGCTGACTTCTCATTTTGCTTATTACAATTAGGGTTTGACTAGTACGCAAAAGGGGATTTGGTCATTTACAATGCCCGACATGATCAATCCACAAAAGGGGATTGATCTAATGAATAATACATCAATAATAAAATAGAATACTCTTTGCAGTTACAATATTTCAACACCTTTAAGCCCCGCATGCGTATTACGTTTCTTCTCGGTTCCCCCACAAAACCTAGTTTCAGTGGCTAGAGTAGCTCTTGAGGTCATATTTGTGGTCAAAGTATGGCACAAAGAGTGGCTTTCCTCTTGATACTTGTGATGTTTTCACTATGCCGAAGGACAAAGGGGGTTTAGGCTTGATTGGTGTCGCCTCTTAGGGAAGTGTCTTGGCAGCGAAGTGGGTGGTGCAGTGTTTGGAGGTGTCAACACCTTGGAAAGCTCTTTTTCAGCACTAAGTGAGGTCAGTGCAACATCTTCGTAGATTTCAAGGGTCTTTTGATTTGTGTGACATATTTCCACTCCCCACCTCTTTCAAGTTTTGGGTTCACTCCTTTCCAAGAGCATCTGGTCTACGTAGAGAGTTGGTTTGGTGGCATTGGGAGGGTAGCTAAGAAAGATGAGACTTAGCTTGTTGGTCGATTCAAAGTTAAAGAGAGAAGGGGTGTACATTACAAAGAATGTCGTGGTTTCAGGTGCGCAGACTAAGCAAAAAAGACATTTTTTCGCATGATCTACAAGATCCAAGTGCTTGTTCTTAGGAGTGGATACCCCTTGCTTAGGAGCACAATCTTCTTTCTTTTGACCAAATCTCAATTAGGGAGTTGTGTGCCCTTATCCTAGAGTTTGAATTATTTAAGATCAACATTGCCATGTCGAGGCCCTTTTGGAGAGATTAGGGTTGGAGTTCGCTACTACAGAATGATTATTGAAGTTTGAGTAGCTTCGGAAGATATCCTTATTGTATTTGACCAAGACAAACCCTAAAGAATATTATTATATTATATTTGTTAAGACAGCCCTATTGTGCCTTTGTAAAAGTCGGCTCTATTGTGCCTTGACAAGTAAAATGTAAATTAAAAGGATAAAGTGACAGGTCGACCCAGACCTAATTTAGGCAGGCCAAACTACTATTTATAAGGGAGGCTAGCACCTCATTTGACACACAACAACACAAGTTTTGTGGCTAAAGAAGAAGTGCGCAAGTCTTGGAGGGAGAAGCTACTGCAGCTAGGAGGTGACGTTGTGAAGGTTCTTGGTCTATCTCTTGGATATATCTTGGTTAAGTGGTGTGCTACTCTTCCCTAGTCAAGCGTTTGAGGAGGCTCTTCTGCTTTGTTAGTTCTCTCTTGGAGAGAGACATTGTTCTTGGATTGGTGAATCTATATTGAGGAAGTTTGTTGGGTTTTTCCCCCTAGGGGGTTTTCCCAGGGTAAATCTTGTGTATGTTGTAAATGTTATTCTTTCAATGATCCTTTATATGTAGTTATTGTGCTAATGGTTTATAAGTAAAACAACACTAATCTAGTTAACTGCTTAAGAAGAAAAATCAACCATGATTCCCACCATTTGTATTAAGTTATTCAACTAGGATGTCCTCACTCCCCAATTCTTAAGACTCAATGGATCTCATTAGATCCAGAGGAGCATTGGGTGAGGCGTCTGCATAATGTTTGGAGTCTGGACTATACAACTATCTTATAAGCTAAGAGTGTTTGCATGGCTTCTCATCTATCATGGGGATCCCATCTAAGGCTAGGTTGGCCAAGACAAGTTTGTCGGATGGCCATTGTCCTATTTATCAACACCCGAAGACAAGCATATTTTCTGGGACTGCTGATATCCCAAGCATTGTAGGAATTGGTTTGAGGATCAACATTCAAATCTTTTTTAATGCAAGGTTCACAGGCGGGCAACATTGTTTGGTGATGGAGGAGATTTTTTTCGTACTACTTTTCATGAGCTTTGAGGATAGTGGGACTTTCTGTTTTATGGAAGCTACGATGTAAGTTTGTTTTTGATGATGAGCCTAGCTCCTTTCCTGCCTTCAATTCAGTTTCGAAGGATGAGGTTCGTCATCAATTGTTGGCAAAAGGAGTTATGTTGATCATAGATGCTCAATCTTTGGCTAACACTTAGTACTCTACTTCTATTTTTTCCCTAGTATCTCTCCAGAAGAGGGTACGATGTTCATTGTCTTGTATTCATAAATTCTATAAGTATCAGATGTATTTTTCAGAAAAAATATGGTTCTTGGCATAGTCAAAGTGACACTCCAACACATAATCGTTGTTTGTTTGTTGCTACAATAACTTTGAGGGCTCAAGATTTCCCCCTTATTCTCCATTATTGCACATGTTAATTAATAGAAGTGAATGAAAATTGTTGTTTTTGTGATTGTTAGTGGGATTACTTATCTCACTCAATTTCATTCTCAATAATTACACTATTTTGTTAATTACTGCAAAATAGTTTAAACAATGGTAGATTTAGTAGTCGATCAAGAAGCAACCCTTGTTCCAAAACCTATTGAAGCACTTGTCGATTTAGAAGGGTGCACGAAGTGGTTCCATTTTTGGCCCCATTTAGTGTTTGCAGAGTTATATACCTCCTATTCTACCGTACACCCTACAAAACAAATTTAAGGAAGAAGTCATTGGCTAGATAAAACTAAGATACAACATATATGCATTTCACCTTGGAATGAGATAATTAATCATGTAGATATTAATACTTCTATAAGACATTGATGCACATTGTTTTTTCTCATTTCACCATGCTTGCATCTAGCTACAAATCCTATGGATTGTGGTATCTAATTATCATTCATTCTTTCTTTCTATACTTTTTTGAGAAGCCATAGGCACTCCTACACCACCATTGTAGCTTGCAATACTTGAGTTCCATTGAACCAATTTGGTCATTTGTGGCCATTAATATAATTTATGTAACATCTAGCAAGACAAAAAGGGCCAAATAGGATTCAAAGGTTCTCATCAATAAATTACAATGGTCAGACGCACGAAAAAAACATCCAAATTGACAAGAAAACATTAAAATCAAACATGACGAAATACAAATTTGTAAAAAACAATAAACAAATAAATACAAAAAGGGGTCCCATACAAAATGAACAAATATATAACCATTGTTAAGTATAAATATGGCATTTTATTTCCTAAAGCTCATTTTGATCTAGAAGATACTTCCCAAATAATCAAAATCACACCTAGTACAATAAGCCATATTTCTACATATCCCAATAAAAACATTCAAGATTACTTGATCAATCACAACAACATATAGACATATTTTCAACAAAAACATCTACTAAGACAATGCAATTTGATAGCTAGGAACAATGATGTATAAATAAAATAGAAACAAAAATGAAAGATTAAAAACATATTGAAATAAGATACGAACTTGAATACAAAGGTTAAGTAGTGGGCCTATATTCTTCTTCACATTCTCTCGAACTATCCCATAGATTTTTTCTAGATAAGTAGTGACTTGTTGTTTGAAGAGTATGGCTGGATACTTTGCTTCCACTTGTTGTATGCCCTCATGTGCACCAAACGTTCCACCTGTTCCTGAGGAACCATGATTTGATGGTGATTTGAACCCCTATAAATTCAAAAATGTTAAGATCAATACAGAGAAGACATTCTTGAAATAGACAATAACATTCATAAATTTCCATTGGCAAAATAATTGATTTTTGGACCTAGGGTAGATTCAAATTGTGACATGGGATAAAATTATGGTTCTTTTCATAAATTCATATTCATATATGGAGAAGGCCATAAAAAGAGAGCTGGAATTGTTTAGGGAGGTTGACTATATGGTATACATTTTTACTAACTATATGAATGATTCATAGTAGATACCTTGAATGATAATGTATTCATCTATGATGTGAAGAATTCAACATTAAAAGATAGTTCAAATCCAATAAATTTATTTGAAACATATTGTTACATGAATGTACTACTAATAGATGTCATCTCAAATAGCCTCATTAACCTCTTGCCTAATCCATAGAAGATTAGTTGACCCATACAAAAGAAAATTCATATTAAGTTAAGTAGCTTGTAAGAGCTGTCTATTATCTAAAGATGCAAGGACACCTTAGTTTACCAATCACTAAGATGGTCTAATGTGTGCGTAACAAAGGGCCAAATAAAGATGCCTCCCATCCCTAAAATTTATCTTCTATACCGTTACCTCACTAACTAGCACCTTGAGATTAAAGTCCAAAAGATTGGTACTACCCTATGGGCAACTAAGAGGGAGGCCAATGTCATCCCACCAACCCTCTTCACACTTTAGGATGGGTCTTCTCCAACTCAAGGGAGGCTTCCCTAAGGTAGGATTGCTAAAGATTAGGCAATAAGGGCTCAAGGTGAAATGAAGAGTATCTTTAGCAAAACAAGTGTTGTAGTATAGGTTTAGAAAGAAATGAATGGAGGATTGAGACTAGTGTCAAGTCCATTGGGCAAGTGGAGTCAAGAATCGATTACCAAGGGTGATAGGTATAGGATTGAAAGTCAACATAGCCCTAATAAAGGATCTACAAACCATTTATCTTGCTGCCCACCAATGTAGAAAATTACCTGTAGGAACTCTTGATGAGGAAAAGAAACAATACATGTATTAATGGATGTCTGCAAATTGACAGCATAAACATAGCAGCAAGTTCGAATTAAAATAAAGAATACCCAACCATAGACACAAAGAGAAGTAACAGGAGAAAAGCCACAATTAAAGCCTTCTTTATAAGGGAACTACTAGTTAGGAATAGAAGTTATCCATATTACTTCTGCCATTCAAACATCGTTGATGCAAGTGACCTCCAACATTGGTATTCAACAATATCAACCACAAGAACATATGCCACAAAGGTAAAAATCTACCAGTATTCCATTGCCTTCAAGATTTTCAACAAAAGCTCAAAGGGAAGAGCTCCATTGTGTCCGTCAGGCATACACATTCCAATCCTTACCCAATATTTATTTGTGCATAGGTTTCCTTCCAAACATTCTTGTGATCTTCTTTGATTCTACACTATTCTGCTTAATCTAATAGATAGTTTCATTTGAAACATTATAAGCCTTTCGTCCTTGTTGCACAAACGAAATGATCCTCATCAACAAAATTCAATCATCGGGCTCATTTGGGTCTTCACACATGCCTTGCTCAACACGTCTTTGGTACTTTGGACATGTACCTTCATCATGAAAATCCTAACAACACCTACACTAGAAATAATCTTCTTGATTTACCATGTTTGCAAGATTCATGGGCACAGGGACTCGGTTCCTTTGGAGCTATATTTTTGTCAAAGTTTCTTCTAGGATGGAACTGATTCTGTTGCACTCTCTCTGTTTGAATGATCCTATTTTGCATTCCAGACACAAAAGCTTGAACTCCTGAAAAGGATGTTTGCAATTCCTTTATAGTTTCTATTAATTTGTCATTGCATCCAAAGCAGGATCAATTGTATTCATAGCTCTTGCTCTCTATTCTGCACTAGATGTTGATGCTCCTGCTGAAGCATGCAAGTCTCCCTTTCCCAAAGATGTCCAATTCCTTTTAGCTTTTACTTCCATCTCTTCAACATCTTTAAGAGCTTTTGGCTCCTTTTCTCCCATCAAGAAACCCAAATTTCCATCAAATGCATCAAGGTAATAAATTTAAATGGTTTATTCAGGGGGTCTAATATCCTTATGTATCTTCCGAACTCTGTGATCAAACCTCTTATTAAACTCAGTCACAGTTTCATTTCCATTCTTTTTAGACCCATGTAAAGTGATCAACAGGAACCTATCATTTTTCCTCTCTTCCCAATTCTCCGGGAAAATCCTTTTCAACCCATCCAAGGCATTGATACTATTGTTTAGCAAGCTAGTAAACCATTCAATACCTTCCGATGATAAAACAAACAACTTTTTAAACACATAAATATTTGATTTGAGAGTTTTGTACTGCCCGAGACAAAGCAACAAAGAAACTATGCATATGCAAGCTCACTCGCTGGTTAGTACTTCATGTAATCAATGACTTTCTGATAATAAGCAATTGAGATATAATATTGACGAAGTAAATCAATGTTTATACAATAGCAATGATTACAATATCACTTCACAAGAAATGCTAAAGAAACTCTAATGATGAGTGGCAATCAATCTAACAATATCAACACTTTAGAAACAATGCCTTAACCAATCATTCAATTGCTTTAAAGGTAAAACGAATGCTGCATAGAGGTGTTTATAGCATAAAAAGGTGATGGCAGCAATAGGGTTAGTAAGATTAGTCTAGGCTAGGGTTAGAAATAGTTAGAGGTTGTTCAAGAATGTTCAGAGATTGTTTGTGATCAAGGTACTCAATACAAGAGGTCTTAGATCAGTGTGTTACTAGGGCATATGGAGTCAAAAGAGGCTACAAAGGTTGAAGGACTAAATGATAATGAAAAGACCAAAGACTAGAGGGTTAAATGTTGAGGTGTTGCTAAGGCAAGGCCTCAACAATGAAACCCTAGGGGAGAAAGGCTCACTAAGGTGTAGAAACCTTAGGCCTTAGTGCTTTCTCCTCCTTCTTTAGCTTATTGGCAAGGTGAAATCAGCTAGCTTAAGCAAGAATTTATGGGGCTAAACACAAGAGAGTTGGAAGATGGAGTGCTTCTATGGAAAGGCTTCATCAAACAAACCCTAGGAGAAAACGGCTCATCAAGGTATAGAAACCCTAGGCCTTGATGCAGTTTCCTCCTTCTTAGCTCAATGACATGGAAAAACACAGCTAGCTAGAAGAGTAGAGATAGAGTGTT
>JZKD02S1672828.1:375687-402316 GCA_000966675.3 Picea glauca | reverse complement strand
GATACCTCGGACCAATTACCTCATGGAGCAAGAGCCTTCTTTGATGCAAGCCCAAGCCGGTAGTGATGAAGGCTGGTACTGCTGGCAGGACAAAGCTGGCTGAGAAGAAGAAGATCGGTCCTCCAGGACCATGCTCAGGTCGCTCCTGCTCTCGGTACTCCATGTCTAGGACTATGTGGGCCTCGAGACATGATCTCCTAGTTATCCCTAGATATCGGGGATAACAAAACCAAATCTATACAGTCGCTTGAGCTACCATTTCAAATGCTAAACCGCCAGATCAGATTAGTGAAGAACAACCACCAGATCAAATTAGTGAAGAACAACCGCCAAATTAGCTTGAGTCGCCAACAAAGTTAAAGGTTGAATTTTTTTTCCATCCAAATTGAGTGTCAAACTCATACAACCTATACACCATACAGTCTGTAGGATACATACATAGATGCAATGGTAATTTCCAGTGAGTTTTTGTTTTTTAGTTTCGACAATTTTATTTCCAGCGGTAATTATTTTTTATCAACGAAAAAGATCAAATATGATCAATCATGGAGATGTCAGTTAGAAAAGTATTCTGGTTTCAATTTCAATACATGGAAAGTGACGATCCAGATGTAATTAATGAATAAAAACCTTTGGGGAATTGTCAAAGGAACCAATGCATCACCTACAGATCCGAACAAGTTGATAGAATGGTAGAGAAGAGATGATAAGGCAAAACCCATTATTGGACTTGCCCTCTCAAATTCAAAGCTACATCACGTAGATCTGAACAAATCATCCAAGGAGATCTAGGAAAATCTCAACAACTTATTTGGGGCACAAGTAGTGAATGCAAAATTTTCCTTGAAATTATAGTTATTCAGCTTTAAGATGCCCGCTGAAACCACCATGTCAAGTCACGTCAATGATCTAAGATCTATTATCAAACAACTTGCAGAAGTCAAGGCAGTAGTTGATGAGGACGATGCCAAGGCTATTCTCTTGAATAGTTTTCCGCCTAAATACAGTAGTGCTATATTTACCCTAAGTCAACTGCCTTCACAAAGTCTACACGAAATGATTGCAGCATTGCTAGCAGAAGAAAAGGGAACCATTGAAGGTGATAGCAAACCAGAACTTGCATTCTATGCAAGAAAAAACCACTATGGATCAAAAAAAGACAAAGAGGAAATATAATGCCACTATTGCAAGAAGTTGGGTCATGCAACTTGGAATTGTAGACAACGAACCAATGACGTTCTTAAGGGAAAGGTCAAAGATAGACAACATATAGCGAGTGTAGCCATGATTGAAGATCCATTGGACACTAACAGTGGTGAAGAATCTACTGAAGAAAAGGGATTTTATGCATTTTAGGAAGACCGCGCTATAAAGATAGGAAGGGATCAGTTAACAACTCAAAATGGATTGTTGCCCAATTAGTTAAGAGGTTGTGGATCTAGGGAAATATCCCTCATTAGTTGGAGAGACATGCACGTGGATTGCAGTCTACTAGTGAGGTTATGTGACATGCATGTGAATTGTTATCCAGTAATTGAATTAGACAGATTTGTGATTCGAGAGTTCGGGCAGGTGGAATCTGGGAACTCAGGAATTCAACTCAACAGCTACATCAGTGCGAGGGTTATGAGTAAGCTTGATGGAGCTCAAACTGCTCCTAGAACTATGCTCAAAGAGGAAGCTTCTAAAAGATGTTATTAATGTTTAGTGTTCAGTTTATGTGTTTTACATTCAGTATATGTATTTGACTTGTTACTTTTTAGCACTATATGTCTTATGGGGGGTAATAGAGATATAAGGCTTACCCATGTAATAAAGTCACCTTAGTGACTTTAGGTTAGAAGATTAGGGTTTTCGTCTTTTAGGGTCTTGGTCTCTCAAGTTCTTTATAAGCATGAGGACCCTCATTGTAACATTGTACCATTCAAAAATAATATCGTTCAGTGTTTATGGATATCATGTTTTCAGTATCCTAACCCTACGTAGGGTTTCTTTGGTTCTTGTAATATGTAGCATGATTTTCTCCTATTGTACTTGTAATATGTAGCACGATTTTCTCCTATTGTACTTGTAGTTCTTTCTCAATTTGCTTTTGGCATTATATCTTTTTCATGCATTGACGTTGCTTTGTTGATCATTGAATTTCAATTAGTAAGTATACTTCGAATTTCCATTGTTTGTACTCCAACATCTGAAGATGTCCTTACATCAACTGATTTTGCACCTTCTTGAGTTGTAATGTTGATTGGATCTATATTTCCTCTTTTCTCCGCAACTTGGATATTTACATCTTGTTATAGCGCAAGTTGTAGGTTGGGCAAACCCGACCCAACCATAAAGCAAGTGCTACAACTTGGGAATCCTACACCCAATGTCACCTCGATGTAGGTCCCGCACTTCAAGGGTGACTAGGTCACTCTAGGGAGGTGATCCTAGTGACCCTAGGGGGATTGAGATGGAGATGGAGATGGAGATGAAAGAAAGTGAAGCCCCTAGAGGTCAAGTCTAACTGGGATGAAAGGTGGAAAGAGATGCCTTGTAAATTAAGTAATTGTTGCCCCACAGGTATAGTACTTCTCTAGATGATTGTAACTACCCGAGACACAAGAAAAGACACATTGCAATGATATATGTTAGTTGGATCAACAAGTTAAGCTTGCTATCCCTAATTTGTAGCAGTAGATGACAGTTTATATCAGCAAATTAAACATTTAAATCAGCATACAAAGATCTAGACTAGTTGAGTAAATCAGCGTCAAGATTTGAAATGAATATAGGCTGAAAAATGGCACTTCAGAAGCAAGAAAAGATGGTTGTTGTAAACATGTATTTTCTGCAGAAAATTGCAGCCTTATGGTTGTAGCTTTCAATGGCATGCAACAGCAAAATCAACCACACAAAAGTGAGAAGAACTAGCCCAAAAGATGTGCCCTAGTTAATAGAGTAAGTGAGCAAAATTTAGGAGTTAGTCTAGGGTTCGGTTAGGAGTTATGTGTAATGTCCCCCACCTTTTACCTTTTGATGAAGAGGTTATGAGAGACTCAGTAGTCTAGTTGTCCCCACTAGACTATAGTCTCATGCATAATGGGGACAAATACAACCCAACACAATTACCTAAGCACAATGTTATAATACTAAGTTGACCTTCGGAGAAAAAGGTAAACTAAATGAAAGAAAAGAACATGTGTGGAAAAGCTAGGAGTTAACCCTAGGGGTTAACTAACTAAACAGAGAAATAGATAAAGGATATAAAAGAAAGGAAGGGTGCACTTCTCACTCATTTTGGATTATTATTACATTTTTCATTTGGGCTCTTGAGCACAAAGGAGTTTTGAGGGTTTTGAGATTACAAACCTTAGAGGTCAACTCGATAGTGAAAGATCCCACCTATCTTGATCCAAGCTTGGTCCTGAGGGTGCAATACTCCTCATACACTATTCTACAGCAGTTACAGGTACCATCTATCAGCCAAGGAAGGAACAGTGCACAGCCTAGGGGGTTTCCAGCAAGGGGGGCGCACCATCTAAAGAAGAAGAGTTCAATCAAGGAAGTGGAGGAGGATTTTTGGCATATAGACTTCTAGGTATTCTCTATAAGGCCTAGGCCATCATTTCCAGCCTATTTTGGGAGAGGTTTACTTGCCATATGATTTGTTAGGGCTTGGCACGAGTTGGAGAGAAGGAGGGTGCACTGCAGAACAGGGTTTCATCTATTTGGAGGATCAATTCTTCATTATTCAGCTGGAGACTTCATCAGGGGGTTTGTCTTGCCCAAATCTACTCTTCTAGCCAGTTTCATAGTATTTGGAGGTACCTAGCAGTGAGGCCGAAATATTGGGTCTCTTCAGCCGTCAAGGAGGACGCAACAAAGTTTGAGGTTTCAATTAAAGGAGCAGCAGATCTCTACCATTCATCCTGAGACTTCAAGAGGGGGTTTGTCTTGCCTCGATCTACTATTCCAGCTAGTTTCAAAGTATTTGGAGGCCTCTAGCAGCAGGGCCAAAATATTGAGTATATTCAACCATCCAGAGGGGCACAACTCAGCTAGGGGGCTTTGGATCTCATCCTTGGAAGGAAAGAAATCAATCTTGTGTTTTGCATCAGCTCATTGTATTGCCATAGGAGTCTTATATCTTCAGTCTTGAGCATTTTTGTAGCTGCTCTTATTCCAGTTGGATATTCTTATTGGTATTCTTCCAGATCTGCAGTTCTATTGTATCAAGATCTCTATATTATCTAAATAAAGGTTAGATTTGAGCTATTTGGTTACATATTGGTGTTTCTTGTTGTATATTGCATTTTCCTTATGTTATATCTTTAGATCCATGTCTACACGCTTTTGATCTCATAAACATAAACTCTAATGTGCAACTTCATGAGTAAACATGCAAGCACACAACTAAACAAACAATAAACAGTGAACAGTTAATGTTCCTGTTATCCCCCACTTTTAGGGATAACTAAGGAGATTATGTCTCGAAGCCCACAAGTCCTAGACATGGAGTATCGAGAGCTAGGTCGACTTGAACATGGCCCTGGAGGGCCCATCTTCTCTTCCATTTAGCGCCTCCACTTTGTCAGCAGCAGCAGCACCCATCACCTCGGTTCGGTCCTGTATCGGAGATGGTTCTTGCTACATGAGGTAATGAGTCTGAGTATCATAAATGAGTCAAGAACATCAAAATGAGTCAAGAGCATCAAAATGTTAAAATATTGTGTCACTGCAAAGAATATTCTTATCCCCTTCTGTGGATAAAGTAAAAGATAAAATATATATATTATTCATTAGATCAATCCCCTTTTGTGGATTATTCATGTCGGGCATTACAATTGACCAAATCCCCTTTTGTGGATTGGTCAAACCCTAATTGTAATATGCAAATTAAGAAGTCGGCCCCCAGGCAAATTAAAGTGGTTCTAACCACCCAGAAAGACAAATCAGCCCTGCCAGTGAAGAGACACCTCCTTTCAACGCTTGCTAGTTTGTATAAATAAAGGAAGCGAGCCACTCATTTGTTCACTCACTTAGCTCACTCATCTAGTGTGCAAGTATTGAAGGAAGCTGCAGTTACCAGTTGCCCGAAGAAGGAAGAGAGAGAGGTGCATTGCTTGGGAGAGGATATCCTCTATTGTTTGGTTTATTGTCTTGGCATTGTATTGGCTATCTATATTAAGGACGTTTTGTTGGGTTTTCTTCCCCATGAGGGTTTCCCAGGATAAATGTTGTGTATCTTGTGATTGTGTTTCTCTCAGTCATCCTATCTATGCTATGGTTATCTAGTAAATTGAAAAGTAACCTAATAATAGCTTAAACTTTAACATGGTATCAGAGCTAAGCTGAAGAAAGCATCTTTCACAGAAAAAAAGAAAAACGTCACTGTTGTCGTACAAGAAAATTAGGGATTTTTATTAAAGAGGAATTTTAGCCCAAATATCATCTAGAAAAGTGTGCCCTAGCCTAAGGAACTCATTGGCACCTTCAGCGCACATTTTCAGTGGATACAACTCTCGGAAAGTGGAACCCTAGTTTTCACTAGTACCAGAAGTACTAGAAAACCAGAAGTACCAGGAAACCAGAAGTACTAGAAAACCGGAAGTACCAGAAAACCAGAAGCACCAGTCCAGAAATCCGTTGATCAAGTTTGAAGGGGAAAATTTTGGATTTTCAAAAATCTAAACACACCAGGCTACTCGCCTCAGCTAAGTGCACCTCCTGGTAAGCTCAAAATTCAATTCTGAGCATTTTCATTTTTTGGTCATTTTCCTAGCTCTAGGTAAAAGATGTCTGCAAGCACTAAGCCTATTGACAAGCTAGAAGGTGTGGAAAAATTCCGTGCTTGGAAGTATAGGATTGCACTCATTCTTGAAGAGAATGACCTAGCAAGATTCATTAAAAAGAATGTACCAAAACCCGCCGATGTTGCAGCTAAAGCAAAACACCAAAATGACACAATTAGGGCCAAAAGAATCATTGCAGATTCTATCAAAGATCACTTGATTCCTCAAGTGGCCTAAATGAAGACTCCAAAAGAAATGTTTGATGCCCTAACCCGATTATATGAAGGAAGGAAAATCAATCGGAAGATGAATCTAAAAACTCAACTCAAGAATACAAGGATGCAGAAAGGAGAAACAATTTAGGAATATTTCTCCAGAATATCACAATTCAAAGAACAACTAGAATCTAACTCTGTAAGAGTTCCAGATAAGAAGAAAGACGTTTCAAAGATCAGATGCTACAACTGTCAAGAGTTGGGACACTTCTCCTATGATTGTCCTCAAGGAAAAGGGAAAAGAAAACATCAAGCACATGTGGCAGAGGAAGAGGAATCTTCTCCCTCAAAGAAAATTTTAGAGGAAATTGAGGATTATGTACTTTAAGTTGAAGATAGTTGATCTGAAGAAAGATAGCAAATGGTGGAGTCTGTGGAGCCTCCCCACAGAAAAACAAAAGATAAGTATTCATTTTTATTTTTAATATCGTGTTTACTTTAATACTTTATCATTACAAGTTAGATTTTTGTGAGAATGTTAATTAACCTCGTTTTATCTCAGTGTCTATGAAGACTTATCAAAGAAGAGGATAAAGAAAGAGATGAAAGAGATAAAACATTTATTTCAGGTATGATCACTCATGAGAGTGACGAAGGTATGTGTTTAGCTTTGATAGTAAGGGAAAATTTGGTAATTTCATAGCTTGAGTGAAAAAGAGTTCAAAAGTCTTATTCATGATTAGGGTTTCAGATGTGTACATGGTTAAACAAGTTTTGCTTAAGAAAAGATGTGTACTACTCTAATAGAAATGATGATATAGTTTTATTTGATTACTGCTTATTGTTACTGACTGATTGGCTAAGTGACATATCTCTGAAAGCATACTGTAAGTAAGTTTACAAGTCTCGGAAGAAAGAAATTATGCCTTGACTTGAAAAAGTTAGACAGCATGAGGAGGACTTATGATATGGTGACAGTCAGTAAAGACCGGACAGTATCCAGTATTTATATAGGAGCAGGAGGCTCCTAAAGATGCAGAACAGAAATGTTCAAAGATGAAGAGAAAGATGGATACTTAGATATAGTTGATGAGATGCAGGTTGATCCAGTATGAAGTCAGAAAGAAAGAAATGTTCGAACTCAAGAAGGCACCCAGGATATTACAGAAGAAAACTTCAAGGATGATGATTAGAAGCTCTTAGTTTGGTGCAAGAGGGAGATATGTCTCCGAGTTTGAAATGGAGGATCGTGATTTGGTGCAGTTAGGAAAGCAGATGGATAGTGCCTAGATATTTTGATCAAGATGAAAGTTATCCAGTAGATGGATGGTGCCCAGCAGATAGGTAGCATGGTATTATACCATGGAAAGATTTTGGACCACAAGAGATTTTTTCAAATCCCATAGCTAGACCTTCGTAGAAAAGAGAAGAGACCTTCGTAGAGAAGGAATGAGAGATCCCACAGGTAGACCTTCATAGAGAAGGAGAAAGAGAAGAGACCTTCGTAGAGAAGGAAGAGACCTTCATAGAGAAGGGGTATGAGAAATTTGCCAAGATTGGCCTATGTCCAAGTGTTGAGTTTTGGATACTCTAGGGACATGCTAGAATACCCTCGTAGAGAGGAGTGTTGATGTTTCTCGAACGGGCAGATACACTCCTCTGACCAAGAATTGAGTAGCCTGGAACACAAACCTTGACCATATGGAATGGTTAGTTGGCTCTTGAGGTGTGTGTCGTGATCCTGCATGGATCATGGAAACAGAGTCTACTCTTGCCCAGGCTAGCATCTTAGCTTCTCTAGTTCACGTGGGATGACTAGGAGTGAAGCTATGGTAGTAGTCCTACCCAGTGGATGGGTGAGATAGATGACTACAAGAGAAGGGAGAACATAAAAGGAATGGCGAAACTCATAGAATATCTTCTGTGTAAAGATAAGATATCTTCTGTGTGAAGATAAGATAAAGTATCTTCTGCGTGAAAATGAAAGAAAGAAAGAGTATCTTCTGCACGAAGATAAAGAGAACAAAGCTTATGATGATTTATAGATATGCCAGTCGTGATGCCAGATGACCAAGTGGATTATATTGATGCCTCCTGTTATCCAGTTGATGTCGTTACCCAGTTGATGATGTTATCCAATTGATGATGATTATCCAGTTGACGATATTGCCCAGATGATATTGTTCAGTTGATGATGACATCCAGTGACCTATCAAAAGATAAAGAATATCCTTCTTGTTAAGAGGGAGTGTTAAAATATTGTGTAACTGCAAAGAATATTCTTATCCCCTTTTGTGGATAAAGTAAAAGATAAAATATATTTATTATTCATTAGATCAATCCCCTTTTGTGGATTGATCATGTCGAGCAATACAATTGACCAAATCCCCTTTTGTGGATTGGTCAAACCCTAATTGTAATATGCAAATTATGAAGTTGGCCCCCAGGCAAATTAAAGTGGTTCTAACCACCCAAAAAGACAAGTCGGCCCTGCCATTGAAGAGACACCTCCTTTCAACGCTTGCCAGTTTGTATAAATAAAGGAAGCCAACCACTCATTTGTTCACTCACTTAGCTCACTCATCTAGTGCGCAAGTATTGAAGGAATTGCAGTTACCAATTGCCGGAAGAAGGAAGAGAGAGAGGCGCATTGCTTGGGAGAGAATATTCTCTAGTGTTTGGTTTATTGTCTTGGCATTGTATTGGCTATCTATATTAAGGAAGTTTTGTTGGGTTTTCTTCCCCATGAGGGTTTCCCAGRATAAATGTTGTGTATCTTGTGATTGTGTTTCTCTCAGTGATCCTATCTATGCTATGGTTATCTAGTAAATTGAAAAGTAACCTAATAATAACTTAAACTTCAACACAAAATATACGTAATCTGAAGTTATAAAAGAGATGCGAGCTTTACAATAATCTAGTGATGAAACCCTACTCAGTTAAAGGGTATCAATATCTGAAATAGGGCGTTGGTTTATTAGCTAGCTGATGAAAACGATTATTTCCTTATCGTCTTTTATGCATTTTATCTTCGATGGCTCCCTACTACTCCCTACTACGAAGCTAGCATCATTGTCATGTTCCAGATCTTGTATTTAATAGGTAGGGTTTGAAGCTAGCTCGCAACTCTGAGGTAAATTGAGTGCTCGACCTCTACTGCAGAACCACTTGTTTGCGTTGCCTATTTATGCAAGATTGATTTTATCTATATTGTTCAAGGTTGTTTATGTCTTCAAGTTCCCTCTTATGTTACTTGCATCTTCCAAGCCGTTTTTTTGTTTAGTTATTCATTTTTTATTCCTTTATGATGCTATCTGTTGTATAGTCTCAATTAGGAGATGCTTTCACCACCAGTTGTATTGTTGCCATAGCTTGTTGTTCCTCTGAGCTATTTGGTCTTTTGTGGACTGTAGTATAATTGTATTTAGTTTTACCGAGAGACACCTTCTTTTAATTGGGTGGGGAAAGAGTGTTCACGCATCTATGTAGTTTGTGTAATGCGACCTTCTATTCACATCGAGGTTTTGACCTTTAGTTTTTTTATTGCCTTTGAAACTTAATAACATAGTAGTAGCAAACGTGTCTCGTGAGGTTGGTTACATGTCTAGAAGACATGAGACGTCTCGGGCTCTTGGAGATGTCTGGAAAGATGCGAGAAAACACTTCTTGCTTGATGTCTCTTGCGAGAACTCATTCCAGAGCCACTTGTAAATTCTTAAGACGTTTATACATTTAATAAGAAGTTAGTTTCCAGTCTTGATAATTGCCTTCAGATTTGGTTGTCTAAACCTGTGGCTGTGTTTGGAAATCGAACAAATCACCATAGCAGCATGGAATGTTTAGGGTGTTTCGTGGGATTGATAAATCTTTTTTTTGGTTTTCGAGAATTCTGCAATGATGAGATTTATTTTGAAGTTTATTTGTTTTGTTTTGTTCTCAAATTTGGTTCAAACATTTAAGGAACAGTAATTTAATTTTATATTTCCTTTCTTTTTATTATTGCATATGTATTATTTTCATTATTGTCATAAGGGTACTTGCAGGAGGAAGGAACCCTTGGTGCTATCACAAATCTAGAGAAGTTTCAATGCATTCAGAAGAAACAACACACTGGAAGTGAAGATTCCAAGTTTGATTGTTTTAATTATCATGCTACATTACAAGTAGGTGTTGTAGCTATGAGAACAATCCTTAAAATGTTTTGACTCTAAAGATGTACTCATGAATCTCCTCTAGGAGATATTCTTGTCTTGGTTCCTTTTGTTTGTTTTCTTGCTCCAGGCAGGCTAATAAAAAAGGAATAAGCTTATCCTTCAGACTTTAGAGGGAGTCACTTGATTCAGAAAGAGTCAAACTAATTGAGAAAGAGAAACAGTACCTTCTTCCTCTTCAGCAGTTCAGAGGGAGATAGCTATTCATACAGTTGATCCAGTTGTTCCAGTAGGTATTCCTAGAAACTTTGCAATAAGCTATAAAAGGCCTGTCTAGGCTTGACAAAACTTTGCAAGAGGCAGAAAGACATACAATTGACGAAAGTGTCGAGAAATACAAAGCGAGATCTATAGCCAGATGTTTCTCACAAACAGAGGGAGTTGTCTTTGATGAGACACTTGATCCATGTGGGTGACGAGAGCCTGATTTTGATGACTTCTTCAGAGAGCCTGATTTTGATGACTTCTTCAAAAAGCCTTGTTGTTAGATACAAGTAAGCTTTGACTTCTGATTTCAAGATAAAGGATATGAGTATGATGCACCACTTCTTGAGACAAGAAGTATGACAGAAGACCAATGAGATTTTCCTAAAGTCAAGAAAAACATACAGTGGGAATATTAAAGAAGTTTAGTATGACAGAATGCAAAACCACCGTGATGGATTTGAAGAAAATGAATAATGATGATTTAGACAAGATTGATCCACAACTGATTGGATCATTGATGTATCTGGTAAACACCAGACCTAATTCATGCTATGCAGTGAATGTACTTGGTCAATCCATAAGTCAGCCGAGACAGACTCACTGGATAGCAGTAAAGCATGTATTCAGATATATACGAGGCACAGTTGGATATGGCCTGAGATATGCCTCCAGTGTGAACTTGAGTTTGCAGGATATGTCGATACAGATTGAGCAGAGAGTACAGTGGACCGGAAGAGCACATCCAGTTGTTGTCTTACCATGAAGTTTGCAATTATTCCCTAATGCAGCAGGAAACAAAAACCCTGTGGCCTTGAGTACCACAGAAGCAGAGTATATAGCATCGAGTGTGCGAAGCCATATGGCTTCACAAGCTTCTGAAAAATTTACTTGACCATGAAATGGATCCTATGAGGATAACTAAGAGCCGTGTGTAAAGCTCCTTGAGAACCCAATATTTCCTAATAGGATCGAAACACGATGAGATGAAATATCCTTATATCAGAGATATGATCCAGAGGAAAATTGTACACATGCAGTACCTTCCTACACATGAGAAAATTGCAGACATCTTCACCAAACTAATTTGGTGAAGAATCCTTACTAGTTGAGAGGGAGTATTGATGACTCCAGCCAAGACAAAATTCAGAGTACATCCATGTGAGACTTGGCATGATGAACAATGCCTCCCTAGCTGAGAGGGAGTGTTGATGATTGCAGTTATGTGAGACATTCTCCAGCTTACAAACCTGTGAGATGTGGATCATTGCAGTTATGTGAGTCTTTCTCCAGCTTACAAACCTGAGAGAAAGCCCCTAAGAAGGGTACGTGGTTCCTATCTGAGACAAAGCTAGAACATAGAGATGACCTCCTCCATTCAGAGAGTTGAGAAGAACTCCAGATGTTTCTCTAGTGGGAAAAGGCGATATGTTGAGTTAGACGTGCTTGCGGTTGAGCACAAGGTGAATGTGTGAAATCCCAAAGTGTTGGGTGCATCGTCATGAGAACAGAAATGAAGATGATGTATTAGCCTCCTCTGAGCAACAGAGTTGACGAGAAACTCTAGATGATTCTCCTGTGTGAGACAGAGGGAAATAAGATTTGTTGAGTGGACGTGCCTATGGACGAGCACAGGTGAACGTTTGAAGAACTGGTTCTTCTGTATAATGCAGTGAGCCAGAGATATGGACATCCCTATGAATGTGCCCCTAGTGGATGAGCACTAGTGGGTGTGTAAGATCCCTTGCTATATTGTTCAAGAGTCAAACCTACATGTAACCCTAATTGTCATGTAAAGGGTACAGGTCGGCCCCACCTTAATGTGATTAATAATGTAAAAGATAATTAATATGGAAATTATTAATTATATTTTGAGTTATTGAGGTCGGCCCTATTGTGCCAATAGACACATCATTTGATGTGACAAATCTTATATAAATAAAGGTGAATCCCCATTAAGGAAACACACTTATCATTGTATCATCTCATGATTTCAGAAGTTGTGGTCTGAAATTATGAAAATTCCAGCACCCTCTTGTCTTCTAGTTTTGGTGATGGTGTGGGAGGTCTTTCTCTTAAGGAATATAGCAAAGGATTGGCTGGGTTTTCTTCCCTTGTTGAGAAGGGTTTCCCAGGATACTTCTTGTGTACTTGTGCATGGATCTTCTTCTTGTGATCTTGGTTTGCTGCAATAGTTATGGTTCAAGTAATTGTTATCAAAAAATTTAAAAGGAATACATGAGCCATTGCTCACTGAAAATCAATCAACCACTTAGCTTTGGTTCCGTTGCATTTCGACGATTTCTGTAACTTTGAGTTATTTTGGGCTATATGTTAATTAAATTCACTAAGTAAGTCGTATTGGGCATAATACTTGGAGGAACCTCTTAGTGTAATAGCTCATCGGAATCGAGAGGAATAGCACTATAGCATAGGATGATGAGAAGTGACTTTCAGTGGCCAGAGAATCCACAAGGAGAGATAAACCACTTTTGAGAGGTAAAATGGATAATTAATTAATTAAAGTGATTTAATTAATTAATTAATAATTAAATAAAGTAAAAGTCACTTGCAGAGACAAGGTGAGCAGGGAGGATAAAAGACAGATAGGGGCCTCTATTCTCTCACTACGTTGTTTATCATTTTGATATCTGGCTTCTTGCTAGTGAGCCCATGCACTTGGGGGTTTTGAGGGTTTTGACTTAACAAACCCTAGAGATCAGCTCGGTGGTGAAAGATCCCACCCAACCCGGTCCAAGCTTGGTCACGGAGGTGAAAGAATCCTCCCTCACCATTCTCCATCAGATCTATTCAGTCAAAGGTGAATTATGCATCAGCCACAGGTACCGAAGGGAAGGGGTGCGCACCATTGAGGGTTTCCAGTAGTAGGGTGCACCAAAGGAACTTGATCCACTCTATTTGGGCAAGGAGAAGGAGATTCAAGGGGTTTGTCCATTGAGTTAGCATGGTAGAGGCCATAGCGCCTTTCTTGGACTAACTTGAGGGTGTTTGGGCAGAGTATTGATTTATTGTGTGGGTGGTACAATTTCTCCTAGAGGAAGGGCGCAATTGTTGAAGTAGATCTATTCATGGGAAGGGTACAAACTTCATTTTTCAGCAAGGGAACTTCCATATATTGTTTCTAGCCTAAGTTGCAGGAAACGACCCCCTGGGTGTCGTACCAATACCCGAAACCTGTTGGATCGGGTACGAAACTCCACCAAAACACCGTCAGTGATATCGTACGACGTTTCCCGATTTGGAAACGTCGTACGGTACGGCTGGCAACGTTTCGGTGGAGTTTCAGCCTATATGACAGTCGTTTCGCCAGATTTTTCTTGTTTGCGGGCCTGGCCAAGAGGATTGTTAACCACTAATAAACATTTTAAATCTATCCAAACATCATCACCATTTCACCCACACTATTAATTAATGGCAATGTTAAATTCTTAAAGTAAAAATGACATTCTCCTTTATCCTTCATTTTCATCCTTTTACTTAAATTTTTAACATTACCATTAATTAGTTCAGGGTGTTTGAGAGTGGTTCCAACTTCATATACAGAAAGTAGAATTTTAGGTCGCGTTCAAAATTCATCATTTCAAGATTGGCAAGATTACAACGTTTCCACTGGATTGTATCGTGTATGAGGGTATGGAAGTGGTATTTAATCAAGAGCAACAAGCCCTCTATGTACCTCAATGTCCATCGGTTAACAATTTTGGGGTTGATCCAAGTGTCCTCATGCAAGGCATTACACCTATAACTCTGTGCCACATGTCTTATGTTGAGTTTTCACTATGGTTTAGCTCAAGTATGAGGTTTAATTAATTTTATCATTAGCATGAACTGAACCATAACTACTGCAGCAATACATTAGCTAATTGCAGTAAACCAAGATCACAAGAAGAATAACCATGCACAAGAACACAAGACGTATCCTGGGAAACCCTTCTCATCAAGGGAAGAAAACCCAGCCAATCCTTTTCTATATTCTTCAAGAGAAAGACCTCCCACACCATCACCAAACCTAGCACACAAGAGAGTGTTGTAATTCTCATAATTTCAAACCACAACTTCTGAACTCATGAGATGACACAATGATAAGTGTGTTTCCTCAATGGGGAATCACCTTTATTTATACAAGACTTATCACAGCAAATGATGTGTCTATTGGCACAATAGGGCCAACCTCAATAACTCAAAATATAATTAATAATTACGATATTAATTATCTTTTACATTAATTATCTATCACTTTATGGTGGGGTCGATCTGCACCCTTTACATCACAATTAGGGTTACAGGTAAGTCTGACTCTTAGACAATATAGCAAGGGATCTCACACACCCACTAGTGCTCAGCCACTGAGGGCACGTCCACCTGTGCTAAGCCACAGGGATGTCCAAGTCAACAGATCTCTGTCTCACTACGTCTCACAAGAGAATCATCAGGATACACACTCACTAGTGCTCAGCCCCTAGGATCATGTCCACCTGTGCGCAGCCACAAGAACGTCCTACTCAACATATATCTATTTCACTGAGTCTCAGGTAACTCTTCGACAATATAGCAAGAGATCTCACACACCCACTAGTGCTCAACCACTGGGGGCACATCCACCTATGCTCAGCCACAGGTACATCCAAGTCAACAGATCTTTGTCTCACTACGTTTCACAGGAGAATCATCAGGATACACACTCCCTAGTGCTCAGCCCCTGGGATCACGTCCACATGTGCTCAGCCACAAGAACGTCCTACTCAACATATATCTATCTCACTGAGTCTCACAAGAGAATCATCTAGAGTATCACATCATCTCAACTCTCTGCACAGACGAGAACAATAAGCCCATCACATGGGCTCCTTCACCCCTCACAGGGGTACACATCGTTTCATCTCAAACAATACACCCATCTCATGGGCATCTTCCCTTCTCAGAAGCACACAGCGTTTCATCTCCGTCTCGGAGAGAACGACACACCCAGCTCATCGCATCTTCCCTTCTCAAGGGCACACAGCGTTTCATCTTCGTCTCAAAGAGAACGACACACCCAGCTCATGGGCATCTTCCCAACACAAGGGCACACAACGTCCCATATCCGTCTCAGAGAGGAACTACACACCCATCTCATGGGCACACCCAACTCATGGGCTTCCTCACCCCACACAGGGAGGGACACACAACGTTCCATCTTCGTCTCAGAGAGGAACAACACACCCATCTCATGGGCACACCCAACTCATGGGCTCTCTTACATGCCAACTCACTCAGTCTGTGTCCTGGAGCATGTCTCACACAACTGTAATCATCAACACTCCCTCTCAGCTAGGGAGGCATTCTCCATCAGGCCAAGTCTCGCACAAAATTACTAGAACTTCGTCTTGGTTGTAGTCATCAACACTCCCTCTCAGCTAGGGAGCTATTCTTCACCAGGACAAGTCTCTCACGGAAGTACTTGAACTTCATCTTTGCAATAATCATCAACACTCCCTCTCAGCTAGGGAGGTATTCTCCACCAGGCCAAGTCTCTCACAGCAGTACTCAAACTTCGTCTTGGCAAGCAATTAGGTCAAGATATCTGTAATCTACTCATAGGTAGGAAGGTATTGCACGTGTACTGCTTTCCTTTGCACCATGTCTCTGATATAATGATATTTTATCTCAATCTGTTTCGATCTATCATGAAACACAGGGTTCTCAGAGAGCTTCACACAGCTCTGGTTATCACAACGAATAATGGTAGGATACATCTCATGATCAAATAAATCTATCAGAAGTTTGCAAAGCCACACTGCTTCGCAGACTACTACACTCAATGTTAGAGACTCTGTTTCTGCGATACTCAAGACCACAGAACTCTGTTTCCTGCTGCACCAGAAAACCATGGTAGACTCCAAGGTAAAACGTCAATCGGATGTGCTCTTCCAGTCCACTGCGCTCCCTGCCCAATCTGCAATGGCATATCCTTGCAAACTCAAGTCAACACTAGAGGCATATCTCAGGTCATATCCAATTCTGCCTCGTAGATATCTCAATACATGTGTCGCTGCTATCCAGTGAGTCTGTCTCGGCTTGACTCATGAACTGACTAAGCACATTCACTGCACAGCATATATCAGGTATGGTGTTAACCGGATACATTAATGATCTAATCAGGTGTCGGTACACATGTGGATCAATCTCATCTGAATCGGAAGAAGCCTCATTCATCTTCTTCAAGTTCGTCACCATCGGTGTATGCATGGATTTGCAGTCCATCATCTCGAATATTTCCACCTGACTTAGGAAAATCTCATCAGTTCTCTATAATACTTCTAGTCCCAAGAAGTAGTGCATCATTCCCATATCCTTCATCTCGAAAACAGAAGTCAATGCTCGCTTGCATTTCAGTAATAAGTCTTTCAGAACAGGTAAGGAATAAATCATCCACCTACAAGACCAAGATCAGGCACTCGTCACCGACAATATGATAATATAGGTTTGGATCAGTGACACTTGTTGAAATCCAAACTCATCAAGAATCCATCCATCTTCTCGTACCAAGCACGAGGTGCCTACTTTAGTCCATACAGGGGTTTCTTCAACCTGTGCACATGATATTTCTCGTTGTTTATCACGAATCCCTCTGGCTGCTTGATATAAACTTCTTCCRCAATCTCACCATTGAGAAAGACTGTCTTTACATCCATATGATGTAGTTTCCAACTCATGGATGATAGTACGGATGGAAGTGTATCGGGCTACTRGATCAAATGTCTCATCATAGTCAACTCCCTCTGCTTGTGAGAATCCTCTGGCTACAAATCTTGCTTTGTATTTCTCGACACATCCATTAGTTGCATGCTTGATCATATAGATYCACTTGGAAGTCACTACAAACTTCTTTTCTGGTCTCGGAACAATATCCCATACATCATTCTTCAAAATGGACTGATACACTTATGTAATGGCATCTTTCCATACCTGTTGACCCGTTGTTTCTCCATGACAAGAAAGCTCTATATCAACAATGTGGCTCATGGTTGAAGAATAGCTCGAAAACCTTTTGGTCTCTTGCTCTCTCGAAATGTGCCTTGAGGAGTTGCATGTTCCTCTGCCTCTTGCAGAGTTTGTCAAGCCTAGACAGGCCTTTTATGGCCTACTGCAATGTCTCTAGGAATATCAACTGGAGAACCTGGATCAACAGGATCAATAACTGTCTCCCTCTGAACTGTTGAAGGGGATAAGGTATTGTCTTTTCCTTATTCTCAAATATTTTGACTCCCGCTGAGTCAAGTGACTCCCTCTGAAGTCTAAAGGATAACCATCTTCCTTTGTTGTTAACCTGCCTGGAACAAGAAAACAAACGAAAGAAAACAAAACAAGAATATCTCCTAGAGGAGATTCATGAGTACATCTCTAGAATCAAAACAATTTAAGGATTGTTGTCACAGCTACAACACCTACATGTAATGTAGCAACCTTAGTAATGTAGTTTAGAAGCATGATAATTAAAACAATCAAAGCTGGAGTCTTCACTTCCAGTGTGTTGTTCCTCTAAATGCACTAAGATCCCTCTAGATCCATGATTGCAGCAAGGGTTCCTTCCTCCTGCAAGTACCCTCATGACAATGATGCAAATAATATATAAAAGTGCATACCTAAGAGTGTACACCAATGGAGATTTTGCTTGCTTGTCAATGTCATGATGAGCAATGATATTCCTTGCTTGTTTACCATAGACTAGAAGACAAATTATGTTATTGTAGCTTCTTGTGGCCACCTACCACTGCTACATTTTATGAATAGACTTGTGTCCCCCTGTAGCCACCTGAAACATAACCTCAAGGAGAACTTGTTCAAGAACAGTTCTAAAGATTCCTTAATTTTCTCCTCAGAAATTTTCTTTAAGAGAAAGCACTCAATCTGCGGTTTTAGGGCTTCTTGTGACTGTGGCAGCCCTGGAGGGGCCTCTCTTTGCTGCAGCTGCTTTACCATACCTGCGGCTACGGCTGGGCTTGCTGCCCAAGCCTGTGGCCACTCTTAAAGCCTCACCACAGGGGACGACCCTCTCTTTATGCTAGCGACAAGGTTATGACAACCCTCCTTTCATTGTACCAGCCCTCACACAACCTCAACACAGCCCTTATCACAGGTCTAGTACAACCAACTACAAGCTTCCATAGACTGTCCTCAAGTCTACTTCAAACACTATTGTACAAGGTGGTTGTAACAACCCTCTTCTCTGCATGTTGCATACCTGTAATAGCCCTCAAATAGCCCTCAAAACTGCCCCCAAAAATATGTTTTTGTACTGGATGTTAAGGCCATAATGGCAGCCCTCAATATTGTTGCTAGGGTGGTTGTAACAACCCCCGACACTGCCCAGAATTTCCTAGAATTTTTCCAGCAAACTTCGGCCTTCATAGGACAGCCTCACAGACCTCCAAAACACCCAGCCACAGTCCTCTACTAGCAGGGATAGCCTCTTACACTCAACAATTTCCTTTTCTAGGCCTCCAACAACCTTATCTCCCTAGGTCGAACCTCCTATAGGTTGCGACTGGCCTCTCCTAGGCTAGTCAATCCTCTGACTGGCCTGTGGCAGCCTTCTAAGCACCGGTAGCAGCCCTCCTCCACACAAGTCAAGTCTCCTCTAGCTCTGTGGCTACTCTCCTCTTCACAGTCCCTGCCCAAAACAAAGAAAACAACGGACTAGAGGCCTCACCCGGTCCCTCTCCATGGCTGGATTGAGGTCACCAAATAGTTGGAATGAAATCACCAAAACTCAATAGAAAATTGAGAGGTTCAGACTTCTTTTCCTTATATCAGAGGCAAGGGTTTAGCAGCCCTTTATCTCCCACGGCTGCCTTTTTCTGATGTGCAAAAGTCATCTTCAAGTACTGCTCTGATACCATGTTGAGTTTTCACTATGGTTTAGCTCAAGTATGAGGTTTAATTAATTTTATCATTAGCATGAACTGAACCATAACTACTGCAACTATACATTAGCTAACTGTAGTGAACCAAGATCACAAGAATAACCATGCACAAGAACAAAAGAAGTATCCTGGGAAACCCTTCTCATCAAAGAAAGAAAACCCAGCCAATCCTTTGCTATATTCTTCGAGAGAAAGACCTCCCACACCATCACCAAACCTAGCACACAAGAGGGTGTTGTAATTCTCATAATTTCAGACCACAACTTCTGAAATCATGAGATGACACAATGATAAGTGTGTTTCCTCAATGGGGATTCACCTTTATTTATACAAGACTTATCACATAAAATGATGTGTCTATTGGCACAAAAGGGACAACCTCAATAACTCAGAATATAATTAATAATTACAATATTAATTATCTTTGACATTAATTATCTCACTTTATGGCAGGGATGACATGTACCCTTTACATCACAATTAGGGTTACAGGTAAGTCTAACTCTTAGACAATATATCAAGGGATCTCACAAACCCACTAGTGCTCAACCACTAGGGGCACGTCCACCTGTGCTCAGCCACAGGGACGTCCAAGTCAACAGATCTCTGTCTCACTCTGTCTCACAGGAGAATCATCAGGATACACACTCACTTGTGCTCAGCCACTAGGATCATGTCCACCGTGCTCAGCCACTAAGATCATGTCCACCGTGCTCATCCACAGAAACGTCCTACTCAACAGATCATTGAGTCTCACAGGAGAATCATCTGGGGTATCACATCATCTCAACTCTCTGCACAGTGTCCATCAAACGCTGGGTGATAGAGGAGTGTACATCAAACGTTGGGTGACGTCAAGGGTCACAGAGGAGATGTCATGGGCCTTCCAAGGCCTACATCATAGTGGGAGGGCAAGACCCCCTTGGGTCCAGGCCTACCAGGTTGTCTCTGGTGGAACGCCCTCCTCTCTCTCTGGTGCAAACCTCTGATCTGTCTCCGCCCCTGGATGGGGTCTCAACATCCATCCGATGGGATTTTAGCCCTATGGAGATCCGACCTAATCATCTCCCCATTTGTACCTGTCTGTCGGGTGTGGCCCTACAACAACAAGAAGTATTCCCTCCATGGGCTCATAAGTCACAAGGATCATAGCAATGTCAATCACATCTAATAATCAAGTTATTTAAACATGTGCATAAAACCCCCCTTTCCCAGACAAGTGCTCAAAGACATTATGCTATTCTAGAAGCCAGGTTTGGAGGGGACGTTAGGAGGTCCTATTGGGCTAATTCTCATTGGACGTGGGATGTTTTCAGGTGAAGACAAATCCAGGCCACATAAGTGAATGAGGTGGTAAGGGATGTCTGAGCAATGGGTGCAGAGATGAAAGGGGAATGTATGGCTTACCTGTGGGTGCCTCTGAAGAGGGTGAGTTGCACCTCGTCATGGATGCAGATGTTTCCAAGCCCATTCAATGTCTTTTATCTTTTTCTCTTATTGCTTTTTCTTTCAAGAGACTAGTTAGGGGACACTGCCCTGGCGCGGTGACCAGTGGTAATAGTGTTACCCACAAGCATTTCACGGACATTAGAAGGTTGGCTCGTGATGAGACCCCCTTTCTCTTGGCTATGCCACCAAGAGCCACTACCCTGGCATGGTGACCAGCTGAATGGTACTGTCATACCGCTACATGCCCATGGACCTAATAGGTTGGCTCGTGATGAGACCTCCTATCCTCCAACTAGGTCTTGATTTTATTATTTTATGGGTCCCTCTGTTTCTTGTTGAGAAGCCTTTTATTGCTTTCTCGGGATCCCTGGGCAAAGCATCTGAAGGTTTTGTTCTTTTGGCTTTTATCTTTTGCCAACTACTTTTACCCCCTGGGCCTTTAGCACCTTCTTCCCACAAGGTAAGGTACAACCCTTTGCTAGCTTGGAAAACCCAATGCCTGAACCAATGTATGGGATGGATGAGAGGGAAAAAGATGAAAAGTGGTGAGTATGGTGGGAACGAACGATGACCTTTCATGAACTCACCCAGAGGCAACTCACACCCTATGGGAACCAACTTGCTAGGGCATCCTGTCATTCCCCCCAGGTGTGGATAGGTGGAAAGGCATAAGGTCCAAGCACACATTAGAAGTAGAAAGAATTAAATGCACATATTCAAATGTTTTGAGAATCAGAGTGACGCATACCATGATACCCGAACTCATTACCTCATGGAGCAAGACCCACTGTTGCTGAAGGACCAGGCCGATGGGATAGATGTTGTGGTTGCTAACAAGGTGGAGGCGTTGAAGAAGAAAGATGGGCCCTTAAGGGCCAGTCTCAAGTCAATATGGCTCTCGGTACTCCATGTCTAAGACCTGTGGGCCTCGAGACATAATCTCCTTAGTTATCCCTAGGCTCTGTGGGCCTCGAGACATGACTCTTTCTCTAAATAATTTGCTCATATTACAAAAATTTGACAATTTTGACTTTGTCAATTCCAGCAATTAAATTGTTGTCTTGGACTGACTAAGACTCCTCGTGGACAAACACCTAGCAAAACTTGTCCAATTGAGCTGAAATTTGGTCCAAGGGTGTAGGGGGTCTCATACCATTGCTTTTGAGCACAAATACCCCTAACCAAATCCCAAGGACCTAGTTTTTACATTTTTCATCAAAAATTAATTAAAATTACCATTAAATGGGTAATTTTAAAAAATTTTAAAAAATATATTAGACTCGACGGAATTCCATAAGACTCTAGGAAATGTCTAGCATGGTCATTTACAATATTCCTAGACACTAGCTACCATAGGGCTCGACGCATACCATGATACCCGAACTCATTACCTCATGGAGCAAGACCCACTGTTGTTGAAGGACCAGGCCAATGGGATAGATGTTGTGGTTGCTAACAAGGTGGAGGCGTTGAAGAAGAAAGATGGGCCCTTAAGGGCCAGGCTCAAGTCAATATGGCTCTCGGTACTCCATGTCTAAGACCTGTGGGCCTCGAGACATAATCTCCTTAGTTATCCCTAGGCTCTGTGGGCCTCAAGACATGACTCTTTCTCTAAATAATTTGCTCATATTACAAAAATTTGACAATTTTGACTTTGTCAATTCCAGCAATTAAATTGTTGTCTTGGACTGACTAAGACTCCTCGTGGACAAACACCTAGCAAAACTTGTCCAATTGAGCTGAAATTTGGTCCAAGGGTGTAGGGGGTCTCATACCATTGCTTTTGAGCACAAATACCCCTAACCAAATCCCAAGGACCTAGTTTTTACATTTTTCATCAAAAATTAATTAAAATTACCATTAAATGGGTAATTTTAAAAAATATATTAGACTCGACGGAATTCCATAAGACTCTAGGAAATGTCTAGCATGGTCATTTACAATATTCCTAGACACTAGCTACCATAGGGCTCGACCATTAGAACGTCTTTCACCACTTTGGAGAATTGTTGTGGGAGTGAAAAACTCAAGGGAAATTAATAAGGTTGGTTAGGCCAAATTAATAACCTGAGGAAAAAAAGCACTCGATGAAAGGAACTCCTCTAATGATGAAGTACTAGGCAACCAACCTAAAGTATGATCCATGTAGACCTATTACATTATTATCCCACACAGGGGAGCGGAAATTCCAATTACAAAAACACGTGTTGAAGCCAAAAATGCATTGTAGAACCAGTGAGTCTTCAAACTAGTAGCACCATCATGTAAATAATCATCATGGCACATGGAGTTCACCCCCTAGTTGAAATAGGTGGTCAACAAGTGGCTAGGCAAGAATACTACTTATTCAGGAATCAGGGAATGGTATAGCATATTAACTATCTTCAAAAATATCTTAACTCCTTCAAATCCTCCCTAAAAATGTGTTTGTACTTAGCAGCGTCTCTTCTTGACGAGCACAATTATAAAGTATGAGAGGCATTAAGATACAGTATCCCAACATGGAAGAAATAGGAAAACAAAAAAGACACCAAAATGCATAGACAAATAAACACATGCATCAAATGATATTTAAAACTATGAAACAAGGCCAGCGCTAATGAAAAATAAAATCTGCATACAAACAGATTTAATACTCATTTAAAATTTTAATCAAACACGTAAATACTAAATACAGATCTCAGTACATGGTTTGAAATATCAGTACTCTCTCCAATATTTGATGATAAAATTTTAGTAAAGATCCTAGATGATTTTCTCTTTTCTATTTCTTTAAACCCACAGTCAGTGCATTGATTCGTCTCACTCAAATTTTATTAATTACTGGTAAACCAGGTATGCCAAGTAAAGAGGTACATCAATATCTGTAAACATTGGAGAATTTTACATTTACCCTGTAACTATGTTTATAAGCCAGTCTATCCTCTTCTTCATCTTCAAAACACAAAAGCATCCTAATGGAAATAGCTCACCTCAATAATTAAGCCAATAGTTTGAATAATGTGGTCAAATACAGGTGTTATCTCAGCCTCAAAAGCATGCCAATGAAGAAGGCATTTATATATGATACAGGCTGCAACAGGTTTATCGTTGCTGAAACCTACATCTTGTATTACACACTTAACAAGAGCTCGTTGGTTTTCCTGCCAGATGACAATGCTCAAAATCATCACGTTGATGACATAAAATGCAATGTAGACTTTAATATCTGGAATCTCCTAAGTTTCACTGAGCATGGCATCATAAAATTACCTGTTGCCTCTCAATGGCAAACCTTGACTGCTTTGTATCCGACAGAGAATTACTCCTTACTTTGATGATTTGGGAATCAATAGGTGAATCCTAGATTCAAGAATGGAACAATGTTAGTGACTGCAGACAGATTAGGAACAATTTGGCAGGTCTCAATTTGCAATATGAGAAAAGATGAGGCAAGAATCTCACAAACATAGATTGCTGACCCCCATCAGAAACCTGGTGAATTTCTGGAGTCTTCTGTATGACAACATCTAATAACTGAGCTCAAGATTTCATACAAAATACATGAAATTTTTATAGTACGCATGAATCATGAAAAACAAACACAACAAAGATTCTCTAGGTACAAATACTACTCAAAAATTTGTTTGCATCAATATTTAGGCCTTATGTCAGAAAATAATATGTTATGGGAAGCAAATATAGCATACAATATGTTTAGAATCTGGATACAGGATTCAAACTTCCTGAACAAAAGAATACTAACCATAACTGTTACCATTTGAATTGCCATCTGATGTTTCCTTTGATATCCTCTCCACACTTACTTTGATAAAAAAAACAAAATGAACGGAAATGCACCAAGATCAATCTAAAAATAGACCAAACCTGCAAAATCATAGGCTTTGCATGGTTTGTAAGGCCATTAGTTGGAGAGACAACTAAAGCTTGCTGTCGTAGAACTTGATTCTCAGACTCCAAATTTGACAGCTTTTCTTCTAACCTGCAAAATGGATCAACAGTTACTTATCAAGTTATCAGTCAATAAGAACTTCAGAAACTATATTTGCATTGGGTATCACAAATGTAAACTAGTTTCTCAAGTTTAATAAAAGCAAGGAATGCTAGGCCAGATTCTGAGTTATTATCTAGTGACTATCTATATTGTAAAAGTATCTCTAGCTTTTCTTGAGCCTGAGAGAACCAGTAAAGATTGTGTTACCTTTTCAGCAGTATTTTATATAAGTGACAGCTTGAACTACGTAGAACATGCATAGATTGTCAATACAGGATGCCTATGGTTGAATTCGAGAGTAATCGAAAATAACTGAAACTTCATTAGCAAGGAAAATAAGAGCAAGCACCTATGCAGTGTCTCCTGGAGTTGAGCAATATCTGATTCAACTTCTTTTACTTTTCTCAGTCTTTCATCAGTTTCATTTTGAGATATCACCAATTCTCTGTGTGTGTCTGCAACTTTCTTCTCAAGTGATTCCACTGAAATCTACACAATCACATTGTCTAGTAAGAACCTGAACAAAATAAAACACTCTACTATATATCAAGTAAAGTCATATGACTCAGACTCAACATACCAAAAATGAAGAGACAACTTAGCAACCTAATGTTGGGAAACTCCGCAATAAACTTGACAATAACTCGGCATATTAGAAAAATAATATATGTGTGTGTGTGTGCGTGTGTGTGTTGGATCACCGAGGCAGGGGAGGCAGCTTTTCTATATAAGCACCTGTTATCGCACAGTTTGTAGGAAAGGTTTTGGTAGCTTGAGTCAGGGCTTCAAACTGGCGTAACAGGAGCTTCCCCACCCACTGTCACCTCGATGCGGAGCTCTTTCTATTTAGGATGGCTAGTCCAAGGGAGACGTCCCTAGTAATCTGGGTTTATGAAAGGGCTAAAGGGGCTAATGGATCAAGATAAGAGTTGCCTTTCACAGATTACTGCCAATAGAGATAGTCAAGGAGATGAGCTTCCACTGAATGGCGCCTGTTTGCGAGACAAGGCCAATAAACTAAAAGTATGTGCTGCAGTGGTTAGTACTTCAAGGTATCAATGACTATCTTCAAAATATATATGAGAAAATGATCAAATATAATTATTGACGAAGTCAATGATTACTAAACAAAGACAATGACTTATATTACTTCCTCAATAAATACACAAGAGATATGAGCATTCAATGTATAAGATCAAAAAACCTTGTTTTATGTCACAAATGCAATTCATATCATAAATCTGCTCATACATACATAATGTTGCTGCGTCACAATTGCAGAAATAGATGACGTCAGCCCTAGATTTAGGTCAAATTTAGAGACAATGAGAAAGACGTTTTGTCAGCTTAGCTTATGGAAAAAAACAACAACTCAATGTCTATCACCTAGATGACAAAAATGTTGATTTGTATACCTGAGGAGGTGTTCCCCATGTGTTATCCCTTCTTAGCACATGTGGGAAAGTCATTTGGCTCTTTGTCCTATGTACTTTATGTTCTATTTTGTACTTGACTTTGGTTAAAGTGCAAAATGTCACTTTTTGGTAAAGTGAACATTAAATCACACTTTTTGTGATTTGGAGGGGACATAAAGTGACTTAGGCAACTTATCCAAAAGTGGGTTATGAGGTCACATATATTTGGGATGATCTCAACCATAGATTAGGGATGATCTCATCCCTTGGATCTTAGGTTGAACTTTTGGAGCCTAAAGAGGGCAAAGAGGCAAAAGGAGGACGCATTCTTCATGGAGGCTTTTGCTTGAGTAGAGAGGAGCTCTTGGAGTTTGGATGTGAGATTTTGTGCATGGGTGAGGAAGAGCAGGTCGCTACCATTGCTTGAGAGCAGGAGG
>JZKD02S1672828.1:176759-190751 GCA_000966675.3 Picea glauca | reverse complement strand
ATAAATGTTGTGTCTATTGTGGATGTGTATTTCTCAGTGATCTTGTGGTTATTATGCTCTTATCTTTATGAAATGCAAAGAACTATAATATCAGCATAAAACATTAACAGAAAATCTCTTTGGTCTCTTGCTTTCTCTGGTTGTCCCTTGAGGGGTTGTATGTCCCTCTGCTTCCTGTAGAGTTTGTCGGGCCCAAGCAGGCCTTTTATGTCCTACTGCAATATCTCTGGGCATGTCAATTGGAGCAATTGGATCAGCTGGAACAACTGGATCCACTAGAACAACTAAATCAACTAGAATAATGTATGTCTCCCTCTGAACTGTTGAAGGGGAAGAAGGTATTGTCTCACTATCAATTTCCATCTGAGATTTTCTGTATCTTTGGAAGGCTATCTCTTCTTCAAAAGTAACATCTATGCTTATCTCAATCTGTCTCTGACTAGGAATGTAAATCCGATATGCCTTCGAGGATTCATTGTATCCTACAAATGTACCCTTTCTCCCTGAAGGGTCTATCTTGGATCTCTTCTCTTTGGGTACATGAAAATATACTGGGCACCCAAATATTCTGAAGTGTCCAATTTCAGGCTTCACTCCGGTGAAGGCTTCTTCTGGAGTTATGTTCTTCAAGATCTGATGAGGACTCTTGTTCTGAACATACACTATTGTCATACATGCTTCTCCCCATAGAGTCATAGGTAGACTCTGATCATGTATCATTGCTTTGGTTGCTTCGATAATAGTTATGTTCTTCCTTTCTGCAACCCCATTTTGCTGAGGGTTGTAAGGAACTATGAATTCCCTCTTGATCCCTGCTTCAATACAGAAATTTCTGAAATCTTTGGAGGCGTATTCTCCTCCATTATCTGATCTTAGTACATTGATCTTTCTTTCGATCAGGTTCTCAACTTGAGCTTTGAATTCTTGAAATTTAGCAAGGACTCCATCCTTGTTCTTCAGGAAGTAAATCCAATTTTTCCGAGAGTGATCATTTATGAAGAGTACATAGTACAAGTACCCATTCAGAGATGCAACAGTCATTGACCCACACACATCTGAATGTATCAAGTCCAAGATTTCCTTGGATCTGTTGTCACTGCTCAAAAAGGACCCTTTAACATTCTTGCCAAGAGCACAACCTTTGCAAACACCTTTATGTTGAATCTGTATCTCTGGAAGACCTGTTACCATTTTCCCTAGAGCTGGAAGAGCTCTATAATGAATGTGAGCAAGTCTTTTATGCCATAGCTCACTCAAGCTGATAGTGTCATGTAATAGGGCCTGGACTGGTCGGATGGTTAATCTATACAAGCTGCTTTCTCGAACACCAATTACCTTGGCAGAATTTATATGTGAGTCTTTGTGCCATGCAAGAACTCTTCCTTCTGAAAAGGTAACCTTGTAGCCTACGCAGAAATGGAGACAAGGTTCCTCTTCATTCCAGGTACATATAGTACTTCATTTAGTTGAAGTTGCATATCTAAATCTAGTTGGAAGGTAGAAGTTCCAACCCCTTTCACATTATATCTGGCATCGTCTCCAAGGACAACATGTAGATGTGTCTCTTTCTCAACAAAATATGTTAGGTGATCTCTAAAACCGGTCATGTGCCTGGAGGCACCACTGTCAATTAACCAAGTATTATCATTGGTAGGGACCATACCTGAGAGTGTTGAGATGTTGATGTCTTCATCTCCTTGAAGTCTTGGCTTCCAGGAACTCGGTTTGCTTGATCCACCAAGCTTGTCTTCCATCATGATTATGTTCATCATATTTTTAGATTCTTCACAAACCCTTGTCAACTAGGCTAGAAAACCTAACGACTAGGCTAGGCTAGCACTTTTAGGTTTTGTTGGGCTTATGACTGCCAACAATAAGCCTTGAAGGATAGGAGAACACTGGTGAGTTGAAGATCTCCTTCAATGAGTTGCAGAAACCCTATTTCTGAAATTTCTGCAGAAATTAGCGAAACCCTAGAAACCCTAGGGACAAAAAATCAAAATGCTCGAAAATGCAATCTGAAGCTTGTTGGAGGTGCTTTGAAGGACGTTGTACACTCCTATGCACTTTTTAGCCCCAGCATCCAAGTGACAAGTGTTGAAACTCCTCAGAAAGATAGGTCGTACGAATTTCTGGAAACCCTAGGAGGGTCATACAATTTTGCAAAAGAGAGAGGATGACTGAAATTTGCTTGTTCAATGGGTTCTTCAAGACCTATGCTCTGATACCATGTTGATTTTTCAATAAGCTAGGCTCAAGCATGAAGCTCATTCCATTTTTAGCATTTTACTTGAACCATAAACAATTTGTTGCAGCAACCAAGATCACAAGAAGAAATACCATGCACAAGTACACAAGAAGTATCCTGGGAAACCCTTCTCAACAAGGGAAGAAAACCCAGCCAATCCTTTGCTATATTCTTCAAGAGAAAGACCTCCCAAACCATAAACCTAGCACACAAAAGGGTGCTCACAAACCCTAGAAGACTAGTGCGTAAGAGAGGTGCGCACTTTTTCCAAGAACAAGTACTTGCTGAAATTTCCAAACTCACACTTGTGTTATGATTTCTCAATGGGGAATTTAGCTTTATTTTTATTAGACTGAGCCTATCAACAGTAGTGTCTATTGGCACAACAGGGTCGACCACAATAACTCACAATATAATTAATAATTACCATATTAATTATCTTTTACATTATCTTTCACTTTATGGTGGGGTCGACTTGTACCCTTTACATCACAAATAGGGTTACAGGTAAGTTTGACTCTTGTACAATATAGCAAGGGATCTCATACACCCACTAGTGCTCAGCCACTAGGGGCACATCCATCTGTGCTCAGCCACAGGGACATCCACATCTCTATCTCACAACGTCTCACAGGAGAACCACACTCACTAGCGCTCAGCCACTAGGATCACATTCATCTGTGCTCAGCCACAGGCACGCCCAACTCAACAGATCTCTTTCTCAATGCATCTCACGGGAGAATCATCTAGAGCATCACATCATCTCAACTCTCTGCACAGAGAAGACCAGTACATTGTTTCATCTCTGTCTCAGAGAGAACGACACACCCAACTCATGGGCTTCCCCACACAGGGGCACACAACATTCCATCTCTGTCTCAGAAAGGAACCACACACCCAGCTCATGGGCTTCCTCACCCAACACAGGGCCACAACGTTCCATCTCCGTCTCAGAGAGGAACCACACACGCAGCTCATGGACTTCCTCACCCCACACAGGGCCACAACGTTCCATCTCCATCTCAGAGAGGAACCACACACCCATCTCATGGGCTTTCTCTCAGGTCTACTCACTCAATCTGTGTCCTAGAGAATGTCTCACGCAGTTGTAATCATCAACACCATGCACTAGCAATAAGGGCCTTATGCAAAGTCTCTATATCGACACTATTGTAATTAGCAGTGCCATTGACCTACTTTGGTGGTCAATTGTTGGATAGACATTAAGCCAATTATCTCATCTAGCCCCTTCTACTCGATCTAGACAAATCTCAACACAGTGAGGAGAGGTCAAGGCATAGAGTATATCCAACCACAAGGTTAAGGAGTGAGCATCGCTAAAGTTGGCACGTAGCCCTCCTATACGACTATTAAATGATAAATTCCCAACTCTTGAGGTAATGATTTCAAAGAATGAGAAATAACTTAAAATGATGGTTGGAATGTTATTGAACCAGATCTGCTATCAAGGAGTGATGGTCAAGCGCTATCCAAGAATGATAAACATGATCCTCCTCTCGAGTGGGTCTAAACCTAACAACTGTGTAAATAAACCTTGTCAATGTTTTTTGTCATTCAATTTCATGCCTTAATGGCAATCTTTTTAGGCACATAATGTATTATGTTATATGGCCAAGTGGGTTTTTCAAGGCTAGTGTGGCCAAGTGGAAATATATACTTAAAAGATTATATAAGGCAATTTTAACAACTTCCATGAATTTTAAGCCTGCATTAAGCTAGCTTTTAGTGGCCACCCAAGTCGCCCACATTTTTAGTAACAAAACCCTATTCCTACATGCTTTTGAAATGTTAATAGCTAAAAAAACAAAATTACAAACAAAAAGAGTGATCCAATATCCTAAACATTGACGAATCCCTAGAACCCTAAACAAGAATGTTATTTTTATTAGATCTCACTTCTTTAAAGACAATGAAAGAAAACATTGTGTATAATACAAAATTTATCTCAAAAAGGACAAAGTGAGGCATTTCAATGTCAAACATGACCACTCTGAATCTTAACAGACATAGTTTTGTATATAAAAATAGTGATTGCTAGGATACATTTCAAAGCCACATAAACACAAAGAAGCATCCTTCACAATAACACGATATTCCTATAAAATAAAGGTGCCAAGAGATGGATAAACCTATTGTTCTTAAAACTTTCAAAACCAAACACAATATTACTAGAAAATAAAGGTGCCAAGAGATGGATAAACCTGTTGTTCTTAAAACTTTCAAAACCATAGATGTCTAATACTCCAATTAGAGTTCTAGAATTTGGATCTTGGCCCACTGATTTGTTGATTTTATCCACCAACCTGCAAAAATGTAAAATGAGCATTTTTTATTGTCAATAATATATAGAAAGCTAACAAATCAATCTTACAGATAAAAAGGTGGACAAATAAATGGTAGGAGATATAGACCAATCAAATAAACGTGAATACACAGTCTTTGCTAGAGCATCACGATTAATCGTCGCCGAAGGAGGATCAAGAGATTTTGTAATATTTCCCTCTCGAGTCACAATAATGCGAGTGCATAATGTGTCTTGTAGTTGTTTTGCATCACACCTGCAACAAGTCAAACATAACATAAGACTCCTTTCTAGTATTTAACACAAAAAGATCAAAGGCAAGGTAATGTGCACACATTATTGTATCTCATTCATTGATTTTTTTTCCTTTAACGAGCTTCTTGTGAAAATTTTATATTATTATACTTATTGCACTCATCCATTTGAGGAAACCCACTAGAGAATTTACATTGTTCTCATCCATTTACATTGCACCCATCCATTTGAGGAAACCCACTAGAGAATCCATAGCAAGCCTAATCGTATACACAATTGTTCTTGAAATTTAAGACATAAAATAGACTGTGCAACTAACATGTAATTTTTATCACATGTGTTCTTTTCTTAGTGTGTGCTTTAGAACCATTTTTTTATGCAGCTTAGAAGTAGGTGAAAATTGAATCATGCCTTACATTTGTATTTGTATCTCCTATTTTAGCGCACTCATACGTATCACCTACCACTCCATCTGCTTTAGATACTGATTATAAATTTGCCACCAAGCTCTTCATGAATACTCTCCACCTATCGATTTTTGTACATCTATATATACCTACTAAAATATAGTGGGCAATATGTACAACTGTGTTAACAAATGGAGTACAAGCAAGACAAGACAAGAACTGGTGAAAAAGGCTTTATGCCATTCTCTTACACATTGTATTGATCTCATAATATGAATTTATAGTATATGGATTGGACGACTTCTAAATCTAGATCTCACTAACAACTCGTCAATGGATCATGACAACACCTCATCAATAGATAAGGATTACAAATCATAAATAAGTGGTCTCAGACTTTGTGATTGTTTAGGGACTCACAGTCTAACAAAATACCACAATTCCTCTCTTGCATTTTTCTTCTTATCTATGTGTTTTCTCATAGCTATCTTGTGTGCATATATCATTTTTGTACTAACTCATAACCAAGTGCTAATAAAAATATTCTACTCACCTAAGCTTGACCTTCTCAACTGTTGGAGGGCCTGTTATCCCCTCACATCTAGAGATAACTAGAAGAGATTTTTTTTCCTATGATCCACATTACAGATAGTAGTTCCACAGTTGACATCCATGGTTCTCCACAAACAAATGACCAGTGATGCTTCCCACATATTACTCAACTCACTCTCACGTGTGACTATGGTGCTTGGCCCACATGTGGTAACTTGTTTCAATACTTCATATTAAGTATTAATGCTTAATGTACTTGTCATGAAAGTAGTGATCAAGCGGTTGAGTCGGATAATGGATCATGATGCTCGAAATTTATACCTTTTGCCTTGTTTCACCTTGGTGGTCATCCTCATCTCCTAGACAAGTGATGTCACTCTTGGGTAGGGTTGTACTACTAAGGGTCTTTGAAGGGGGTAACGTGTCAATAACCTAGTTCATACATAACCTTTTCCATCTTTCCTAACTTCCATTGTCCTTTCTTTTGGGTTGGTTGTCATATGTCACCCATATAGGTTCGTCTTTCATAATCCCATGAGAAGAAGGATCTAGAATGCTCGAGGTCGATGCAACTTGATAATATGATATATGTAAAAAATATAGATAGATAGGTAGAGCAAGTGTTAAGCTCAAAATGCAAAGCAAAGCAAAAGCAAAGAAAAGAAATATAAATAACCAAAGAAAAAGGAATAAAAGCATGAGCTCTCCCCCCTCACTAGGAGGCCATCACCCTAAGTCCTATGCAATGAATGCATACCTAAAAAGGACTAAGTAAATGAAAGTCAAAAGCCAAAAAAGGTTAAATGAATTAAAAAAAAAGGCAAATAGGGGTTTGGAAAAACACAATGCCAAGGAAAGGGCAACTTATTGCATAAAGCACTCCCTCATACAAGGGAGCTCATGCGGATGAATATCTTTCATAACCTCACATGACTATGTAGCACCATCTATGGGCCATAAGTAAACCCCAAGCCATACCATACATCATCACACATATCCCTTGATGGGTCTCTTGGGAAATACTCCTCTTTTTGGATATTAGCACATGTAACAGGGCCACTAATGATCCTCCCATACATAAACTTGCCAAATTGTATGAATTTATGAGCTAGTTTGAAGTTTGAAGATGATGCTTAATGAGATCTACCTAATGGCATTTACATTTGACATGACTCACTTCTTGTGTTGTATTGGAACTTCTGCATACCTATGGATTGATGGATACACTTGATCACATGAGTCCCCTCCTTGGACGATATAATTTTGCATGGCTATTGACTTGGATTAAGCCTTGGTCCTTTCGAGGATGTTGAGGGGTTACGTGCACATTTTATGGAGGATGGCCCATCTACTTTTGAGAGGTCGTTCCACTTCTTTGGAGGACGTTGAGCTTAATGAGGACATCACACCCTTGTTGAGACGTCCTAGCACTTCTTGGGGATGACGTGGCCCGTCCCTTAAGTCTATTACTTTCCTTCCATGTGACTATGTAGCCCCTCGATGGATTGATCCAATAGCGCTGGAAATAATACGGAAAAAAAAAACAATATCTAATCTATGAAGCACTCTTACACTTAGCCAAGAAGAAAGAGCGTAGAATAATCAACCCACGAAATGCACTAGAAAATAAGCGCTCTTATTGGATGGCATAAATGATCTCACAATTCGACAACAGCCTAATTGGATTGAGGAACTAGCTTTTTTTAGACTCTCTTTGCAACGGCTAGTTTGCCTCTCCCAATTAAAAATATTTTCTTCACTTGTCATCCACAAGTTGGGGACTAAGTCATTTACAATAAAATATTGCCCATAAATGGTTTAACTAGGAGGTTCAATGTTTTAGCTTGATAAATGTGCCAACGTTCTCCTTGAAAGGCTCACAACTATCTTCAATTTGTTTGAGCTAACCAACAACTAGCTTGATATGTCCCTTTGACTTCAACGTCTCATATATTTAACCCAACAACTGTCTCTTTGGGTTCATGGCTAGGAAGAGGGCCTATTTGCATAAATATATGGGCAGATCTTTAAAAAAATGCCACAGAGATCTGGTAACAATTTTACTTGAGAGACCTGATTCTCCCTTTTGACTTCATTGTTGACCATACAGCTCACAAAAATGACCCAGGGCTCCTATAATCGACTCACTTTCTTGCTAATCGGCTAAATAAATGAGGCTAGATTTCTTGAAAAGCACTGATTTTCTTATATTTGTGGTCAATCTGATTGAAGGAGGGTCAAATTAATTAATTAATTCATGCATCAATTAAGCTCCACGACTTCTTTCTCAAATCATTCCATTATTTTGACCAATTGATGCACCTTATGATTGTTGGTGGCTTTATTTATTTGGGGCTCTCTCTTGTATTAGAGGCTACCCTTATTATATGGTGGGTGGCTCTTTTATTATATGGTGGCTCTTTATTATATGGTACACTTTATAACTCATGCCACCATGCCACGATTTTTTAAAACAAGTCCACCCCCTTTCATAACTTGTGAGCTCTAAACAAAATTGGCCCCCTCACTTCATAATAAATTTGGATAAGGGGGGATTTTTAAAATATTATTTAAAAAAAAATGTAACTTATGATATAACTTTAAAATGCCCCTTTATTTGCACCCTTAGTCTAGCTTTGCAAAAACCACATAAGCTCTTTCGGATTGACAAATTCTAGCACATGGGTTTTCTCCGTGTAATGTCCCCATTTTGGGACATTATAACATTACAAAGTGTTATGCCTACCAGGGTAACCAGATAGGGGTGACAGAGAGTTCGAGAGATATTGAGGACTTTTATTGGGCCTGACTTGTATCGTTCATCATCAAGATCCATACCGCACAGCTTGGCTTTGGTTTCGTTGCATTCTGACGATTTCCGTAATTTTGAATTATTATGGGTCATATCTTAATTAAATTCACTAAGAAGGTCATACTGGGCATATTACTTGGAGAAACCTCTTAGTGTAATAGCTCATCGAAATAGGGAGGAAGAGCATTACAGGATAAGATGATGAGAAGTGACTTTCAGTGGCCAGAGAAGCCATCGAGATGGATAAATCACCTTTTAGAAGTAAAATGGTTAATTAATTAATTAATTAAGTGATTTAATCAAGGAATAATAAAATAAAGTAAAAGTCACTTGCAAGGAAAAGGTAAACAACGAATTAGGGTTTCGGAAAGCTATAAAGTAAGGGTAAAGCAACCTAATTCATAATTATGTTATGATTTGATGTTGAGATATTTGCAGAGGAGGAGGAAATCGACCCCCTTGTTGTTTTGTGGATTTTTGGAGGAAACCACCACCATTGATCAGTTTCGTTGTTGAGAGACACACCCTAGCCTATCTGAGATACCTTCCAGGTATTTCACTGTGCATTACAGTGTCCAGTTCAATGATTGAGTAGCTCAGCCAATGAGGGCGCATGTGTTTGAGAGAGGGTTTGTGCGACCACTTGTGACCGTTCAGATTTGGTCGATTCCTTCAGACCCATTAGAGAGCTAGCCAGGGCGCACCTATTGAGCCATTTTTCGTCAATTTCCGACAGTGGAATCTTTTGGAAAGCGGAAAACAGTCATTTAGGGCACAGCTCCAGGGGAAGCACATTTGGGGTTCCAGGGGACATTCCGAGACAAATCTAAGGAATCCCTTATGACCCATTACAAAGGAGACCAAGACGATCGTTTTGAGCTATACATCGTCATATTTCGTCGATGGAATCACTAGGGCGCACTCATTGAGCCCACGAGGTGCACAAACCCCCAAGGGGTAATATACGGAGCTCCAGAGGTCAGATCTTCAGTCCGACAGTCATCAGGATTAGTCTAGAGGCCAGGGCCCATCTTTTGAGATAGTTTCCAGCGTGTTATCCCCGTTTTGTAGGGATAACTAGGAGATCATGTCTCAAGACCCACAGGTCCTAGACATGGAGTACCGAGAGCAGGACTGACCTGAGCATGGCCCTGGAGGGCCCATCCTTTTCTTCTTCCATCACCTTTGTCTTGTCAACAGTAGTAGCATCCATCACCATCGGCTTGGTCTTGTATCAGAAGAGGTTCTTGCTCCATGAGGTAATTGGTCCAGGTATCATGGTATGTGTCACTTTTGATCATTAAAACCTTTAAATATATGCATCTGATTCCTTTTATCTCTAACAACTGCTTGGATCTTACAATTTGCCCACTTGACCATGCTTGGGGGAATTGACAGGGTGCCCTAGCAAGCCTGTGCCCATAGGTTTTGGTTTGCCACTGGGAATTCTTGAAAAGCCATCGTCTGCTCCCATCATAGCACCACTATTTCATCTTATCTCCCGCTCATTTATCCCATTCCCCTTGTTCAGGCATTGGGTTGACCTATTTGCAGGGTTGTATCTTATCTCGTGGGAAGAAGGGGCTAAAGACCCAGAAGGAAAAAGCAGTTGGTAAAAAACAAAAGCCTAGAAATAAAACCTCAAGATGCTTCGCCCAGGGATCCCCGAGAAGGCAGTAAAAAGCCTCTCAGCAAGAAACAAGAGGGACCCGGAAAATAACAAAACAAGACCTAGTCAGAGGATAGGGGGTCTCATCACGAGCCATCTTATTAGGTCCATGGGTACCTAACAGTATGACATTGCCACCATTTGGTTACCACGCCAGGGCAGTGACCTTTGGTTGCATGGCCAAGGGAAAGGGGGTCTCATCACGAGCCAGCCTTTTCATCTCTGTGAAAGTACTTGTGGATAAAGAAAAAGAAGAAGAAAAGCAAATAAAAGAATAAAGCAAGAAAAAGAATAAAGGCAAGAATGGGCTTGGAAAAAATGCATCCATGACAAGTACAGCTCGCCTTCTACAAAGGCACCCACAGGTAACACTTATGCATCCTTGGCCCTCACTACACCTCATGTTTGGACATCCCCTAACCACATCACCTCACTAACATGGCTTGGATGAGATCTTCCTGGAAACTTTCCTTTTCTTGTGGACACTAGCCCAATAAGACGTCTCGTCTTTTTCTCCAATCTTGTATTGCAGGTTTTTGTAATGTCTTTGAGCTATTGACTGATGTATTAGGGGTTTTTATGCATACGTTTAATAATATTGATGATGAGATGTGATTGGCATTGCTATGATCCCTGTGACTGATGAGCCCATGGAGGGCATAGCTTTTGATGTGCAGGACCATGCCCGACAAACAGGTACCACTTGGACCGGTACACATGGGGAGATGGCCAGTTCGGACCTCCATGGGGCTGAAGAGCCCACCAAATGGATACTGAGACCCCATCAGGGGGTAGAGACAGGATGGAAATGGATCAGGGCCTTTGCACCGGAGATGAAGAGGACGTTCCATCAGGGGCACTTTGGCTGAGCTGGACCTAGGGGGATTGATCCACTTGCAGTGGAAAGTTGGCTCCAGATGACCCAGGATGTCACCAGGAGGCTTATGACGTCATCATGAGCATATGGCAGATGGACAGGGTGGTTGGCACGTGTGGTAATTTGGAAGAGCCCAAGGAGGGCTAACGTTTTTCTTCTGGATGCTGCATTGGCCCTAGAAAGGGCTAACGTCTCCCTTAGAGGGGCCTGACATCTCATCTTTTGCTTGATTAGGGATTTTACTTAGCATTTAATGTAAAAACAGTATGATTTTGACATTATGGCCTTGTTGGCCTTTTTATGACCTAAAAAGTAAAATTAGGTCATTGATACACTATATATTAAGGGTTTTGACTCTCATTTTTATCATCAATTTTCACTCACTCATAGTGAGGTCTGATTTTTAGCGCCCTATTAGGGTTTTTGGCTGAACTAAGTGATGCGCACTTGTTGAAGGAAGAGATTTTTTGGCATTTGTGGTGTTTCTCTAGAAGGAAGGTGTTACAACTAGGGTTTGCATGGTTATTTCTTCATGAATTGTAAGTGTTTATTCTGCAAAACTTCTTATTGAATGGTTGTAGTTTAAATTTCTTGCATATTGCTTATAAATTTGTTGAATTAAAACCCTAGGTGACAAGCACACAAGTAGGTCCTTGTCTCATGTCCCCTTTGAGAGAAATTTTCAGTCATTGAAGAACAGGAGAGCCTAGTCGTTGCTACACTCTCTCTCTCTCTTCATTTATTGCTAGTCGTACCTCTTGAAAGCCATGGAGAGTGAGACGTCCCTAGCCTAGGCCTACTACACAAGGGTCGTACTCTTCTAGGGTTTGTTGATAGGCCTTGCTTTAGCAACACCTCCCTCATCAAACCCTCTTGTCTTGGTCTGTTTATCTTGTCCTTGAGCTAACCGTTTGCCAGGAAGGAGGAGAGAGCACAAGGCCTTGCTTTTGCAACACCAAAGTGAGCCTCTCTCCCCTAGGGTTATGTTTTTGAGGCCCTGCTTTAGCAGCACCTTGAAACTTTTCCCTCTAGTCCTTTGAAATCTCATCTCCTTCAACCCTTGCGTCCTTCACTTATTGACTCCATTCTACCCTAAGGCACTGATCCCAAGACCTCCAGCGTTGAAGTAGAATTGGATCTAAACACTCTCAAACCTTTTGAAATTGAAACACTAACTACACTAACCCTAGCCTAGACTAACCTACTAACCCTAAGTTGTTGACATCATCATTGAATATTTCATCTTTATTGCAGCAACGTTTTGTCTTTTGAGTAATTGAATAGTTGTTGAAGGCATTAATTGAGTTAAGAAGTGGTTTATTATATTGAATGTTGTATCATTCTAGTATTTATTGATGAAGTGACATTACTGCCATTACTATTTTGTAAACATTGACTTCGTCAACATTTACTTTTAAATTGCTCATATTGAATATCAGATAGGCTTTAATGTATATGAAGTACTAACCAAAGCCTGCATATATCAAGTTTATTGTTTCTTTGTTCTCGAGCAGGGATCCTACTTGGTTGTCTTTATTGGCTATAAGTCGGACTATCTGATTGGCAGTGATCTGTGAAAGGGGGAACTTGTCCTTGTCCTATTATCCTTTGCCCTTTCAAAACCCCAGGTCACCGGGGACGTCTCCCCTGGGCCTAGCCTCCCTAAAGAGAAAGAACCTTCCCATCGTAGTGACATTGGGTGGGATAGGTTCCTGTTATGCCAGTTTAGCCCTCTACCTTATAGCCCTTTACTCCTAGCTACAAACTGTGAGATAACACAGCGCATTCCGACAGGTATCACCATCAGGGCGAGTTTTTCGGATTCTACAGCAGTTACCATGAGCTGCCCGACCGTTCTTTGTCAATCCATCTGTGCATGTGCAGACCAACACCCATTCTTCTAGTCACGGGTATTTCTTATATGTTATTTTGTATTCCAATGACGATCCATGAGATCTAACTGACGATTATCATATTTGCTTCCAATTATGATTGTGTTTCTTGCTTTTCCAGCATTATATATATATCAGTGAGTTGTGTTGTCCTTATTTCGCATGCATTGTCTTATACTACTAAAACACATAATAAACTGGAACACACATGAAAAAGTCACCAAGCATCGTCACACAGTAGTAACTCAAACGCATTCAAAAACCCCCAGAGTATCAGATTCAATAGCCAAAACCGTAGTTCAGCGGTAGATATCCAGATCAACTAGATCAGGGATATTTCAGTCCGAGGCGTGATTTGTTTGTCCTTTGTTGTTGAATTTATCCTTACATACCGTGGGGTGACCCTCTTACACCACGTTTATCCCGTAACTATGTCAGCATGACCTTTCGACAACTAATTTTTGCTTATAACCCGACCCTTTTCCAAATTTTCGACGTGGCATGTCGAGTACACATCATGGCGGTCAATCTAATCCCCTGTTGTGTTTTCGACCTCAGGACACCATGCATCGAGATTTGTGATCTACCTCAAAAAATGTGAGATGTGTTGCGAATTGTGAGACTGTGATGTTGAGAACTGTGAATGAATAAATGCACCAAGGCCAAGAGATGCATACAAACTCTACACACATGACCATATGGGACATTGACATAGGTGCGCAAGACCATGGGTCGGACTAGCCCTACATAATGCGATCACCCCTACAAAGTGTTGAAGATTGAGTAGCTTCGAAAGATATTCTTATTGTATTTGACCAAGAAAAACCCTAAAGAATGTTATTATATTGTTGAATTTTAATGAAGATTTGTACCTTGGACAAGTGGTTCCTATGGGTTTTTAAACTTTTACCTAGGGATGTGGTCCACAACTTAAAAGTGGGTCTTTTTCATAAAGTC
>JZKD02S1672828.1:146957-169856 GCA_000966675.3 Picea glauca | reverse complement strand
TCATTTTAATATTTAATGCATATTAATGTTTGCAAATTTCATTAATATTGGGAAAGGGCATTAAACATTTGGAGTGATAAGGAGTGATTGAAACCGGGATTGGGATAAATTGCAGCAGTGAGAAAACACAGTAAAAATCAACATATATTATATTTGTTAATTAGGCCCTATTGTGCCTTTGTAAAAGTCGGCCCTAATGTGCCTTGACATGTAAAAGAGAAAATAAAAGGGTAAAGTAACAGGTCGGCCCAGACCTAATTTTAGGTTGTCCAAACCACTATTTATAAGGGAGGTCAGCGCCTCATTTCCACACTCATTCTCACTAGCTCTACAGCCAAGAAGGAGTGTGCAAGTCTTGAAGGAAGAAGCCACTGCAGCTAGGTGTGATGTTGTGAAGATCTTGGTCTATCTCTTGAATATATCTTGGTTAAGTGGTGCGCTACTCTTCCCTAGTCAAAGGATAGAGGAGGATCATCTTCTTTGTTAGTTCTCTCTTGAAGAGAAGCATTGTTCTTGGTTGGCTAATCTATATTGAGGAAGTTTGTTGGGTTTTCTTCCCCTAGAGGGTTTTCCAAGATAATCTTTATGTCTATCTTGTTTATGTGATTGCCTCTCTTTCAATGATCTTATATATACAGTTAATGTGCTAAATAATTGTAATAACGAAAGAACTGTAACCATTAGCTGCATAAGTAAAATATCAACATAGTATCAGAGCAGGCCTGAAAGAGACCAACTCACAATTTACAAAGACCTGGCTAGCCTCAGCACACCCTCTCCAAGATTCAGTTTTCAGTTTTGCAGCTCCTGTAGAATTGGGGTTTCTACATAAACCCTAAGAGTGACGTTTTACCCTTTGTTGGAGGACGTTAATGAATCTAAGATCACCTAGGAACTGGCCCAAACAAAGCGCATCACTTCCCTGGACCAAAATTCGAAAATACAAAATTTGAAGATCTTGGGTTTCCTCATAAACCCTAGATCTGGAAGTCTGGTTGCAGCTATTGTAGTTCATGTGACAAAATTCATCTTGGTTCAGCAAAACTCTATGGTAAGGTCAAGATACATATCTTGAAAAGTTATTTGTTGTTTACTTGTTCCGAGCAGGATGACTACCAGTACTAAGCTTGACGAAAAGCTTGAAGGAGTCGATGACATCCGAGCATGGAAGTACAGAGTGATGCTCATTCTAGAAGAAAATGACCTTGTAAGTTTTGTTGAACAAGATATTGAAGAGCTAGAGGGATATGAGGCCAAAGCCAAATATAAGAAGGATTTGATTAAAGCAAAGAGGATCATTGTCGATTCCATCAGGAACCATTTGATTCCTCATGTTTCAGCATTAAAACATCCAAAGAAAATGATGTATGCCTTATCCCGTCTATTTGAAGGCAATAACATCACTTGGAAAATGACCTTGAGGACACAACTCAAGAATGTAAAGATGCAAAATTCAGAAACCATACAATCTTACTTTACAAGAGTGTCCCAGATTAAAGAACAACTTGAAGCTATTGGAGGCTCAGTTGAATAATCCGAGATAACAATGACCACATTAAACGGTCTTCCAAATTCTTGGGAATCCTTCATCCAAGGAATCTACTCTAGAAAAAAGTTAACTAAGTTCAGCAGGTTGTGGGAACACTGTACTCAAGAGGAAGCCAAATTAGAGGCAAGAAAGGAAAAGATAGAAAGCAATGAAGATCAAGCGCTAACAGCTCACGCAAGAAAAGGAAAGAACAAGAAAGAAGTTCACTCTCACAAAATATTTCAGAAGCCTCATAAAGGACAAGATTCTCATAAAGATCTCTCAAGCTTTAGATGCTTCATTTGCCAGAAGATGGGACATATTGCAAGAAATTGTCCCTAAGCAAAAGACCAAGATAAAACCAAGAAGTTTAAAAGGCATCATGCTCATTTCGCAGGAGAAGATGACCTGATCGGAAAAGAACAAAAGAAGATGATCCAGATGAACTATATCTTCTGTGATTTAGGACTTAGCGCTTTCGAAGTACTTGATTCATATCAAGTGATATTGATAGTTGTATCTTGTTTCTTCCCACATTAAAACTTCAGGAAGAAAAAGAGTTGGAGAATTGTTGTATAATGAGGGCCAAGTACAAGTTGTGAAGAAGTGTCATTATTCATCCAGACATCATACAAATCAAGCAAGCAGTCTAACAAATGCACGCTCAAGGTATGCACCCTTCATATTTGATTTCAATTTTAAGTTAATTAACATTAGATTTTATGCATTTTTATCTTAGCTTGTTGGATCATTATCCCTGGTACAAGAATCCAACAAGGTCTCATTTAAAATCAAGAAATTGTTTTTGTGATCGGGGGTGGCATATGCAAATGCCTATGGTTGGGTGACAATGATGTGACATTGTCTATGGTAAAACGAGCACATTAGAATAGAACTCACTGTGTCCTGCAGTTTCCCAATGAGAAAACCTAGTCAATGGACAGTGAAGCAACCTTGACAGGTAGCAGAATTCGTTTGAAGTCTGACTCAGCTTTTCATATTAAGACTTGGTATCCAAACACCAAGTATATCTTCCAGAGACTCTGAGAATGTTGCAGACTCTGAGGAAGTCAAGGCTCAGAGGGAGTATGTATCACAGTCCCTATATTCGAGATTGAGTTACCCCCAATGCCAAATGGTGCAGATTGATCACTCTTCAGATCATCAGGAAAAACTAGAGCCAAAAGGGCCTACCCAGAACCATTGCAATAATCAGGAAGAGACCAGCATGGTCCCGTGACACTTTCCAAGATGCAAAGCCATATAGCATTGACTAGCCATATCATGAGGAGCAGATGGCTCCACCAATGGTGAGGTAGGTGGCCCCACCAAGTAACAGCTCAAAAGGAGCTAGAGTTCAGAGGGAGTTAGCGCTCACGATCCAGTAACGAGGAGCAGCCTCCCCGGGACCATTCATAGAGATGTACAAAACCTGATTCGTGTCCATAGGATTCTCCCAGCAAAAGGGAGAAGACTATGACGAGACACTTGCTCTAGTAATCAGAAGAAGTATATATAGAACAACTATGTTACATTAAAAGAAGTCGGTGCAGTATGATACTCAGAGGGAGCAAATGAATCTATTATCGTAATAGAGTAGAGGAGCTACTCTCAAAGTTCAGCGGCCACAGTGGGAATGGAGAAGTCACTCTCAATCTCAGAAAGAGCAATTGCAGGTGCAAAGTTCCAGTTCCAGAAGGAACAGTTGTAGAGAGAGTAGAGGACATACTCCTAGGTAGTGAGACGGATAGTGCTTTGCAGAAAGGCCTAGGACACCACATACAAAAGCATCCACATGGCCTACAAAGATTTTGACTTCCATCTTCATGGGCTTACAATGGTGTAGCCAAGTGAAAAATCATAGGGTACCTCTCTAGGAGGTAACAGGACCCATACCCTTTGTTGAGTTGGCGCTGAAGGGCTTGTTGCATACCAAAACGAGGCCCCGTGAACTGGACCCCCAGGGAGATGTAAGTTGTGTTGATCTCAATCTCTTCCCCCCTTAAGTAGAAGTGTAAGTCTATAAGAGGGCACTTTGAAGCATTGAACATAATGACCTTGGTTTTACCCAAGTTGACTGTCAACTGTCAGAGTTCACAAAAAATGGCTAGGGCATCAATCTGCCTCTGTAAGCCCTCAAGAGTAGAGGCCAACAACATCATATCATCAATAAAAAGGAGCAGGGAGATCAGCACCTGATGAAGGAGACATCCATCTCCATCCCGGATGTGGTTGTGGAGGAAAGACTCTTGTTCATCAATATAGATTCTGAAAAGAGTCGACACGAGGGGGCATCCCTACTTCACCCCAATGGTACTCTAAATGAAATCAGAGAGGTCGTGAGCCAACTTGAGACGTCCCAAAACTGACTCATACAATCTCACAATGGTTGCTAGGAGGGTCTCAGATATGTTGTTGTCGCAAAGTCTCTAGAATAAAGCCTCCAGTGGCACTGTGTCAAAAGGTTTTTGGAAGTCTACAAAACAGCAGTAAACCCTCAAGGAGCGATATCGAGCCTCCTCAATAATGGCTCCGAGTGTGAAAATGTGATCGGTCGTCTGGTAATCTAGGCGGAAACCAACCTATCTCTTATAGCTCTGAGACGACGACTCTCTAAATCGTCAAAAAATCGTTGATGCAGAGTTGTGGCATAATGTTTGGAGAATTTATGTCCCACAATGATAGTCATGTAATTGTTTAGATCAAAAGTATTCCCTGATTTGTGAATAGGGTGAATGAAAATGAGATATTCATATGAGAGTGATCAGTGAGTATATATAGGATTTACCACCTAAGAGACTAAAAACACAACCAATATGGGATAACGTGAAAATGTCCCTAAGTAAACTTAGTAAACTTAGCTTTGTGTGAATAGAGCTAAAGTGAAGAACTCGCTGAACAAGATAGCTAAGGAACCCTATTCACACAAACAAGACCAAAACCCATTCTTTATTGTTTTTTGTATATCCTTGTGTTGTTTGTTTTTTGACTTTTCCTCTCCTACTCTTTACCATTTCTTCTTCAACCTCATTCTACTGCAGGTTGTTCATCTAAAACTTGAGGAAAATGTTTTTACTGTGGTTTATGCTTCCGTTTTTAATTCTCATACAAGGGTCCATTACTTTTATGGCACTCAATCTAGGTTGCAACTACTTAATATTGCAAAGACTAGATTCGGTGGCTATGTCCTCACCAGTGTATTAAAACTTAGTTGACTCGAACTCGGACTCGAACGAGTTGACCAGGCCAACCCCAAATCGATCTGACTCAGCCCTCTTGTTGACTTGGGTGACCGGTTTGGTGCTAAACTGACAAAGTCAAGGCTTGAATCGATCAATTCAGCACCAAACCAGTCAACTCGACCGAGTCGAGGCTCAACTCGGTCGAGCCAAGACCTTTTAAAATGCTTGTCATTATAGAGAGTTTTGGAAATCATGGAAGGAAATGTGCTTCACTTTCTAGAGATTCATGTGTTGGATATTGTTAAATGTGACCATTTGTATTAAATCAACCAACCAAGTTATGCATATCAATTGGCAGCACAAATGGCATGTTTAATTTTTGTAGTAGATGGCAGCTATTTTTTGACAGTTTTATGTGTTCCCTAACTATACTGAATACGACAAACAATTTGTTATTGAAGTGTATATTCAGCAAAGAATACCCCCTCATTGGAGTGCATATTCCTGCAAAGAATACCCCCTCATTGGAGTGTATATTCAGCGATGAATGGAAGGCTATAAGCCCACATGTAAAGGAAGAACTAAGATATAAACCCAGTGAAAAATGGATAGGGAAAGTTGAAACCTGGTCAACATGGTTGATTAGGCACCCAGTCACCGGGTTCGGTAATTTTCAAACATCAAATTCAAAATTCGTCGATTCTGATCCGATCCCGAATTTATTGGATGAAATTCGTCGAACATCAAGCTGAATTTAACGCTAAACTCGAATCCGTACTTAAATCCGAACAAATTCACACAAATTCGTTAAAATTCGCCTAGGGTTTTGTTGTCGTCCTTTTACACACTTGCAAACGTGGGCTAAGTCCAACCCACTTAGTGTGTCCTTGGAGGCACAATGCCTAGGTTCAAGCCCACTGTCACCTCGACTTGAACCTCTTTCGTCTAGGCTTACTCCTAGGAAAGCCAAGGGAGGTAGACCCTAGTTACTATGTGAAATTAAAAGTTAATTCTAGGAGTTGATTTTAGTTGATTAAAGGTTTGGGGGATCTAGCTTATATGCAAAAGCAACAATGCAAAGTGCAAGATTTTAAATGCAAAAGAAGTCCTTTCCCTAAGGCAACTAAGACTAGTGCCTAAGATTGGGCAAGGGGTCAACTATGTTAAAGGGAGTTTAGATTTTACAAAGATTACAATAATATTAGAAAAGAATTACTAGATACAAGATTAACAATTAAGACTAGATACAAAAGAAAGAATTAAACTAAGTTTACACTATCTACAAAGTTAATAGTGTAAACTAAGAGATACAACAATGATACAATAGATACAAATTATACAATAATGAACAAAGCAACTAACTAGCAACTAACTTGAAGTGAACTTGAATGTGCAGGTAGAGAAAGAAGCTCAAAGGAAAGTACAACACAACATATCAAGCCAACTATCCCAAACAAGGAGTGCCTCCAAAGGATGCGCAACTCAAAGGGGAGGTTTCAACGGCATACACAACAAGAAGCCCTAAACAATGAAGATGCCTCCAAAGGATGCGCAACTTCAAGGGGGGAGACCAATTACACCAAAACACAACTTAAACTCAAAATAAAATGTTGAAATGAGGCCTCCAAGGGCTAATGCGCAACTTAAGTTCACTTAGTCAAACCCACAAGATGCTTAAAGTAAAACTTGCATGCAGATGTAAAAGTAAAGTGCTTGCAATGTAACTTAAGCATAAACCATAAAAATACCAATGTAGATTGCCCAAGGTTAATGTGGATTGAGTAGGATTAGTTAAGTTGTTGATGTGAAGAGTGAATCCTAGACTAAGTGACAACCCGAGAACTCTCCCCGCTTGTACCAAAAGAATTGTTGGGTGCTCAATAAGTGAGGCAAACAAGGCCACACCCTAGCTCCACAAGTCAATCCAGGAACAAAAGTACTCCACAAGGGGGACACCTAGTGCCGTGAGACCGTCCCCGATCTAGCACCCACTGCTTCTTCCTTAGGTTCCTTTTTTGTTGGCAAAGTTGAGACAGTAAGTGTTGACCTATTAAACTAGGTGGATTTTCGGCCCTAGAGACTAAGGTAAATTAAGCTTGAGTTGGTTAAGTTAAGTTAGTTAATGAAAGTGATTGCAATGTAGTGCTTGAAGGAAAGTGTGCTTGCAATGTAAAAGGAAAGTACTTGAAAGATAAATGACAAAATCCTTAATGAACAATACTTGGGATGTTGGTTCCTTGTCCAAAAGGGAAGAATGTGGTAAAATGCTAATGGATCTACAACATCAAGTTCACTTCAGATGGTTTCGTGGAGAGATATCAAGATCAATTAGTAGGAAACCGATTATCACAACAAGAAGGTATGGACTACACCAAGGGTTTTGCTCTTGTTGCCAAGATGAACTCTATCAAGGTTGTTCTCTCTCTTGCTACAAGTTTTGTTTGGAAAGTACATCAAATGGAGATCTCCATGAAGAGATCTGCATGGAGCAGTTGCAAGGTTTGTGCAAAATGGTAATTCTCCACTTGTGTGCAAGTTAAGAAAATCTCTATATGGCTTGAAACAAGTGCCTCAGACATGGCATGAGAAGATTGATAAAATCTTTCCTCATTGTGTTCAAGCATTGCAAATCAGATCATGACATTTATGTTAAGGATTTGAATTATTTTGATTGTGTTATATATAGATAATTTGATTATAACTAAGATAGTAGGGATTTGATTCTTGGTTTAAAGGCTATGTTGAAGGATACATTTGAGATGATAGACTTAGGTTTACTTCATTTCTCTCTTGGCATCCAAGTTTTGCAATTAGATGATGGTATCTTCAATTCTCAACTTAAGTATGCTCTTGATTTATTGAAAAGATTTAAAATGGAAGATTGTAGGCCTTGTTCTACCCCATATCAGCAAAGATTCAAGCTGACAAAGGAGAGTAGCTCTGCAAAGGTTGATGCTACTTTGTATAGGCAACTTGTTGGGCGCCTTATTCACCTAACTCGTAGCATACTTAACATTGCACTTCTTGTTAACTTGGTATTTAAGGGGGGGTGTTACAATATGTGTAAGTGTTTGGATAAATGTAAACCCAACTTATTTTGAGAGAAAAGAAAATAGTTAGGACCACTAGAGTGAAAAGAAAAAGATATTTGAGTTATAATAGTTGACCTTTTATGAAAGGTCAAGTCTAAAAGACTAAATAGTACAAAGGGTGAGAACATTCGGCATCTTGTAATCTTTGGATTCCATTTTCTCCTCTCTTGAATTATTGGGAATATCCACTGGTGTATTATGTCTTGGTAATTGTTATCCCCCACCCGCGAATAACTATTCCGGGAAGAATATCTAGAGGCACCCAGGCAGAAAACATGGAAAAGCCAAAATATGTGCATGTACTTGCAAAGATGAACTCCAGATCCTCTTTCTAAATGTGAGCATCTCTCAGTGGCATCAGCAGCATATGACACCCATGGCATTTGGTCGGACATGTCAGACATCCTTGAGAAGCATGTTGCAAGTTGGAAAGTCTGTCATCATGGTGAGTATCAATTTACTATCTAAAGCATTTAAGCTTGTCCCAGAGAGTCCCTTCTAACTACTAGTCGTTAGCTCGTTGGTTATACTTCTTCCTCTGTCATAACTTGACTTGTTATCTTAGGTTCTTGGATGATTAGGTGACTCTTGGGGAAATGAAGCACTACTGGGGTTCGTTTTGAATCTGTCATCATACCGTTCCCGATCATACTTACCATTTTCCATCTCATCAATCCCTGTCATATCCATTTCTTTAGGTTATATAAACTGAACCAAGAAGGGATCGTTCCTCATTCTATGGTAAGGAGATTTTAGGCTTAGAGGGAGACTAGCAAAAGCATGTCTTGTTTACCTGCTCAGAGGCTTGCGTAGTCCCATAGCACTTGCGAATACATCACTGGGGTGTTACATAGTCTCTGGGCTGTTTGAAGCATTTAAGCATGTGTTTTTCAACACGAAAGGACACACGAAAAATAAAATGAATTATCCAAAGAAAGAAAAGAAGAAATAAAAAATAAAAGGTTGTCAATCATAGGAATATCGCCAGAGCGCTACATATTCTTTGGGTTATCTCCCATGACTAGACGTGGTAAAAGGAAAATAAAAGGCTTGGAAGGTATCACCTCGCAAATAACAAGAACGAGGTGTGTAGTCTACCCTCATAAAAGGCACCCATGAATGAGATACTACGGTCCCTTGTATGTCAGGTGCCTAACCTTGAAGTCTAACCCCATGACCATCTCATAATCATTACATGACAGTGAAGAAACAATCTTGGGGAAATATTTTTAATACTTAGATGTTCGTATGGTCTCTCTAGGTCTCCAATAGCATTTTATACCTTGACTTAGTAAGTTGTATAACCTTCTTGAGCTTGTGACAAAATATAAATATGGGGCTTAATGGTCTGGTTTAGATGACTTTTATATTACCTTGATTATCTTATCATGCTGACGTGACTTATTTCCTTGTAGACATACATGTTTTAATTTGTCTTGCAGTCTCCCACCAAGTGTCATGCCATTTAGATGATACAAGAATTATTATTCTAGATGTTGTCGGGCATCACTAGGGTTAGCTAACCCTCCGTTGATTGACACATTTGCATTTGACGGATGCCCGAGATATTTCACAAGCCACATCGTCACCACTTTTGAATGACTCGACCCAGTTCCCAACTCAGTCAGATGAATTGTATACCCTAGGGTGACGTCACCCATGTTTGACCAGTTCCTGTAGATCGTTGGATGATTTTGGGCTTGAGAAGGTTGGTTGATGATTTGGTCAAGCATTTTTTATGATGTATAAGCCACTTGGAAGCCTTCTAGAAGGAATTTAATGCTATTCATCATCTCCCGGTAAATTATTGTGCACATCATCAAGACCGATTTGACCTTGGGATTTATTTTTCCACTAGAAGGAGGATCGTTGCAAATAATTGAGGAAGAAAATTAATTATTTGACTATTCAAATAGCCTTGGGAGGCTAACTGCACATCACCAAATGAACATTTTCCTAGATCGTGAGACTTAGGGAGGATAATCCCTTGCTTCATGGAGGAATCTAATGGATCGATAGACTCTTTCCTTGGTTAAAGGATGATGGCACGCTTCAAGGAGAAATCGTTGGGCCCTCTTGCTTGGTCAAAGATGCATTATGGAAATTTATTTTCCATATTTATTTTAAATTTATTATTAAAAAATCCCCTTTTTTACCAAATCGCATGGTCAAAGAGGTCAAATCATTTTTGAAATGGGATAAATTGATAAATTAATCATTGTGGGATTTTATTTAAATTGGGATATTTATTGTGGATAATTGCTAGAAGGATTAAATATTTTTAAAGGGATTTTATTTTTATTTTTTTTAGGAAATCTCTAGAAGAGATTAAGAAGTGGACAAAACTTGAATATTCTTAGGGAAAACCCTAAAGTTGGTTGATTTGTGGACAAATCCAAGTGAATGGAGGATTATAAATCCATCACTTGAGATTTGATGATGGACTTTTTTTGGATACCTCTCAATATTATGATGCTCTTCTTCCAATGGTGCGGTATGGCTTTCTTCCTGGTGTCTTGATGTGATGCGCCTTGCTTGGAGGATTTTTTGTGGTTGATGGTTGGAGACATTTCATATGGTGGATCTTTCTTTGTGGATTTTTTTTTAATGCTCATGCTACTTCAACTAAATCTTGGTGAGATCTATTTCATGTGGTTTCTAAGTTTTTATTGATACAGTTGTGTTTGGATCTAAAGGGAATTTTTCTCAAGAGCTAGCTAATAAACTACACCTCTTGAGGGTTATTCCTTGGATATCTTCTTGTATTAGGGACTAGGTAACACTAGCAACCCCTTTGCAGGTTATATACTCTTTGAAGGTTCTTTGTGAGCTAGGGGATTTGTTTCCAACCCTCTTGCAGGATAGTGACAAGCTACAAACTCCCAAGGGAGATTAACTTCAACATATCTTAGTTCTTCTCCAAGCCCCTTGACTCCATCACCCAAGAGAACAAGGCACTAATCTACATTGGAGAGAACAAATACTTGCATTGGGAAATGTGGAAAAGCACTCATTGAAATTTTGACTTTACAGCTACACTCACACCCTTAGGGTGAGCCACCTTGCCCTTGGGGAAATTTTGGGGGGGCCTCTAGCTTCCCCTTTTTCTAAACCCTCATTATCACTTTCCTCCTCTTTTATTCTTCTAACCCTAGGTCTCTAGTTTAGGCAATTTTCTAACTAGTTTTAGGTAAGTGATACATGGGTTTTGTAGGCCATGCTTAGATCTACCATTCTAGATAGTTAGTTTGCATTTTTAATGATTAAATTTCTGTAGGGACATGGTTAAAAGCTACAGCCATTAGGACTTTTTTATGCAGAAAATTAACAGTTAGGACAGCTTGCATTTGAGTAAGTTTTAGGCCTTAGTTTTAGCTAGTCTTTCTTTCTAGCACTTGGGTAGAACTCTTAGGGTGTCTTAGCTAGTTTCTAAATCTTTCTGGTGGATTTTGAAGTGGTTTTAAATCTGATTTCACTGCTGCAAATTCATATTTCAGATCTGGTTATACTTCTTAAAGTGCTCCAAAACCTTCTAAAATCATACTCCCTTTGTTGAAGAAATTGCTAATTATTTGGGGGCTTTCCTCTTGAATGTTTTGGGTTTGCCTTTGAGGTGATTGACTTGACATTTCAGATCTGATATCTATGTTTAACCACTGCTGCAAATTACATTTCAGATCTGATTAAGTGTTAAAAAGTGCTTTAATAATATCTTAAAATCACCTTTTAAACATTGGGATTAAATTGCATCTTTATCTCTAGTTTGTGGCCAAGGAGATCTAATTTGATTGGCTAAATTTGAGAAATTAAGAGTTCTGATTTCTTGTCTTACATAACAGTATATTGATCTGATGTATGTTTTAAGCAAGTCTATGGTCTATTGCTAAGTGACTTCTGTAGAGAATTGTGAGAATAGAACTTGCTTGTTAAGGAAATTTTGTGGTGTTTGAGTGCAAAAATATATCTCATTGATTTGAAGTGCTTCATATTTTTAAGAGATCATTGTTTGGCTGTCTCATTGCTTTAGGAAGAATCATATTTGAGCAAACTGCCATTAATATTCTATCTAAGTGCTTAATTGAACAAATCATCTAAGTGGGATTTATTTACTAGGGGTCTTAGAAAAGACGTATTCGGGCGTCTATAAACATAGGAGTTGCCGTTACTCTGCATCCCAAGGGCTTATAGTTCTCTCACGTACCTCGACATATATTAGAAGACTACAGTATATAGTTCTTTGTCGAACGGTTGTGCATTAGACAACACTACTACCGATTGTGCTCCTATCTTGGAGACCACCTAGAATCCTTGGAACAACTGAGCAAACCCATTGGTCATCTTGTTTGTTGTAGTGCACCGAAAACTGCATTCGGAAAGATTTCCCTCTCGTACCAGGGTGGCTTGAGAACCCCTTAGGTATATTTGAGGGCTACAACAACTAGACACTCCTGTGAGGATCCTTTTGCCTAACCCTGTCGGGTATACATATTCAATTGGCCAAATCTGACATTACCTTAATATTAAAATTCTAATCACTTGGTATTTAAGACTACAAGTTTCACATCAGCGATCAGTGGCGAGGTTAACTTATTGGTCCTAGCTTTTATTTACACTTGGCATAATTGACATTTTGTTGCAGGTGACTTACGCTTCACCCTTACCTTCACTCTTCCTCTTTCCATTCATAACCTTTGGACCTTTCTTGACCTTGTATCCTAACCTCCCAGGGCCTTCTTGGACTTTTCCATTGTCTTTCCCCAAGGGTCACCTGGGACCTTTCCTAAGGTAACAGTGGGTTTCGTCCCGGTGTGTTGTCCATTGGTTAAGATTGCACAAGGCTCTAGTGCAACCTACAATCTGTGCGATAACAGTAATATACTATAATAATTTGGGTATTTTCCAATACCTACCAAATATTTTTGGTATCTCTTTCTCTTTATGTGTGGGGAGTTATATGATCGTGAAACCTATTATTAAATTCCAATGGCTTTAAGAATTGTTCATTCCCCTGGGTAGTTTCTCCAAACTGTAAATCTCTCCATTTAATAAGATATTCTTTAGTGTTTTCTGATCTTAAATTCTTAGTACGAGAATCCATGATATTTTCGGGCTTCATCTCGGCTTTGCTCTTATTCACTAAATGTCGGTAAGTTAGTTTGCATAGGTATATTATTTCCTAATCTCTTTCAGTTACTAGGCAATTCTAACTCATACGCTACTTCTCTGACTCTTCTCAGTATCTTATAAGGTCCATAAAATCTTCTTGATAATTTATATTTAATTCAATTTTAAGATGTCTGCTTATATCATTGTGATCTTAAGTACACCCAATCTCCTTGATTAATTCATGTTCAATTGTTCTATTTTGTGCCATATGTAAGTTATATTTAAGACATCTCAAGCTTTCTTGCATTTTTTGTATATGTTCTACGATCTCACTTGTATTTTTTCACTTCTCGTAATGTAAGTCTCAATGCTCGGGGTTTAAAATTTAAATTCCATATAAGGCCTGTAAAGGAGTCATCTCGGGGTTCATACCCATGTTGGGACTTTGGTATCCACTACGATCTTATTCGCATTAGTAAGACTACTATTATATTTTTGTTTCATGATAAGCATGTTGACTCAATCACAGTCACAGAATCATGTTCCCTTTACCAACTTTCATGCAACCTCAATCTTGACCAAGACAATCTCTCTTTTGGGCCGTAATACTAGCATTTTTAGAGACTTACTGTGACAGAAGTTATAGCTTTAAAAAAGCGTGCTATGGAAATAAATGCCTAGACACTCAATCCTTAACTTTATGATGGTTTCCCTGGATAAAGTTAATCAAACCTTGTTTATATGACAGTACAACATACAACAACCACAGCCATCAATTTACACAAAATACTTACATGAAAAGCTCTGCTGCATTTTGGACATGAAAAGCAGATGTCTGATCCTTCAGTGTTGAGGAATCGTGCTCTCTCCCTGGAGCAAATTCAATGTTTCCTAAATGTAATATAGCTGCCAGAGTGCGGAATATAGCTTCCTGTCTCAATATCAGTCATAAGACACTAAAAATCAGTAACATTGCCTTTTGAATTACCTAGCCCTCAATTAGCTCCATGTTAATTTGATTTTGAAAGTGCACTTAATGGCATATTTGTACATACTTCAAAAATATGTGCACCTGTTCTTCAAGATTTATGCCAACTACATCCATGGCTCTCCGCATTTTAGAATATTCCTGAGCATCGCTCACCCCAGCCAACTCATAAGTATTGCTTTGGTTCAGATAGTGGAACATTCTAGGATCCCCCAACTTATACATATCCACATCCTTGGTAAATGAAGAACAATTAAGTCAGATTGTAACAAAGGAGCACTGACTAAGAAGGATAAATATGAAAATGAGAGCACAAATATTTCTCAACAGCAATATTTCAAATTTATTCTAAAACCTTCAGACTAAGTTCACTAATCACCAAACCTCAGGCGAAGCACACAGTTGATAAAAACAATGGTAGTTCCTCTCAGGATCTGATATCTGCACTACTCGAGATCTCTCCAGAAGGTAGGTCCTAATAGCAGCTCCAGATATCTTGCCATTCTTGTCAAATTGTATTTCTACAAATTTTCCAAAGCGGCTGTACAAAATCCACACATGATGCCAATCAGTATATCTCAAGCAACTGTCTATATTTTCTGCATCTACAGAACTGTCTCTGAATGTTGAAACAAGGAGCACACACCTATCTCATGGTAAGGCTAATCAGACAAACTTAAGCAAAACCTTTAAAACCATATGACACCCAAATAAGATGAAAGCAGCAAGCACAGACTAAGTTTGCATTATCCAATGCAATGAAAGTTACACAATCTCCAATATGTCAATTGAACGACCAGAACACATACTTAAATCCTGAGGAATGGTAACTTGGAAAGTTCCTGACAGAAAAATATTCATTCAACTGCAACATGCAGGTAATGATGAAGCATAAGACAAAATCCATACACTTCTGAATCTCACCTTGAGTTATCATTTCTGACTGTTTTTGCATTGCCGAATGCCTCTAGAACTGGATTTGACTGGAGAAATCTCAAAGTCAGCATTTATATTAGGAAAGTGAGAATCAACTTCTTGACAAATACTACAAGGTCCAATGCATGTGGTCCTTTCGAGCCATATCATTCAAAGGCCTAAATATGGATTCATTTATATATTATTACTACTAGATGGCAGTATGCTTTCATCTATAGGAAAACCACCTGACCACTATCTGGATTTCATTTAAGAAAAACTTCTTGAAAAAGCTCTAATGGAAAATAAAATTTACTTCAAGAACTTGCTGCTCAACAGTTCTATTATCTGTCACAGATCGACCCCCCATATAAGCTAAATACTGCATTATCAATTTTGTGGTCTCTGTTTTCCCTGCTCCGCTTTCTCCACTAACCAGAATTGATTGACTTAGTTGTTCATTGATCATTGCCCTGTAATGAAATCAACCAGTAAAACCATGTGTGAGAAAAAACATTCAATCATTTTTCTCTTATCAGATTAAGGGGCAATGCACCTGTTCCTACTTTCTGATTCTGAAAGTTCACCTGTATGAAGCATCAGCTACTGCAAAAACATGGGGATTCAATTGTCCAAATGGTGCTTCTCTATACTGCTCCATCATGTGAACATTATATAAGTGGGGAAGCTTTGTAAAAGGGTTAACAGCAATCAAGATATTTCCTGTATAAGTCTGCCATCAGAAGAAAAATCTTATAAATAAGAGATACACTATAATCAATTGCTCAGGACAAGATAAAATGAACTGACATCTGAAAATAGTAATTATTTGATGAGGAGAAGGCATGAAGTACAAAATGAATGTATGATCTTCTTCCTCACCATAAAAAACAAATGGGGAAATAACTTTTCGATGATGAGGATGTTTGAGTAAAAATAGGCTTTTAATCCCCAAAAGAGAATGAAAAAACTACCAAGTTATTATATTTGTGGATTCTCAACATTAGCATTGGGCCCTTAGATTTCCTGGGCAAAGGACTAACAACGCTCTCAGAACTCTGCCAACCAGTCTAAAATACCACCCACAATGAGTTCTAGAAAGCCTTCTACAAAACAGCATGCCTCTTTTGCCGATTAATGCTACAGCGGATCTATGATAGTCTTTTGCAGACACTGCCAATATAATAGAACAGAGCTGCGCTTTACAGTTCCATGCTAAACAATTAAACACTTCAGCAATTTAACACTTCTGAAACTTTAGCAATAAACTCAGAAATTTAAACAGTAAAGCACATTCACCATGAAAAAACACTGCACAAAGATGGCAGAAAAACTAACAGTACAATACAATTGCCACATATAGCTTCTCAAGAACTGTTGTATGGCTCTTTGGCCCACACAAGAAATTACAGCTCCAATGGTTCACACACAAAATCTTAAAGCCTACAACTCACAAGTTTACAACACTTTGTCTCCACAAACATACTTCTTGTTACAACAAAATTTAGCACACCCGTATGATGTAGAGTCCTAAACAAAAAGGGGCTAGTTTTGTGCACTCGGGAAGGATTCCCACTGTCACCCCAGTAGCTCTTCCTCACACTTTTGGTTGGCTCTTCTCCAACTCAAAGGGGGCTTCCCTTTGAGGCTAAGGCTATAAAGTGGAGGCTCAAAGTGATTTTGTGAAGAGTTAGCCTAAGCAAAACAAAAGGTTGTAATAAAAGTGGAATAAAAGAGTGGTGTGGAAAAGGAATATGAAGGTAGAAACCCCTCAACCATAGATCAAAGAGGGCAAGTGCATGAGAATGTAAGGCAATAGGGTCTGCTATGCATGCCACAAATCATCTTTAACTTGCTGATTTTTATAGCAGAAAACTATAAGGAAAGCTATAGGTGTCATACTTAAGCATTTGTCATGAATGTGAGGTTATGTTAATCTAACAAAAATTTGGTTTATTATATGAAAGGTTAACATAAGAACAATAAAGATAAGTGTAGAAATTTCAGACCCCAACCCAGTTTCAAGTCTCAATGAAACAGCATAGTTTAATGCCCAACCCACATTGCACTTTTCAGCAGCAAATTAGTTAGAAATAACATATAGCTCATAAACTGAAACACATGAAGTCTGCTACAGCAATAAATCAGAAATAAAACACACCCAGAAAAATGATACTCAGAGATTTTTGGTCAAACTTAGACCCTGGAAAAAACCCACAAGGGGAAAACCAGTGAGAGAGGGGCTTTTATTATTATTTAAAGCTCTGAGAAAGATTTCCTTACAGCAGTCATCTTCAGCAATTAAATACACAGCTATCTTGATTTCTGTGCCCACAGTCTAGAAAATCATACCACCAGCTCCTCAATTTCTGTGCCCAGAAATCTGTACACAGTATGGCTGTCACAGCATTAAATGTTGTACAGTCTGCCTCAAAATTTGTTCCTGCTTGCTGAGATAAATTTCCAGAAATTTGTGACTGTAAGCTGCCTCGATTTTTGTGCCAATCTCACCCAAAAAATCATACAGTCCACTTCCTTAATTTTTGTGCCAAGCTACAGCTGTACAGCCTGTGCCCAAAATCCATACAGTACGACCTCAATACACTGCTGTACTTTCTCTCCTAGATTTGTGTGCCAGAACTAGCTTTGGGATGCATGCTCTTGGCTGCAAATGCTCTCCTCTTTCTCACCTCAAGTCTCTCTATCTTGCACTTTCCAAAACTCATGAAGAAGTGCCAAAATGAGGGCGCCTCAATCCCTAAGTTGACTCAATGAGGGAAGTTTAAGAGTCATCTAATCTAACGGTGGAGATTAGATTGGATCGACGGTGGTGATGAAAAGATTCTTTAGTCACCCACTTCATTAACTTATCATAAAGTCACTTTTAATTTCACATCACATGAAATTAATTCACTAGGGACCACATTGGACACTTTCTCACCCCTAAGCACCTAGGTGATGAGAAACACTTGTCCTTGGTACTTTTTAATTAATTTAACAATAAGAAGGGTAAATCCTCACATTATTATGTCCGAATGACACATGGTTCGTTATAAAGGAAATCACAACATGCTACAAGGGTTTCCTAATACAAAATCAACACAAAATATAAGTGCACAACAAAGCCTCACATCAAATGGAAATATACCTCCAACACTCCATTAAGCTCCAAGCATGTGGTATACAAATGAATTCCAAGGAGAGAGAGCTCCTCAATCCCCAAAATCCCAACCATACCATATGAGGGAGAGAACAAACCCTTATATAGGTTTGAGCTCAATTCCTCTTACAATAAAAAAATAATTGTTTCTTGAGATCTGTTAATCCTCCTAGGAATACAATAACATATTACATTTCTAACCTTCTCAACAAACTCCTCACTAGAAGTTGAAGTGAGTTGATGAGTCCACTCTACTCTCCTAGATGAAATAATAAAATATACAAGGAAAACAATATAATAGTGTTTTCATGTAACCAACTCCATGAGACAAGTCAACAATAATAAAATAATGGAGTTGGTTATTCAACAACCTCCAAAAATAACATAAAAATTAACAACCTCAATAAGTGGGATGTTATCTCCTTTGTCTAAAGTTTGACCCATGGAGATGCCTCCTTCATAAATAACAATCCCTTACAAGATGGGGAAGGAGGAATCAAAATAATGTGGATAGATTCGCCAAATAGCATGATTCTAAAGGCAGCTTCACATAAAAAAATACCCACCATATGTATGTCATATAGCACCCTCCATAACACAAGCAATATCCATCAAACTATTGTAAGCACGTCTTATATGGGATTTCCTCCAAAATAGGGTTACTATGTTGTCTTCAGATAAGCATTCTAGATTTATGTGGGTCTGGTTCCATCGGAGCGGCCCCCTCCTTCGAGATACCTATATTGTGGTTTGCTATTTCCCCCCAACCTCGTCGCATTTTGCACTTCACAAGGAGCCTGAGGGGAATGCTTTCATTGGCCTCTACGCTAACATCTCCCACTATTCCACCCTTGGGGAGGTCATTCTTCTTTGTGATTTTAATGTTGCACTGTGTTGCCACCTTATACACACCTCGGGTCACGTGGAAGAAACCTTCAATCCACTGGGTGTGTCCTTGAGGGCAAGTATCGAGTCAAGGTGTTGTCACCTGATTCTCGACTCCTCCGTCTAGGCCAACTCCTAGCGAAGCCAAGGGGGGTAGTCCCAAAAAAATAATAAGGCTAAGTAAGCTAAGTACAAAAAGGAAATCTAGGAGTTTATTCAAAGCAAGAGCAAAGTACAAGTAAATCTATCTAGCAGCATATATGACATGACGCAGAATAGAATTTGCTTATGATAAAGATATAAAACATGTAAAGTACTCACATATAAAAGATACAATATTGAAAGTAGATACAAGTGCTTGAAAGATAAATGATAAGCAATATAAAGACCAGTGCCAATAATGTAAAGGTTGTTGCAAGATGTATGTAATGCAGCTAAGATGAAGATGTGTTGTGAATGCTCTTGACAATTTTATTATTAAGGTGAATTGTTTAGTTTGTGGGTTTATTGTGAAGTCATTGGATGGTGAAAGTCCACTTCTAAGTGTGAAGTATGTGCAAGTGATTATAAATAAAGAAATCTAATCCAATACCTGTGTACGAAATGATGTGTGTTAGTCTTTTAGATCTGCTTATTTTCAGCTGTAAAGATCTCTAAGTGTGTTGTATTTATTTTAGTATGTATGTGCTAACTTCTGGTTACTAAAACTACATGCTAGAGCACCTAAAATTGCAAGTAGAACCGTAACAAATCAGCAAGAAGTTCCTGAACTGTTGGCTGTCCTAAAACAGCAGCAAAGCATTTTCATACAGTTGAAACTTAGAGCCAATCTATGGTCAAAGACAGACCCAGTTGGCAGCTTGATAGGACCTGGAAAATCTTCATGGTATCAAAGCTGAGGTGGCTGATTTTTTAGCAGTTTGGACAGCACATGTGTTGGCTGTCATATACATCTTTTTAGCAGATTTTTGTGGACAGCCATTGACTTCTTCAATGGTTGTTAGTGGGAAGATTTTTGTAGAGGACAGTTGGGCAGTTGTGACACTTTGTCGTCAGTCTCTTTTCACACCTACGAAGTAGGAGTGAGGCTGATTTGACTTGACCTCTTTTCACACCTATTTTGTTAGGAGTGAGGTCGGAGGACGCTTGTCTCTTTTCACACCTGTGTTGACAGGAGTGCGGTAGCGTTTCCTTGGCAGTTTGAGCATCAGTTGGGAGTGTAGTTTGGCAAACATGTCAGCATCTCAGATGCGTGTTGAGGACAGGCTAGCTGGGGCTAGCAATTGGTCGCCTTGGAAGGCAAGGATGGTCTTTGTCTTAGAGGACCTCGAGCTATGGGACATAGTTGAGGCGCTTGTTCCAGTTCTTCCTGTCACTGCCCCCATCTTGTTGGCAGAGTTTAGGAAGAGAAACAACAAGGAAAAGAGGACCATTTGTGATGCAGTTCGTGATCATATCATACCCCATTGACTGAGAAGACTTATGCATACAAGATGTGGTCATCTCTATGTAAGTTGTATGAGAGCTCCAATGAGAATCGGAAGATGGTTCTTCATGACCGACTCAGGGGCATTCACATGCTCAAGGATGAGTTGGTGACTTCATTCCTCGGTCGCTACACTCAGATCGGAGACGAGCTTGGAGCCGTCAGAGAGGTGGTGGACCCTAACTCTTTGGTGAGGCAAGCTATGAATAGCTTCACCAAACCGTGGGGTCCATTTGTCTGTGACATTGTTGCCAGGGAGGTCATGCCTACATGGGAGAGGATGTGGGATGACGTAGTCCAGGAGGAGATTAGGCTTGTAGCAGAGGCCTCTGGACAGTGGCAGCAGCAGCAACAGCAGCAGTCTAGTCAGGGTGATGAAGATCTTGCTCTTTGGACAAAGAGCAAGAAGAAGACCGGTCGTGGGGGTCGGTCGAGTCCCAAGTTTGGGGCCCCACCACAGGGGAGTGGAGGAGAGAGCAACAGTGGTCAGAAGAGAGATATGAGCAAAGTGAAGTGACTGATCTCAAAGACACCGAGGTCAGGATGGAGATTGCTCTTGGAGATGACACATTGATTAGAGTTGTTGGGATTGGCACAGTTACCTTTCGGAGAGATAGCATGCCACCTATATCGTTCAGGGACGTTCTCTATGTCCCTAGGCTGAAGAAGAATTTGATTTCAGTTTCTACCCTCCAGGATAGAGGTCTTGAGGTGACATCCAGAGGCACTGAGGTACTCATTCATCCTCAGGGGACTTCGCTTGCCTTAGGACAAGTGATTGGTGTGAGGGATGGGAAACTGTTCAGATTGCTTTTTCAGCCTCTTCATGCATTGGCAATGAGCAACGACAGCAGTATAGAGGTCTTGAGGTGACATCCAGAGGCACTGAGGTACTCATTCATCCTCAGGGGACTTCGCTTGCCTTAGGACAAGTGATTGGTGTGAGGGATGGGAAACTGTTCAGATTGCTTTTTCAGCCTCTTCATGCATTGGCAATGAGCAACGACAGCAGTAGACAGATATGTGAGGTATGGCATCGTAGGATGGCCCACCTACATCATGGAGCTCTAGGAGGACTGAGAGAGGTTGTGATCGGAGTGCCACATATCAGCATAGAGCATCAGGATGTGTGTAGAGGGTGTGCGCTTAGTAAGTTTACCAAGGTCTCGTTCCCCAGCAGTGACACCAGGTCAGCTGGAATACTGGATTTAGTACACACGGACGTGTGTGGGCCCATGACTCGGAAGTCCTTGAGTGGTTGTGACTCCATACAATGACAATGTCATTCACAAATACCTAACAGAAATGAGAAGGTCGGCTCGTGGTGAGCCCCCCTTTCCCTCAGTTGTGTAACTAAGAGCCACTAACCTGGCTTGGTGACCAGATGATAGTAATGTTATACTGTTAAATACCCATGATCATTGTTATCGCTCAGTTTGTAGGAAAGGTTTTAGGTAGCTTGAAGTCAAGGCTCAAACTGGCGTAACAGGAGCTTCCCCACCCACTGTCACCTCGATGTGGAGCTCTTTCTATTTAGGGTGGCTAATCCCAAGGGAGACGTCCCTAGTAATCTGGGGTTCTGAAGGAAAAGGATCAGGGTGTAAAGCTTCAACGGTTAAAGCAAGCTTTCCCTTCACAGATTACTGCCAAAAGGATAGTCAAAGAAGAGATATTTCACTGAAAGAGCACCTGTTTGCGAGACAAGGCAAATAAAACCTAAAAATGTGCTGCAGTGGTTAGTACTTCAAAAACATTAATGACTATCTTTAACACATATGAGCAATAATAGATGTAATTATTGACGAAGTCAATGATTGCTAATAAAGACAAAGGCTTATAATACTTCTTCAATAAATACAAAGTGATACTTGCATTCAATGTATAAAATCAATCTTTATCATATCACAATATAATAAATCTGCTCACACACCAAAATTGTTGCTGCGTCACTATTGCAGATTTAAGGTGACGTCAGCCCTATTATTAGATCAAATTTGAAGACAATGAGAAGAACGTTTTGTCAATTAAGCTTATGAATATGATCAGCAACTCAAAGTCTTATTAAATAGATGACTATACCTCAACGTTTTAAGGCCAATCAAGGGTTTAAACAAGTATGACGTCACCTATATTGTTGCTAGTTAGGGTTAGGTTAGCTAGACAAAGAGGTGGACGTTTGGCTAAATTGACCAATGAAATTGCTCAATACCTCTATGGATATCAAGGGATGAGTCAGCCGCAGCTTTTAGTCCAAACAAAGGTTCAAATAAGGCAAGACGTCATCAGCTATTAGGGTTAGTCTAGACGCTAGGGTTAGTTAGGGTTTCAAATTTAGAGAGTTTGAAAGAGTTGTTTTAGCACAAAAAGCTCAACGTTGTATTGTTAGACTAGTGCCTTGGGTTAATGGGGTCAAATGGAGAAAGGCTAATGGCTTGGAGAGATTTAAACCTAAGGATGGGAGGGTTAGGTTTAATGGTGTTGCAATGGCAGGGCCACCAAATCAAAACCCTAAGGGGAGAAGGCTCATTCCGGTGTAGCTAAAGCTAGGCCTCATGCT